>JACEVL010001052.1:0-390509 GCA_020284085.1 Aporrectodea caliginosa
ACAATGCACACACGCGTCTCTGACGTTCGACAAGCGAATGCTGAGCCACGTGCCCAACCAGGCTTATATAGACGTCGAGTGGCCGCCACGACGCACGCACGCAGCAGCCAGTACACGTCCTTTCTCCGATTCGATGGGTTCTCAGTCGCACTGGTTTTTCCGGAAAGCCAACGGCTACCGAGACAGCGGCGCCTACTGAGAAGCCGTAAAGGCTGAACCTGGGCCGCAGCAGGCAGAGCGGCGGTCGCCTGCCCGCCCGCCCGCCAGCTGAGAAGGCCGCGGCAACA
Organism: Aporrectodea caliginosa; assembly: GCA_020284085.1. Lineage (NCBI taxonomy): Eukaryota > Metazoa > Annelida > Clitellata > Crassiclitellata > Lumbricidae > Aporrectodea > Aporrectodea caliginosa. The sequence continues at coordinate 288 of JACEVL010001052.1, forward strand.
ATTACGAAGAATCTGTTCAGAACGTTACGACGTGCTACTTAGAAGCAATTAAGGCCCCTACCAGCGCGCCCGGGCAGGCCTGGCGCCTTCTAGCGGGAGTCCTCAGAGGTACGTTCGGGTTAAGGTGTCCTCTTAAGGTCACCGTGGAAAGGCAGAGCGTCAAGGGCAAAAGCACAGTAACCAGTGACCACACATCTTGTGACGGAAGGGGGCTGCACATCATGGGTCTCAACACAAATGAACCCGAGGGCTAAACATGAGCTCCAACACCGGTTAGAAAGACTTATAATAAAATGTCAGAAAGCATGCAAATTAAATTAAAGTATGGAAGAAAATGAGTTACTTATGAAAATTAATCAGAGATTGAGGTTTTACTGTCAGATATATTGAAAATGAGCAAAACTTTCATAACCACATTTTTTCAAATAAGCACAGCTTATCTGCAACAGCTCGAATTTGATAAGACATTCGTGCAACAGTCTGCCTTCTGTTCAATAAATTCATGCTAAGGGCAATAAATTCATGTTAAGTGCACTTATACCTGTCAGTAAGGCAATACTACTTTTAAATATAGGATTACAGAGCTCATGAACAGCCTTGATTTTCAATTCCATAAAAGCATAAAGTCTCTTCCCGGACCCAGAGGCTGTAAAACCAGTTTAACACAAGGCCACACCTTAGCTACCAGCTGTTTCGCTTTGCAAGGTCACGTAAACACGGCAGAATACACATGTATGATAACACAGGCCTATACTGAAACATAAACACGGCAGAATACACATGATTACACAGGCCTATACTGAACTCACATAGTGCAAAATGTCACATCATATTATTTAGTGCATAAAAAGGTGAAACAATTCTGCACAAATTTGTCAGTAAAAATAACAAATTTTGAAGTAGTAATTTAGTTAAAAATTATGAAAAATTGGAAATGATTTTTAAAACCATTGCAGGCCACAAAACTGGTCATGGAATAAATGATGGCTCTCAGGCCAAGAGTTTGAGACCACTTCTGTTGGTCAACCATCATGGTAATTACAAGGATTACACAATCAGTGCCATGCATGCATTTGGAATGTCCATGACAGCCACTTTCTCTGCAACCAGATGGCATCACCTTGCATGTCGTTCAAATCCCAAACACCAGGAATCGTTGGAATTCAAACAGATTCTTAGTCCTCACACACAACACATACAGACATGGCATTCACTTTTGCGTCTAGTCACAAAGAAATGTCTGGAGAATAATATCTGTTAAGTTCGATGCAGCCTCTCTCCAAGAGGCTCTCAGCGAAATTCCACAGCTGACCACCTGGTATGTCAATGAAAAGTCCAATGTGTTAACATTTGCCACACACTAACTAGGTCACCAGATGAGGTTAACTGAAGAATGCTTCAGTTATCTTCAACAGTAATCAGATAATTAACCTTACCAAGTAATAACTGGTTACAATGGCAGCCAAGCCTGACAAAGAACAGGATATGACAATGGTTCTTTGTCTGGTGTTGTGTTTTGTGACCACCTGTTCTTGGCAAAATTCACCACTTATCCATCCATCCCACTCATTAACGCCTGTGGTCTTACATGCTAAGCTGAGTCTTTCTTGGAACTCACTAATTGAGATAAGCCTGCAGGGCACGGCCTTAAGTACTAATTAATCATTTGAATTCGTTTTCTGCTAATTCCTAGAGGCTGCATGCACTTAATTGGTGAATACAGAAACCAGTGCCAACTGATACATGTATGAACCTGCAGATATGCATGTATACACAAACATACATTTCACTTGTAGCGATCAGGTGACTCTGGTGTTAGCAGAACAAAGCCTACGGTTTGTGCTCAGAAGGATATATATATACACACATACTCGTACATATACATATATATAACCATTTCCTCCTAAGCTGAGGAATTTGTTTATGCTATTCAGCCAATGTCTGGAATTGCTCGGAGGCTACCTCTACAGGTGTCACAGCGGTCAAGTGGTTGTTCATTGCACACTGCACAGTGCATTCGGAAATGTCATTCAGGACCTACACCTCGCAGTTTCCAGTTATGTAGTTGCTTTTTGTTACTAGTGGGCCAAATTATTCGCCATGTAATCTCCTTCACACGACTAGCTTTGAACTGTAAAAGACCAACAGTTGCCCTCTTACAAAGGAAGCCTTTGCATGCTTAATCAGGATTGCTGATGTAAACATTCTATGCTTCATCGCTCAGGAATATACACAATACAAATTTATCCCAGCGTTCACATTTAAAGTCATTGTTTGCGTATTTGGTCAAATACACTGGTCCATTAAAACCACCGAAAGCCGCTTCTTCCTGCTTAAGATCCTCAAAATATTTACCCGAAAACGAGAGAAACGACGAAAATATTTTGCCCAAATAATTACATGGATGATCCTATTTGCGCCGAAATGGCGCAATAAAATAACCAGAGCAGAGTAAGCAAGTCTTCGTCAATACCGTATTGTGGGTATGCAAGACTCACAGGGCATAGCGATCCAGGGTCATGAAATTGCACGCAGAAGCAGAAGGGCGTACAGTCCTGTACACACGCAGGCAAGCAGGAAGGCAAGCAGGCATGCAGACACGCACCGAGGCTGTGCTAGATTGCCTCGATGCAGCTCAAACCATTTGCGATAACCCGGGATCCTTTAAAACGCGCGTTAGAACAAAGAGCAAGGTTTTTGCGAGGCCGGACCAAGGAGCCAGAGGCAGACGGACAGCGAGACAGATAACCAGACAGATAACCAGACAGACAGCCAGACAGACAACCATACAGGTGCAGCATTAGCGCGCAGAGTACAAAATCTGACGAACGAACGTTTTCGGGGTCGCTGCTTCAAAGTAGACCTCAGCACAGCTGCAGTCATTCTGCAGTCAGATATATTATAACGCACGTAAGCGTTTTTTTGCAGCATTGCACAAGGCCACGTTGACACTGAACAGCCTTAGATGTCAATGTGTCACTACAGCATACAAATAAATTAATAGCGACCTCCACTGAAGGCAGTGCGCTCTTTAGATTAATAACGGCCTCCAACCTATGCAAAGCACTGCAGGACAACCACCTCAGATTAATAATTGACCTCCCTAATAGGCAATGGACTTTTGGATGACCTTTCAAAACGAATTATGCATAAATCTACTGCACGGCGTTTTCATTGTCATTAGGTCAATATGCATGAACCTCATTTACACTCATAATACAATTAATCGTTCCCTGTTCTCACAATACTGTATATTCGTGAAAACTATATATTGACACAATAATTGAAGTGGCAATCAAAAGAAAAGGTCATTATAAATCGGTCGTTGACTGCGCAGTTTAGGAGCGTCGACTCTTAGCAAGCGAACCTCCTCGTATTGTGCAGGGGCAACTGACGCAAGCCAAGGAGCGAGCGAGGCACGAGTCCAGGTCAAACAACGACTAGGGACGTCACATTCACACGAACTCTACTATATATAACAGACATCTAAACACAAAGGCTGGGCTGTAAACAAACTTCTTTGTTTGTGGACAATGACGCCCATGTGACGTTCTAGCGCCCTTGTGAGATTCTGCAAGGGCACTGTATAAATAGCCTCATACATACATACATACATATACACAAGGGAACTCTGGTAGTGCCAGTCCCAAGCTTTGAGAAAGGAGGAGGGCGATGCTAATCATCTTTCTTATGGCACAGCGCCGTTAAACAGCAACCAACCAATCAATCTACATGCAGTGGAACTCTGCCACTGTCCATACCCTGGTAGTGCCTGTCCAACGCCTGCAAAGAGGAGGAGGATGACGTCAATGGTCCTGGCAGACATAAGATGTCGTCAAACACTATAAACTACGTACGTACAGTGGCGACCGCAGTCTTTCAACCGTATCAATCAACAGCACAATACAGGACTTTTACCTGTACACTGCATCTCTTTCCAACTCTGCAGGTGCACTCCCCAAAACTGAAAATATTCCTTGCCTGCAAATCACATTCTCATTCCTTCTTCTCCCCTTACTTCTTTTGCCACTCCTATTCTAAACACCTCCACCATACCCTTCTGCCTGCCTGACCCTTGGACCTTGACCAGCAACTGAATCTGACCTTACTTGCCGATCGATTTTCTTTTTGACTGAGTGCTTGTGAATAAGCTGGTTCCGACTTGAGCTTTTTGGGCACTGTAGAAAATCTGTTGATAATTACAATACACTTTGTACCACTCTGCCCTATGTGCATAAAGGCGAAGAAGATGAAGAAGATACCAAAATGGCCCAGAACAGAGGTATCTTTTGCTCATGACAATACTATTCACTAGAACATACAGAAACAATACTTATTCTATACATGACGGCTAGACTATTAGGCATAGCTTATCTTCTTCAAGGATGTCTGAGGTGCCAGTGCATAAAACAGCTGGTCTCTATTAAATGCTGCTTAAAACAAGGTATGCAGAAAGCCATCGGAGACAAGTCTAGACAAATTCTGTACAACCCACAGAGTGTCTCTAACAGTTTTCTTACTAAGACCAAAGCATGAACTGGGTCAGACAATCTCCATCTTACCTCATCTCAACGCTTTCAATGTGCAGTTGTTATATGTTGCAAAGCGTCAACAGATGTTAGAACTGATAGCCCCACCCTGAGGAAATGCAAATGAATTAGAATCTGAAAGACCACCTTCCCCCTCCGTGCTTACACCACTGCCTCTAACTATGGCATATATTCTTCCTTTGGTCCATCTTTCATGCACAAATAGACCAACCGATGTGCAAGAACTGCAGGAACCTGAAACACGTGGAAGTGAGTTTGAGAGGCACAGCATGGCAGAGCCAGGCTTCTGTTGGTACTGCCTTAGGTTACCTATTACAGTCAACAGCAGACGGTACATACAGGTCAGAGTGCAGGCCGGAGACGTCACGGCAAAGAACACACCCCAGTGAGCGCCCCTAGTTTAAACATCCCACGCGTCATGTGACAGAGCAACAACAGTACTGTCTGCACTCTTCGGGAAAAAGCCAACACAGCAAAGGGCTCATGACAAAGGCCCAACATGACAATGAGTTTACCCGACAGCGGGCTGTCAAGAGAAAGAGTAAGTCCTCTTCTAACAAAGGGTCCTTCTAGCCAATGAAGACATTACCATACTGCATTGTATTCCTACTATCATGGACAACATTCACAGAATCTTTCTGAAAATTAAAACGGCCATTCGGCCAAACAGCCACAGCAATTAAAATATGACCAAAACCAATACACCAGTAACACCACACATAAATCAGACAAAAACAAGTCTACTGATAATGCTGCATAACAAACAACACCCAACTGCATAACATTGTATAATACTTATAAAATTAACCCAAAGTTCTTTGGACAAAGTGAAATTTGTGGAAAAGCCATGTGCAGTCTCGTCTGCAAACATTTAAGCTCAAGTCCTTCACTATCTGCTGGCAGACACTGTAGGTAGGCTGCATTCCACGAAGGCCTAGACAGGCCGTCTACTATAAGGGCTTCCTCGTACCGGACCGCCGAATATATTAGTCCGCCGGGACCAGTGCAGTAGAATTATACCAAGTAAAACGATAACGAAAGCATCGACAAAGAAATTTGATGACTGGCTTCTTCATCTTAACACGTTGCAACAACCCCTTTCCCATTCCTGCGCAACACCTTCTGGAAAGACGGCAAGAAATCCGTCGTAAACAGCTGCCCTGGAATAGCAAGCTCACGCCCGGTAACAATTTTCTCAGAAAGCGTGGGCCCATCCAAAGCGGCAAAGGGTAAACAATACGGAAAGCGATAAGAGTAATAGCAGTCAATAATATTGATCAGTTGCATAAGGGTCGTTAAACAATGCCGGATATTAAACGGTTCTACATAATTAAACACTGCAACCTATAAACTCCTTTTTCTTAAGGTCGGCTGCATAACCTGGATGCATTGCAAGCGTCACGTGATTATAAAACTATGCACAGAGCTTTGCAACAGTGATGTCCTCGTAAGCTGTTTCTCACGCAGTTAGTTAATTATTCTGACCTTGTCAGATGCACAGATCTGAACCTTTACCTCTCTTACATGCATACAAAATTGCAAAGTCGTGCATTGCTCCCCTTCCCATTGACAGGTCGTCAACCTCTGCCCAGGCAAAACATTTGCGCTGTTGCCGATCCGTTTCACGCCCTACGTGCACGCACAAACCAGCGCCGATCAGTTATCTTCCCTCCGTAAGATAATCTATAGGCCGCCCGCCGCCGGGGATTCTCCTGCTGATGTTTCACCGTTACTAGCAGGCGTTGCGTAAGGCACAGATTACACGGCGACCTCTAACGTCGGTGAGTGAACCGAGCAGTGCAATCGGCCGTCAACCACCGGCTGCTTATTATGCATGGACTAAATATAACAGAAATCAGGGTGAACGCCCGGTTCAGACTGCAACGACGAAAATGCAAAGTCAACATTTCAACAACAACCCCCGCCAACAATGCAAGAGTCATTCACTTCGAGGTCCGGAAAGTTGCAATGTCACAATCCCAGACTCCCTGGTAATGGGAATTGCAAATACTGTGCATAGGGTAATTTCCCAATTATTACGCAACTTGGATAATTTCCCAATTATTGCGCAACTTGGATCATTTGGGAAATATGCATGGTACCGTCATGGACTAAATGCTAAATGCATTTTGCATGTTTGCTAACAGATGAAACCTTTGCAAATTAACACAATGCAACAGAAAAAGTACATGTAATTTTGCATGTTTGCTGCCAAATGACACCTTTGCCAATTAACACAATGCAACAGAAAAAGTAAGTGCATAGTTCAGGTTGTCAAGTGCACGAAATTATATATAGCATCTCACTATATTGTGCATGTGTGAAAGAACTTAAGCTACATGCATAGATATCTAGTGCAATATTTTTTTCTTGCACCCAAAACCCCGCAACTTCAAATTAAAAATTTCAGCTGAATATCTATGTGCAGTTACGTGCAAAACCAAGTATGCGTGCAGAGTTAGTCCTGAGGCATAGCCGCATAGTGCCAAGAAGTCATATGCGTGTCTACTTAATGCAAGGCCTGAAGCATCTTGGTAAGAAATTGGGTCCATGCATACTTGAAGCAAGATCTGCAGCATACTTGAAGCAAGATCTGCAGCATACTGGTTACTTAATACAGGTCCTGAAGCATGCTAGTTAGCAGTTGGATCCATGTACACTTAAAACACATTCTGAAACATATACTATCATATAGGAGGTACACGTAAAACTAGCATTTACAGATTTAAAGCAATCTATGCTTCTATTTCCTAGCCACGTGGTGCACATCAGGTGTGAAGATCACACATGATAAATAATGCTCGGGCCTGGGTCGGGAGCGCCTCTGAGTAGTTATCTTGAAGGGGCGCTATATACTTCCATAGATAGATAAATAGATAGAAAAGGCCAGCATTCCTAAGTCTGAATGCCATAAATTATCACAGGGACACCTTCAAAGTCATTAAAATATAGAATTGCATCATGTCAAATAAAACTACATAAGTGGAGATCGATATTACACAGTCTAAAGTACAAAATAACATAAGAAAACGTGCTTATGCAAATATTACGTCAAGAACAATGAACAAGAAAGTGATGATGATGCAAACTGGAATGCATTACGCAATAACACGCCGCATATGCACGAGGTCTTCAACACGAGACGTGCACAGTAAAACAAAACACAGAAGCCTACTTACAATTTCTTCGTTTCTTGCATTTTGTCTTTTTCGGCGTCTTCTAGAGTCATATCGGTTGCACAGCTTATGCCTTCTGTTTCTACGATCTCTACTGGATTTTCTTCTGGAACAGTCACGCGCTTGCACTTCTCCTTTAGTTTGTTAAGTGTCATGTGTATATCTCCCAACGTTGTTCGCTATTTTTAACGCCAAGCTTATGACACGTTGCTGTTACACGCTGGCGTTGCTAGCGTAGCGTTCTGCGTGTCGAGAAATTCCCCCTTAACAGCAGATTATGATTGGCTCATGTGACTTTGCTTTTGTTAACTGTGCATTGATTGGTTGGTTATTGGCCGTTGTAAACCGCGATTTCAGTGGTGAAAAACTGTGCAGGTTTCTGCGAAAACAACATTACCGATGCCGATGATCGTCCGATGACTACGAAGACAAATGCATCTGGTAGGGTAAGTCAGCGGTTCAACGCTGGAGTTTCCTGGGTTTCAGCTTCATTTGCTACACTGTCTGCGAGGTTGTTAAAAACCATTCGTACTCCACCAGGTCTGATTGGCTGTTTCCCTTTGAATGTGGGATGTCGTCGTGTGGTTCCAAATATGGGCATGGTTTGTGACACGAGGCTTGCTCACCACGCGTTTTGATGATTCAGCGCATTTGGCTTATTCATCACAAAAATTAGAACGAATATAGGAAATATCGGATGATAAATACCAGTCTGGAACTGCCGTACGTGAAGATTTTCTTAATCGCAGCTATAATATACTGTGAATCCATTTATGGCATGTGTGCATGCTCTGACTGGCTGAATGGTTGAGTAGGTCTGACTAGGTCACTCATTTAGACGGCCATGTAGGCTAAACCCAAGTTGTCCAGCTTATTAAGACAGACCATATATGGAATTAGTCGAGTAATTTGATAAATCAATCCTGTATTTGACGCGTGCTTTTGCCAGTTATATAATGTAGGTGATAACACGTGGCTTAATGGGGTCAGTCATTCAGGGAAGCTGTCACTGACGGGAAATAATAGGGCATTGCGTCATGATGTCGTGTTTATGCATGTGTGCAAATAACAGGCGTGGTTTAATATAGTCTCATATACTGGATACATAAACTCGAATGCATTCATTCATTCTGAGCATTTATATAGCGCCTAAGTAAGATACCTACTCAGAGGTGCATCCAGCCCAACTCGGGTGATAAAGAACAGTAAATGCATTTAAAAGGTGTATGCAGAATCCCTAGTTAAAAGAACATGCAGATCTGAAGAAAGGTTAATGCACATGGTTGGCCCAACCACTGAAAAGCCATGATGTTGCATCTGTGCAGAGCAAGCAAAGGGAACAGCAAGTTTAATATCTCTGCTTCAATGTTTTTGGTACGTTTCAAATAATTTAATGCTTTTGAATGTAACATAAAAATTTAATAAGATTGGCGTCAATTATTTACTGGTAAAGTTGCAGTATTTGATTAAACTAAAGCGGTGAACTAAGAAACGAGCACCTCTGAATAGTCACTACGGCTAGAGGTGCTTTAAAAATGCCAAGATACAATACAATACAATACAAAACATACCGTTTATAGTGATAAATTTTGCCATTTGCTTTATCCTTTATTTTTATTTTGTGTAAGAACCTTATATGGCTTTGTCTGATTAGCTTTGGTATATTTCAAGTGCTTTCGGTAGATGATATGCAATAGATCATATATAACATATTTATTATGTTTTTATAATATGTAGATTATATGTGTTTCAAACTAGTAGCATGAACCCGTGTGCCGGTTGAATTTATGCTAGTACTGTAAGTTCAAGTAGTAGGCCTACATTGTGTTCATGCTGCAGGCTTAAGTATATACAGTAAGCGATAGGCCCAAGTTCAGTCTTAGGCCGGAGTCCAAGGTATGCCCATAACTGTGTCTGTAGCCAGGTCAACAAAGAATGCTGTTCAGCAATTATGCATGCAAAGGTAAAGGAAGAACAGGGTGCGTGGGTTAAAGGGGCAAGGGTCTTGTTGGGGTATCATCATATGTGGTGGCATCCGAGGCATGCAGGTCTACCGTCCTGATAAATGCCCCATTAATCGACCCAGCAAACGACCTATTAAATGACATCAGTGACCTTATAAATAACATGAAATAAGAAAGATTTGCAAAAATTGCCTAAATATCAACAATTAAATTACACAAAATAGATGGATTTTTCAATGGTCAAAATCACCTGGAAATGACCACAATGTGACGTTTTGAAAATAAACGACTTGAGCTTGCACCCATTAATGTTGTATTTGCCTCAGATTAGATAACTTTTAATTGACGGTATTGTACGAATTTCATTACAACCGGTTACAACCGACAGTCATGTATTCTATTGACAAGTCATAAGCAATCGGTTAAATAATTTTGGGTTTAGGTCTTGGTTAAGGACGTATGGAAGGTCCTTAACATACCGTGTAGAGAGTCTAGAGACTCCTCGGTTTCCAGCTTAAGGGTCAAGAGACTCATATGTAGAGAGTATACAGACTCTGTCCAGGCAGTGTCTTCTGCAATGAACAGTCTGTGTTGCAAAGCATATCTTAACAATTGGCCTCTGTTGAAGACTGCCTAACTGTTGACCTAATATTGACTCAGTGTGATTTTCCTTACAGGTTTTATTTTAGTTATAGTTATAGTTATAGTTAATGATTTTTTATTTTAGTTATAGTTATAGTTATAGTTAGTATTATTTTTTAGTTATAGTTATAGTTATAGTTAATGATTTTTTATTTTAGTTAATTTTAGTTACTACTTAGTTACAATAATTAAGTCTATAAGCAAAATTGTGCGTATTAATACGCTGTTTCACAATTTACTCAGAGCTATGAAAACCTTTGAAGCATGGATACATTCAGCTTCATCAATACACGAGTTTCCAAAGTAACTGACAAATTTCACAATAAAAATTTCGCATTTTTCGTTCTCATTTATGTCGAATCGTCCATATTGTTTTTGTATTAACGAAAATAAAGATGAATTTTCGTTAGTGTTATTTTCGTTATAGTTATAGTTATAGTTAATGATATTTTTTAGTTATAGTTATAGTTATCGCGAAATCATTTTATTTTCGTTAACGAACATTTTCGTTATCGTTATCGTTAACGAAAATCACACTGTATTGACTGTTGGACATGATGCAACCAATCTGTCATTTGCTAGGTTTTTGACCTAATAAATGACTTGCAAATGGTACGCATATTCAGTAACCTATATACAGACGACTGCAAATGACTTAACCATTGCTTTAATGAACAGCAACAGAATTATGCACATAACTGACCTCATTATCTACATTAATAAAAGCTTAGTAAAGCCTTAGTAAATGACCATAGAATCCTATATATTGACCATTGGATCCTAAATGTGGCCAAACTGTACGATCATACGATAAACAACTAGTCATTCGAATAACTTGATGAACCGTCCTAGTAACGAAAGAAGCGTATAGGTCCTATAGGATGATGCAATCCACTGAAACATCCAAATGAGCTTAACTTCTAATGAAAATAATGAATAAAATGACCTATATCATTTTACTAAAGTATCTGGACACTTATATAGCGCCTTCATAATGGCCGATTCATTGGCCTATACTGTAGAAGGATTGACCTAATAAATAAGCGACCTAACTATTGACCCATTGTATAAGCAACCTTGTAGCTCTGTTAGGAATGCTTCTCGGTTAGTGGTGATCTTTGCATGTGAATGGTATTTGCTCTAGACTGGGAGGGGTCGTGGCTCTTTATGCCTTTCAGGCTTCATTTACATGGTCTGTGTACTTGATAAATTGACACAACTGTTCTCTGGCAGTGCAGAGGGGACCTGCAGAAGTGGGGCAAATCGAAAAATGGGGCGAAGGTTTTCAGAGCACCATAATATGTTTCAAAAGTACATACTTAAATAAAAGCAGCATTGAATTCAAGCTCTTTTGGATGCCATGTACTGTCAGAGGTTTCTTGCATCAAAACTGGTGGGGGTGGACCCCTCAAGGCCGTAGCCAGGATTTTGTTTCGGGGGGTGTTTACTCGTTCTTGAACAAGCTGACAAGCAACCAAGTCAACCGTCTATAAGGGTTTTGGAGGAGCGTTGTGAGCTCTCAAAGCACTGTAGAGCTGCGTCATCTAAGTTCACATGAGTGCTCTTAGTTCTTACACCGTATATGTCAGTAAATGCAATATTTATATTAGACATAATTTAATTTCGGGGGGGTGTTTAAACACCCAAAACACCCCCCTAAATACGGCCTTGGTGGTGGTGGTGATGATGATGATGATGATGATGATGATGATGATGATGATGATAACATGAGAACTTCTATAGCGCCATTATCGCAGTAAACTGCATTGATGGTGGCTTCAGAAGTTAAGCGTCTATTCACAGTCATCAGATGGATTATTAATTCGGTAAAACTTCAAACGTTTAACGATTGATGACGATGTTGAGGCTGATAATGATGGTCATGGTGACATTTCATGCTCCCTTTGTTTATGATCTCAAAATAAAATGCATATGACCCATTGACCCTATTCATAGGCATATTCCGTTTGTATGTAGCCTACATAAACACGGTGTTTACGATTATTGATGAGGCAGTTGCGCACCCAAATCTTTGGCTGGCTTGCAACGCGTGTGTGACCCCATATGTCAGATACATATAAATAAATGTGTGTACGTGTGTGCGCACGTGTTTTTGTGTCTGTAGGTGTGTTGTGACTAATTTGCATATTCAGGATATAATCACTTATAATGGCTAGATGATTGCGTATAATTATACGTATAATACATTTAAATGACTGGAATAGGTGAATCTGTATGGTAATGTATTTAAATATATACCTCTGAGCCCTGGAAAGAGGATATGATAAATATTAATTGCTGGAAACCGGAACTGTTACAGCTGTTATTCTTCTGGCCGAACGAACGGATTTCGCCGTCTGTCTGTGAGCCTCTCTGTATGTATGTGTGCGTGTCTGTGTATGTATGTGTGCGTATCTGTGTATGTATGTATGCGTGTCTGTGTTTGTATCTGTGCATGTATGTCTATAAAGGAGGTTGTGTGCGTTTTTCAGTATGTGCGTGTGTTTGCGGCTGCTCTTAGAGGAGTGCTATGAAGTGAATATAATTGTGAAGATATGGCGGCGGTAAATTAAAAGGGTCCAGGCATTTAAGGATAAAGGAGTGGAAGTAGTTATTGTCTAGATCTCGAGTGTTGTTGTGGGCTGCGATTCTTGGGCACGTGGTAAAGAATGAGTGTAGCTTGATCAACAGAGAATGGTATGTAGGGGAAACACCTGCCAGTAGCCTACATGGCAGCAGGAAACAAATACATCCATGGATCATATGATAGTATAGGTCACGGCGACTCGCACATGCAGTATGTTTACCGATGAGTAAGGTTGTGGCAAGCTTTCCGATATAAACGACCACAAGTACTTTGTAGCGCTGGGCGTCGGAATTAACCACTGTCAGAAGCATAAGCTACACGTGTGTACGTAGAGGGATCTGGAAAATTTTGACTCGGATAATATGTAGCTAACGCGTCCAGATATGGTGCCATTTACGTGATTAGATAAACAAAACGGGTGATGCGAACTTTCTCTGTGCTGTGCACTTAGCTTTAGAGTAGCGCTTTAGAAATTTGGAGTTTACGATTACGCGGGATGCACTTACGACCCCCCCTCAGTCACTGCAAATGCCCTATGGAGCTACAGGTTATAAAGACAAGTTAGACAACAATATAGGCACCGTCCAAGTTGCTATGCTATGACGTCATGGGTCTGCATGCGTGTGTGTGTGTTAGAGAGTGACATGGGGAATTTCCCCGCGGGGAAACCGCGGTAAATCCCGCGGTAATGGGGACAACAATTGCGGTAATACCGCGGTAATGGGGACAACAATTGCGGTAATACCGCGGTAATGGGGTCTACTCTCGCGGTAATACCGCGGTAATGGGGAATGACCCGGCAAGAAACCCGGGTGATGTTAAGAACTTGAGAACTGATAAGGAGATTTTCTTATTTCCTGAAGCCTTCTAGTCAGAAATGGTCAAGACTTGGTTAATGCAAACTGTCGATAAGATAATAACAGACTAATGCAGTCAGCAATACAAATAGCTTTGTAACCTAAATTATGATATTTTTTAAATTTTAAATGGTGTAAACTTTTGCGGGGAATGTGATGTCCTGCGGGGATGGGGTGGGAATGGGGAGAAAACCTGCGGGGATGGGGCGGGGGTGGGGACAAACCCTGCGGGAATGGGGCGGGGATGGGGAAGACTTGCTTGTTGCGGGGCGGGGATGGGGACGAGATTGTCTCCCCATGTCACTCTCTAGTGTGTGTGCGTGCGTGTGTGTGCGTGCGTGTGTGTGTGCGTGTTTGTGTGTTCATAATTAATACATCATGATGTCAACCGTTTCTTCTTTCTGTTTTTAGTTTCCGAAGTGCACAAATAAGGCCTGGTACTCGTGGCCAGCTTTCTCGATCGTGCTTCATAATCGGCTATTGTTAAATTCGGCGGCCCTTGATCACGCAGCCATATACGGCTAATAAATAAACTAATTGAGGCTTCTTCGAATAGCTTTCCCGTCGGTTCAACGAGTATAGACCAACGTGGACGTTACGTGGTCATAACGGCTTTTGGTGCATTCGGTTTAAAATTAAATGGACAGTTTGCACTTTGCAGTGACGTAACTAGGACTTTTCATTTGGTGGGTGGGTGGGGGGGGGCTTAAGCCTTGAGCATGGAAACATGAATACAGTGTTCATTCGAATTTTTAGCCGTGACCCGTAAGCATATATTTATACAACGGCTTGATTTATTTTTGGGGTTTAAGCTTCGTTTTTTTTGGGGGGGGGCTTAAACCCCAAGCTCAATGCTAGTTACGTCCCTGCCAGTTTGATTGAGGGAGAGACCAAATTGCCCCATCTCTGTCTGCCTGTCTGTCTGTCTGTCTGTCTCGTCACGAGCACAGAGATCGGCTCATTATGCCGTTCACGTGACTAGTCCCCTATCGGTCAATTAGTAAACATAAAGAAAATTCTAGCAAATTCTATTTGTTGGGAGGGAGTTTCCATTGCAAAGAGTGAGTTTCCACTTGAAAGAAACCCACAATAAAACGGTCGCCCGTGCAGTGGAACATTTGCCTCATCTGCGGGATGTCATGTGGGTCAAAGTGTGTGGGCGGAATCTATTTGGATAATATTATTGTGTGGAGGTTTTGTTGCGTGAGAGTTGGATGTTGCTTATAGGGTTGTTATCTCGTCGGGGGTGACAAAGGTGTCGATATTCGTTCGTCACGGAAAACAACCTGCGTGACTTAACTAAATATTGTATACAGCTGAGATGGTAAGCCATATTGCGTATTGGAAAACTAAAGAACCTGTTGCGTAAACAATACAACGAACTACGCTATACAGCATTGAACCTTGACCGCGGTATAAACACAGAGACCTACTGTGTTTTTGCAATCTGTCGAGCCTGTGCGAGCGAACTGGTGGGAGGCATAAGGGACCTAAAATCAGCATCAAGAGAGATAATTATGATTACCTTGCAGGCCTACCACGTGCACGTGTTAATCGCTTCATATTCTCCGTACACTGTTCTAGATTCGACGGCTTCGTTTAATTTCCTTTTTCAGAGCATGACTAAAAGTCATTAAGTCAACGGCACACACCTGACCTAAATTTCATTTATTTTTCTGCCCGTTAATCTTTTTAATGACTAGCAACGTTCTCTGTATTTGCGTCTATTTCTATACATCTTTAAGTTTAAAAAAGTTACGGCAGTATAGTGATAATCAGTTTTTAAATATTTTTTGACAGAAAAAAGGCTGCACAAATATAGGCCTATCATATTCTGCCATTTCCCATGTGCGGCATCTCTACATCAGGTTCCACCATTCACGGCATCCTTGGGTTCAGCAGCACCTACATTGTATACGTTGGGAAACACTGTCCAGACGTGTTCATTCATTGATTGATTTCGAAAATTTATATAGCGTCCTCTCAAGAAGCGTAACCGGAGGCGCTCCCAGCCCAACCACAGCGATGTAAACTAGACTTGAGCAGACGGCGTTGAAGATTAAGAAGTGCTGTTGAATGATGAACACACCCAACGCTGTTTACGTAATGGCAGACCCAGAAATGTACAGGGTGGAGTCAAATGCTTAAGGATGTCGTGATGACAGCAGTTAGTTTGGGTCACCAAACCCAGTACAAAGACTTAGTATAGGCTAACGTAGTCTGAAACAGTTGGGGAGGGGAGGCCGTGATATATATATATATATATATATATATATATATATATATATTACACAGATTTCCTTGCAATAAATATGCATATAAATAAATACAAATATATATGTATTTATTTGTGTGTGCGTGCGTGCATGTGTGTGTATGTGTGAAGGCGCTCCCGTGAATATGTTTCCGTGGTAACTGCACTTTGCAGACGATGCGTTGCTGCCTTGCTGGTCTGTCTGTTGATGCTCAATACGTTTCCTGTATCCCCCCATCATGCTCATCGGGGTGAGGGAGAAACGGCGCCCTACAGGCGATCATTCACCCTCTGCCTGCACGTGTCTATGCTTTTGCCCAAACGTATTGCTTGCACGACCATACACATGATTTCCAAACCCAAAGGATCCGTAAGAAACCATGGCAGTATATATGATGGCCCAGGCACGTATGGACCAGGGAGAACTGCGATCATTTATCTATATTCTATACATATATTCACAAATACATCTGTTAACTAAGCCACTGCCTGTACTGTAGTAGTGCCAGACCCAAGCCTGGAAAAAGGAGGGGACGACGCTAATCGTCTTTATTGTGGCACAGCGTTGTTAAACAACGACTAACCAACCAAATATAGGTCTACACCGAAAACTATGCACATGACCCTAACAGATAGGCCCTATCCGACATACTTGACGCCTTTCAGAGGTAAAATGAAAGGCGCTATATCAAGTGTGTTGATGCGTATACATGCATAAATACATGCACACAGACATACATACATACATACATACATAAGTGTAGATACATATAAACTGTTCGCAGCGTTTACAACGAAGAGAGAGATAAAGAGTGCTTGAGAATGCACTTGTGGTCGTTGTTTATTGTTCACGAAAACGGATATAATAAAGGAACGGAAATGTATGCGCGGCAACCAACACATGTGCGCATGCGCAGCCATCGACCCCGGGGTCATCGCGTGCGTTCGGTTCAACGGACGAGAGAGAGAGAGAGAGAGAGAGAGAGAGAGAGAGAGAGAGAGAGAGAGAGAGAGAGAGAGAGAGAGAGCGAGCTACGTACAGTCCATTGGTTATGGCCACGAGGGAAAGAAAGGAAAGGATAGATGGATATAAGGGAAGGAGGGAGGTTGCTCAAGTGTAATACGGTAGAAAGGAACGATTGAAAAGCAGCAACTGGTTCCTTTTTTATCACATCTATTATATATTATATATACTCAATAATTATGATATAAGCATATAGGGGGCCGTCCATAAATGACGTCACGCGATTTTGGCCGATTTTAGCACCCCCTTTCCCCTCGTCACATAAAGTAACACCCCTGAAAAATGGCGTCACAAAGCTCTGACCCATAAAACCAAATTTCCATCTGATAATAAAACGTGTTTCAAATCACATTTATTGTCATTGTAATAAGTATTTAATGTGGCACTGGACTCTGATGTTGTATTAAGGGGCCGTCCATAAATGACGTCACGCACCTAGGGGAGGGGAGGAAATTTGTGACGATGTGTGACATGGGGTGGGGGTCTGAGAAGTGTGACGTCACACCAGGTGATGTGTGACATGGGGTGGGGGTCTGAGAAGTGTGACGTCACACCAGGTGTCTGTTTTTTAAATTTAACAATTAACAACAATTTAATTTTAATAATAACAGCACTAATTTTGAGGAGTAAAATTTTCATTATTTTTTTAATTATTTTAATGTATACGGGCACCAAAGTTCGACCGTACGTTACAGCAGAAAATAGCGTACGCGTACGGTACGTAATTTACTAAAAATAATAGCGTACGCGTACGGTACGTTCGTATTCCGTACGTATGAGCAGCCTTTAATATTAGTTGCTTCTCGTGACGTCACATTTTGTCTCCTCATTTTCTCGTCGTTTTTTTCTCGTCGTTATTACGTCACTTTACAGTTCTTATTTGTAGTTCCGTTTCAGCGAAGAGGTAAATTATTATTTTGTTTTTATTTTGTATAATTTGATTATTTTATCTACAGAAATAAAACAGGCTGACGTTATTCCTTGTTAATTCTATAATAAAAAAATATAAAAATTAGCGTACGCTATTTATTAATTTAGCCAAAAATAGCGTACGCGTACGGTACGCATTTCAGCAGAAAAAATAGCGTACGTTCCGTACGTACGGTCGAACTTTGACGGGCACCATTATTAATAATTTTGTAATTATTTCAATATTTGGTCACCGTTAGATTTTAAAATATTCATGCTTTCCCTATTTGTTCCATGAAGGAGCATTTTGCTTCACCATGGAAATTTGATTTGGGGGTCAGAGCTTTGTGACGTCATTTTCAGAGGGGGTGTTACTATTTTTGTGACGAAGTGTGACGATGGGGGGGGGGGGGTCAAAAATCGGCCAAAATTGCGTGACGTCATTTATGGACGGCCCCTAAAGGAGAAAGTCAGGTATTAAAAAGGAGTCGTTCTAAAGCTGATATTTGCATAAAATTAACTTGAATATTCATCGTTTCACCAATTAGGATGTTCAGCATATTTTGTAGTAGAACAAAGCAAAATGGAAAGAGTAGAAATACCACAACAACATATTCATTCCACAGAATGAAAAGCTCTGGTAGAATCATTAGAATTAAAATGTTTAGATCTAAAATAAAATTGACAGAATCCATGCTTATCCATTCTCCCTTGGTAAAGCAAAATGCTCCTTCATGGAAGAAATAGGGAGAGCATAAATATTTAAAATTCTTATGGTGACCAAATATTTAAATAATTAGAAAATTATTAATAACTTAATTGAGCCCGTATACATTAAAATAATCAAAGAAATAATGAAAATCTAATACTCAAAATTAATGCTGTTATTGCTAAAATAAAATTGTTGTTAATTGTTGAATTTAATTACATAGACCTGATGTGACGTCACATTTCTCAAACCCAAACCCCACGTCACACATTTCCGACCCCGACCCCTAGGTGCGTGACGTCATTTATGGACGGCCCCTTACAGGACATTACAGCACAATACAGGTGTACTTTGAAAATGCCCTCTTTAAAAACTACACAAGTGCGCGTTGAAGCTATAGTCAAAACATGATTACGAATCGTAAACAGACTGGTGGAGGTCAGTTTCCAGTTCAGAGCGAAATTCTCGGTAGTAGAGTTGCGAACAGGATGAGGCAGAAGACCTTGAGATTGAGGAAGGAGAAAAGTTCTGTGAATGAACGCCGACCAAAGACCAGGTTTAAGAATACTGTACCAAGTTACAATAACAACATGATCTCCAGGCACGCGTAGGCTATATATATGAGCACGTGACGAAGAGAGGATCGGCCTTTGGCAGGGCTACAGCCTATATACACGGTGTAGGCCTAACTGAATGATGAAGAGGGTGTTATTGTTGCAGCATCATTATTACGCATTTATTATGCCCCGCCATCTAAAACCAGGCATCAATCGATGGCGCTGAGCAATTGAGAATGAAGGACTTACAACTTTTACAAGTCCCTATAAAATATATACGTGTATGTATATATACATATACATATATATTACATATACATTCATTCATTCATTCATTCATTCAGAGCATTTATATAGCGCCCCTTCAAGAAACTACTCAGGAGCGCTCCCGGCCCAGCCACGACTAAAGAAAAAAGACTTATATAATATGCAAGGAAGATATACGTGATATAGGGGGACATAAACTGACATTATATATATATATATGTATATATATATATGTAAAGACACTATATATATATATATATATATATAATGTCAACGCGACAGTGAATAATGGCGATAGCCGCCTGGCGACTATATTTTCTGCACTGAATCGGTTCGAATTCTTCGATAGCTGGTCCTTGAACAATTGAACTAAATTCAAAGAGCTCTTCAATTTCAGACTCAGATCATATCTGGACTGTCAGTCGAGCGGCCGGTGTTCGGACTTAGGCAAACTTATAGCATCGGGGGCTGAAGGACATAGTGCGTACGTTCACTGGCGTAACCTAATATATAATAATAATAATATCTTTTCTTTAATTTAGCGCCTGACAAACGCACTGCGCTGTACATTTACATGTTATGCAATTGAAACAATCTTAACTAGTTAACTACTAACAGAACAGACAGCTTGTAATACAACGGCGCTAATAGCAGCCTACAAAGCAAATCCGCCCTAACGGGGCTCGAACTCAGTACCTCTCGCACTCTTCGCCAGATGTTATCCAACGCGCCACCGGACCCCGTCGTGAGGGTCGGTTAGGGTTAGGGTTAGTGTCGTCATTAGAAAACCTGGTACCGTCCGGCGTCCGCGCAGCATGCCCAAAGATAGGGCCCATATACTGTATAATCTGTCAGCCCCCAATGCTATAAGTTTGCCCGAACTTGTTCTGTTATTCCTGCACTCTTCTTCATGTTAGGCCACTGCAGTGTATGCACTGAATATCGAATAGCAAAAGAACTTCCGTTTGAAACGAGGCTGCGGTGAATTTCCTTCTTCGGATCCTGGTTAATAAAATTCCCATCATCACTAGCGACAGATTCTATAACCATCTGAAGCATAATGTACGGCTGATTGTACGTCTGAATACGTTCTATACAAGGAACAAACTCAAGAGGATGATCTTCATTTACACGTCTGTTTATTGTGAATGAATATAGGATGGGCCAATTCCAGTTAAATTCTCAACTTCCTGATTTATTATAGGCCATACACGTTGTAGTGGCTGATATACAGCTAAGCCTACATGTAGGCCTATAGGCTTGCCGCTTATGAATGGATTGCATGCCAGAAGAAGCTTTCGACCTTTGTGCAAATCGTTAATTAGGCCTATTAAACAATGAGGAAGCTCCTTGAAACCAGCTCATTAAGCTTCATTAAACTTTATATCACGAAACTTTATATCTCAAATGTTATTCCTTAACTCTTACTAAGCTAAGCTATTACTTTATAAGTTTACATATCTAGCTTCTATATATATGTATACCTACAGCGTTATGTCTTCTGTTAACACAACAAACGAATATATGAATGAATTAGAGTATTCAATTCCATTTCGCTACATAGGTGTGGCTGTACAGTGTACACACCTATGTAGCGACACACACACACACACACACACACCACACATACACACACACACACACACACACACACATATATGCATATACATCGATATATATATATGCAATGCAAGCGTATATGTATATATGTATGTATGTATTATGTTCATATGTATGTTCATATGTATGTATGTTATGCATGCGCATATATGCAGGCGTGTGCTACAAGACTTAGTGTGTATGCATCAATGTTTGTAGGTCTATGTATCTATGTGCCACGTGTACACGTGTATATGCATATGCGCACCACCGTGTCCTGTCTTTTAATACGAATTTAAGTATCTGTGTATGTCAACAACGTATCAACATAAACGTCCACAACAGTCACAAGCCTATAAACACACTGGTCCAGTTAGTTACATTATCCTACATATGGGTCAGAGGCTTACGACGAGTCATATGCGCCTCTGTGTAAGAGAACACAGAACGCGGTGCGCCTCCCGTTGCTGGCTTTTTTCATCGATAAATCTCGGGCTAGCACGACGGTCCGTTCTCTGGGACCTTAAATGGCGTGGCTCCATTCAAACGGGCAGAGGTGGTGAAGGATCTCACCTGACCAATTCATTGAAAAATGGGCAGGGTAGAGGTCATACGGTCGATATATATAAAATCGAGTACATTTACATAAACATATAACTTCGCCACTGCTCGTACTCTGGCAGTGCCAGTCCCAAGCCTGGATGAAGGAGGAGGGCGACGCTTGTGATCTTTCTTATCACACAGTGTCGTTAAACTGAAGCTGCTACACAAACACAAACACACGCCTACCGAGACAGACAGACTGTAGGCCTATAGAGCGCGAGTCGTGACACTGTCCGTTCAATGACAGTTCGTTGAGGTAGATGCACTAGAATCACGTGATGATGACTTGTTGGTGGCTTTAACCTCTTCACCGGATGTGCATACGTCTACATGTGACTACCCGATCGGCGCTTACTCTGCCTCCCCAATCATGTGAATGCTGCCACCTGTCGATGTATACTGCAGCTACATTGTCACTCGTCTTCACTGCTCTCCTCCTCCTCCTCCTCCTCCTCCTCCTCCTCCTCCTCCTCCTTCCTATCTACCTCCATATCCGTTTCATCTCTCCTCCGGCATCCTTTGTTAATTAATCAGCTGGATGCCGCTAATGACTCCTATTCCCGTTTCCCTTTCCCTTCGCTAAACGTCCTTTTAATTAAACGTGCTGCGTTACCTGTCAACACGCATAATGGATGACAGTGAGACTGTCATCCGTTGTCATCCGGTGTGTGTAATAAAGGGTATTTAAATGGTTACGTTGTAGAGGTATAATATGATGATACTAGGTATTACTAGCAAACGCCGCCTTAACAAGAGCAACAATGTATAGGTCGTATGGATTGCTGGTTCATCAGATTACAAAAGAGGCGTTGATACAAATGGAATGCAGCCAGCCCAGCGGACCATGACGGCGAGAGAGCGCTTCCACTGGGTCACCCACCAAGAGATCGATGAATGGACAAAGGCAGGGATAGATGGACGGAGACAATGGAAGCCTGAATTTACAAACTGATGGATGGATGGATGATGGATGGATGGATGGATGGATGGATGGATGGATGGATGGATGGATGGATGGATGGATGGATTGATGGATTGATGGATTGATGGATTGATGGATTGATGGAAGGACTAGTGAATTGTACAGACTGCTTCTATCTATAGCAATCCTCAAGAGCCTTTGTCGGCTGGAGCTGTGCTCGGGTTATCTATTGTTGATGCAAATTGCAAAGGAAGGTCAGTTTGCTAGTTAGCAAGACCTCGTAATTAGGCATGCCAGACACTGCGGATGGATATATGGATGGATGAATAGATGGTTGGATTGATGGATGAATAGATGGATGGATTGATGGATGAATAGATGGATGGATGGATGGATGGATAGATGGATGGATTGATGGATGAATAGATGGATGGATGATGGATGCATGGATGCATGCATGGATGGATGCATGGATGCATGGATGCATGGATGCATGGATGCATGAATAGATGGATGCATGAATAGATGGATGCATGAATAGATGGATGCATGGATCGATGAATAGATGGATGGATGGATGGATGGATGCATGGATGGACGGATGGATATAAGGACTATCGTTTATATGAGAAGATGAAAGTACAATTGGCGACGACGCCTGGACAAAGATTAACAGGAATCCATAACCGATGAACTGAGTGACCGACACGAAACGACACAAAGGGCGTCCAAAGGGTTTCACAGAGGGGTCATTCCGTCCGTCCAACAGTCCAACAGTCAACGTCGGTTCATTGGCAGCCACATGCCATCCAGTCCATTCCTCCTGCCACCTTCCACACAGTACAGTCTTTGTACAGTCCTTCTGTCTTTGTCTGTCTTTGTCTGTCTTTGTCTGTCTTTGTCTATCTGTCTGTCTTTGTCTGTCTTTGTCTTTGTCTGTCTTTGTCCTAAGGCGGCGATTTCTGTGAAGGACCGAAGTCGACCCTGACTAGTGGCGTTAAAATCACCGACAAAGACATTTTTATCAGTGGCGCTTAATAAGACTCATAAAGACCGACGAACAGACAGACATGCGACCAGACGGACACAGACAGACACGAATACACCGATCGACGCCGCCCTTCAACGGTGGATATGCTTCAGTGATTAACCTGTTCGTACCGGGGGCCGCCGCTTCCAGACCTACTCTTGAGTCAAATGCACCAGCAACAGTACATAACCTAGCTACTCGTAAATTAGGTAAAAAAATATATACAATGCAAGTAAGTATATTCTTTATTTAACCAATTGCTAAGGGCACTTTGGTGTACACAATACTACAGTGTCATTAGTTAAGAATAAATCATCCTTACAAGAAATGTCTTCTTATGAGCCAAACTGTCTGAGGCGGCCAGACTGGTATTGTGGGCTCGACGAAGCAATGAATAGATGGCGGGTGTATGAGGGGTGGATGGGTGGGGGGTAGCAGCCCATGCAAAACATGCGGGGTATCATTAGTGACAGCTGACAAAAAGACGGGAGTCAGTGTATGTATTGTAATTGTTGAGTAAATTAGTGAAGGCCATGTATAGGATGAGTGAGCGCAACAAGGACTAGAGAATGGTACAGACTGCTTCTATCTATAGCAATCCTCAAGAGTCAAGAGCCTTTGTCGGCTGGAGCTGTGCTCGGGTTATCTATTGTTGATGCAAACTGCAAAGGAAGGTCAGTTTGCTAGTTAGCAAGACTTCGTCATTAGAGTCCTTGGCATGCCAGACACTGAACGGACGATATAATATGCAAAATGCAGGCAGGCAGACAGACATGCACGCACGCACGCAGACAAACAGACAGATACACGACAGAGAAGCAGACAAACGGATAGACCGAGAGCGAAACAGAGATGAGATCTGGAAGGTGTTTGAACGGCGCTATATAAATGCCAGACACTACGGACGATACAATATGCAAAATACGGACAGGTATGCATGCAGCAGGCAGGTATGCCAGGTAAGGCAGGCATGCATGCATACAGGGGCTGAAAAAATTTGGGGTTTAAGATTTCGGGGGAGGGGGGTTTCCACTGTAGATGGTCGCAAAACTTAGGCCTAGGTTTTCGGTATTTCGCATGTAAAAGCATTATAAAAATTTTCATAAACTTATTTCGGGGGTTTGAACCCGTAAACCACCCCCTAAATACGCCGATGCATGCATGCATGCACACGGACAAACAAACAGTTACACGAAAGAGAAATAGACAAACAGACCGCGAGAGAAACACAGATGAGATCTGGAAGGTGCTGGAACGGCGCTATATAAATGCTACAGTACACGACGGGCATAGGGAAGAGCTAGTAGTCCCGTGTCCTCCAGACATCTAGGTCAATGGCCTATCGTGTATTTTTAGAACAGCGCATGCGCATTGTGAGCTAGAGTAACGTCTGCCTTTGTGTATAGAGCTCGATCGGTGCAGGGCTGCCATACATATCTAGCAATGTTGAGTTAAGAGGGCAATGAACTGCCTCGGCCTTAGCTACCAGTATGGCAATCTATTATTAGTGCTCATATCTGGCCACCATAATTTATGCAGCTCACCTAAGGCCAACACAATGCACTGCATGGCAAAACGGTCGAGGACAATGGAGATCATTTTCGTACCATCGCCGTTTAATGTCTGGCGTCATCGACTGATGATATCATGATAATGACGACGACGATGATGATATAAGGCCACCAGAGGCATACTTATAGGCGCAAGGAACGTGGTTGTCGGCTGGGTTTTAACGCGGCCCCTGGAGGCTGAACATCCAGGTCTTTTCTCAGCAAGCCCCTCGCAATCAAACCCCGTGTCCTGTTTTGGATAGGCAGTTGTTGCTGTTCGATATCAGGTCTGAATATGTTGGGCTGACTATTTACTTTCACTACGATAGCACATCTCGTCAAACTTCTGCAGGCTTGGGGCCTACGTTCAAACGGCCCTATATGGGACTCTTGCATTATGTACTCTCGTTTGTATAATTATATAGGCCTAGGTCTACTTTCGTCAGTTGGGTCTACTTTGTAACTTAAAAATACGACTGTGTCAAGAACACAGGTACAGGAACGATTAATTGTTAACAGAGTTAATAATAGACGACAAAACAAATTGTTAATGTCGGTGTTAAGCGATCACAACAGGCACAAACAGTGCGAAGTCCTGGAGTGTTTTGATGGTTCTGCATGCAACTAATTTCGTCATGCGTTTCACAAACCCACGTATTCCAATAACAAACTTATTAACCTAAAGCCATCAATGTTTGACTCCCATAGTGCAGACAGAGTATTAGATAAATGAATGATTAATAACGATACTAATCAAACATACCTAAAGATTCTTCAACGGTAAATAGGTCAGCGTTGACGTCCTGATGTCATTCAGCCACCTAGCGAATGGATACGACATTGTCGCCAGCCGTGCATTATTGATTCTTCGGTAGATGACGCTGTTTCAGACCCAAGTTCAATGGTCTGAATGTTTCAGTAAACAGATAAATGGATAAATAAATAGATCAATAATGTTTGGCAGTCTGTGCAATTTGTTTAATTTGAAGTGGATGAATCCGCAGTTTAAAGACATCCTGTGGAAGTTGTGTGAACAAAGGTGGTTGACGTCGGCAGAAATTATTTTCAGTTGTAACTCGAGCCCCCCTCCGTTACATTGAACTGAAAATAATTTCTCCATAGTGTAGTGGTAACATCACTGGCGTCAACAGCAGTAGGTAGCGGGATCGCGTCACGTACCATCCCAAAAGGTACACTCAGCCTATCATTCGCGAGATGGCGCGTTTGTAAAATGAGATGTAGGACGTGATACGCGTGATACGGTGATGGGCGCCTTGCATGGCTGTCGTATACTGTTAAATTCGACTCCTGTAATAACCCGTGATCATCCGTTCATGCTGATTTGTAATCACTAATCACACTGCGTAATTATCAGTTTGAAAATATTAAACGGAGTATTAGCTCGTGCTCGTAGGTCTAGGCCTATGGCATAATACAGCTCCTTTATTTGGATTATGGAAGAAAAATACCGATATCACTGCTGCTGTTGAATCTTTTGAGTTATAGCATCAGTCAAATGTAGCATACGCAGTATTTTAATTCTGAGAAATCGATGTGCTTCCACCCTTCACTCGACCACCGGCGTCGCCACAAGGCAAGAGGACGTCGTCTTCCTCTGTCGCTCTGAGCAATGCGGACCACAGTTCATCAACAGCATCGATCAACAGCTTTCAATAAGACAGCACACGGGTTATTTTTTGGGGCGATGTAAATACAGATTATATAGGCCTACACGAAGAACACAATATTATGCAAAGCACATAATATATGAGCGCACGCACGCACGCGCACACGCACACACACGATTTTAACAGACAACCAGCTTTCAGTCCGTGTGTCTTCAGATTGGAAAATACATCGTGTGGGTATGAATGGAGATCTGAATTTTTCTGCAGAATAGGGATAAAATAACTTTATTTGACATAATAAATGGTTGATAAATTTAAGATGCCACAAGGCATAAGATAAGATGAGAATATTCTTTAATTGACTAATTGTTATACATATTTTGGGTGTACAGACATGGTAATAAACATAGCCTAGGCCTACACAATAAACATGGTAAAACAAAATAAACATTATTATATTAGTTGAAAGCAACTAAAGAGCTTGAATTACTCAGATTTAAGATAGAAAACCCTTGGAATAAGCTGGATTTCATGTCCTGGCTTTTGTGTGGTGCTGAGAAATTTCGGAGATTTGCATTTTGTCCTACATAATACATTAGGCCTACATTGTGTTGTTTCTCAGACTCCATAAGTGATTGAGTTTTTTGTCGCTTTTCATATCTGTTTTGTGTTGTGCTACCAACGTTTTGGTGAATTAAATATTGATATATTATTACGTTCAAACGGATAGAATCCATTTTGCCCCAATTTAGTCAGTCACTTGGTGGCGCTTCTCAGATGTTTTATCCACGCACATGCCGTAGAAGGATCACGTTGTTGTTATTTATAAACAAACGGCATTAAAGTTTCTCATCTTTAAAATCGTGTTTCTTGTGTAAACTCAGTTTATGTTGTTACAGGTAGTGAGAGCATATTTAATGCTATGATATTTATTGTTGACTTACGATCCATTCGGCTGTTCTCTCACAATCAGCTGCGCTCTGCATGTGGTGGCCCTGTGACACTGATTCGTGAACCAAATTTTGAACCCTGTGCTTGAGGTGTCATTCTGTGAGTACTACTATTATTTTTCGTCCACTGTTTCACATTTTAAAGATCTAATCGTTGATCCGTCGTTAGCCCTTAGCTTTGGGTAAGGTTCATATACTAGTCAAATAACTCTTAAACATCTGTTGATCAGAATGGGTGCGGGCCGAATCCCCGAAACCCGAATCCCCGAAAGGCATTTCGGCGTAAATTCCGCCGGATCCCCGAAATTGATTTTCTAAGTCCGACCCGAATGAATATAATAAAAAAATAAACATTTGAATAGGCAGTATATCGATATTCATCAAGGCCACGCTAAGTCTATGTCATGTTTACAATTTAACTCTGAATAGCTCGGCCGCTTTCTAGAAAACTGTTTTCAATCGGGCTTTTGTCTGTTTTCAGCGTTTTCGGGGATTCGGGTTTCGGGGATTCGGGCTGACCCCATCAGAAATAATCTTTCAATGTAACTTTAATGTAGTCATACAACTCATTAATTCTAACCAAGCTTCTGTGACCAGAATTCTGTCGCTCCACAGTGTGACTGGAACCATGGAACATTAATCAGTAGCATGTTTATAATAACTGAAAATTCTAAATGGAATTTATCATGCTGTAAATTTATCTTGTCTTTGATGAGCTGTAACAGAACAAATGTGTAATGCTCTGTTATATTACTTTACTTGATGTAGATATCACAGCCAATATATTGTTAAAATTCATGTTACTTACTTGATGTTTACCTATTTTTGTAGCGACTTTTCAACTTTTTGCATTTGTGAATATTTATGCATATGTATAAAGTGGTAAATATGGTGTGCTAACAATTATAATTAATTTGCAGCTAATAAGACCAGTTTGCTCAGAGCCTTATAAAGAAATGAATCATCGTAGTATTGCACACACGTGTCTGGTTGAAGTTGGTTCAGCCAGCTGCAGCGGAATTGTAGTCGATACTCAGAGGGGCTTCGTTATATCTCACGGCACAATTCTTCTGCCCTACCTTAGCAACCAGTATACAACTTTCAAGCGCCTGATTAAAGATGGTCACCTGAAGAACAATGCATTTAAAGAGCTCACAGTTCAGGTTACAGTCGAGGAGTCATTCAGCCGAAATAAAGAGTCACAGTCTTTGATGCCAGTTGGCAGTAAGACATCTGGCTACACTGTTGAACCAATCAACCTGGTTGTTTCGAGCTGTGATCCGATGCTGCCTACCAGTCGATTTCTTAAACTTGAAGGTCAGCTGCAAATGGTCTGGCGGTCACAGAAGTTTTCGGAGACGCTTCGGCAGCTCTTTCCGACTTCAGAGTGGAAGTTTTTTGACGACACTCAGGAAGAAGAGAAGAATGAAACAGCGATATCAAAAGATCAGGTGTATCATTTGCTTCCTTTTTTTGTTCTAATCAAAGTTCCATCCATCAGAGATTGGACCATGGCTGCGGACGGTAGATTTGACCGCCTCACTGTTGGTGCCAATGTATTTGTTGTTTCAACACCATTTGGCAACTTAAGTCCAGAAGTTTTCATGAACTCTGTGAGTAGTGGTATTGTATCGAATCTAGCCGGTGAAAAGGAGATGTTAATTCTGACAGATGCTCGATGTATTCCCGGTTCAGAGGGAGGAGCAATCTACAAAGGATCGCCTTTCCAAAGGTGTGTTTCCTGCAAAGAATTCTAGTTACCATAGTTGCTCTGAACTAGAACGGTAATAAAGTAGGGCAGCTAGTTAGCAGTAAGTCAACAGCTGCATATTCATGTTAATGTGAGAAATTATATGCAATTAATAATATAAAAAATTTCTGCTTAATGAACTTTTTGCTAGATATAAAAATGGTTTACAAGGTGCACTTTTTGATGGGAAATTTTGTGAAGTTTTAGTGTCAGTTATAGTTTTGCTTAGTGTAAGCATCTATAGAGGTTAAGGGATGACAGACTAAAAGTCAACAAATTTCAGCGGCAGTAGCATTAGCAGTAGCGTTTACTACTACAATAATAACCTACCAATCGGTGGTGTGTGCAGACCATGAATACTGTTCAACAGTTATGGTCTTCTGTGTGTGACCCTTTGTGCTGTTCTTTCATTTGTTCTTGCTTCAATTGTAGTCGTCCAGTGGGTATGGTGGTAGCACCATTATGCTGGAAGGCTAACGAGTGGATTGGCCTGGCTGTCGGCTGCCAAATTTCCGAAATAATGAGTTCACTGAGGAAGGTCTTCCAAGGATCAGCCTTTGAGGATGAAAGAAGCTCAGGTGGTGTAGATTATTCATACATACAACTGGATTATTTCTTCTTTTTGGGTTTAAATGAGATTTGCATTGTCATTTTAATTTCAATTGCTGGCTTGGTGAGTTACTTTGTAACAGAGAAGGAGATGTTACAGTGTCATATAATTGTCTCACCACTATTATTATTACTTTTCTGTTATTTTCTTACCAGTTGGTAAATTTGAATATTTATGACTGTCCTTCTGATCAATTCTCATAATTTTTGTTTTCTTATAATTTGCAGAGTAGATAGTTTAGGAAAGTCTTAATCACATTGTTTATGAGTAATGTAAAGAAGTTGGAGTTTTTAAGGTTTCCATGAAGTGAAGAAGAAAACGGAGGAGGAGGAGAGGGATGAGGAGGAGAAGAAGAAAAGAAGGAAAATAAGAAAAATAAGGAGATGAATAAAGAAGAAGAAAGGAAGAAGGGAGAGGAGAAGACAGAGAAGGAGGAGGATAGGTAGTATGAGGAACACCATCTTTGCTCTAACAGCAGTGTATGGTCGGTATACCTACTGTATAGCTGCTTTTGCTATGGTGCACTACTTGATCAGACAATTTGAAAAATATCTTTCTGTGCTGTTGGGTGGATTTGAACTCTGATTCCTGGCTTGGCTGCCCAGCATGCTAAATGCTAGACAACAATGAAGACTCCATTCCAGAATCTACCACAATGTCACATCTTTGATTAACGGCCTACCCGGAGAGACAAGTGCAATAGAAGTAACAGAATTACATAACAAGATGGGTGTTCTCAACTTATCAGTTGTTGGAGAAAAACATTAACATTGTTGGCAGCCACAGCGGAAAGGACTTTAGTACCTGATTGCAATTGTTCTTGACAGGGTCTTTAGTGGCAACATCCATAGTCCACGGTCCACTGCTGGACAACATTCCTGTTGTGTTTGTGAGCAGTGGATGCATGTGGGGCAGTGGAATTCTAATTCATCAGAGCCTCGGAATCATTCTCACCTGCAGCCATGTTGTGAATGGTGCCAAGGAAGGTATTGGGACATATATCTATACCATATTGGTTGCTGTGCTACATTATTTTTATTTTACATATTTGGAGTAGATTATCAGTACCTATTTCATATGTTTCTATTCGGCATAGGATGACCCCAGTTACTTCGTACCTCTTTTGGTGTATTAGTATTAGTAATGATGAAATGCATGAAGATACAAAGGTATGGGTGAATAACTGATGCAACAATACACAGACAGACAGACAAACAGACAGAAAGGGAGAGGGGGAGAGAGAGAAAGAGAGAGAGAGAGCGAAGGAAATTTTGCAGTCATATGGATAAGAAGGCATGTTGTTATATTCCATAGTTTTTCTCTTGTGTTTAAGTGAAGGTGCGTATTGATGTGCCCTCTTTTTCGTGGCACGTGGGTGACGTCATCTATGCCACTTCCGAAGATCAGGTGTTCGACATTGCTCTTGTACGACTCAGAGGCTACAGACCGAGGCCACAGTGGCCTCAGACAGTCAACATAGAAACGGATTTGAAGGAAGGTAGCTAGTTTTTATTTGCCTTTGTTTGACCTTCAGAGCTCTTCGTTACTGCACATGTGGTACCAATCAGTGGTTGCATCAAAATTTAAGATTAAATTCATGACTTATATACTCTTATTGTGTACTCTCTTCAAATTATGAGGCATGATAGCTAATTGATTAGAGTGCTTGGCTTGTAGTGCCAAGAGTGGGTTTGAGCCTCCATTGAGAAGATTACTGTATAAAGACTTGCTTCTTGTCACTTATTCAGATTTACTGACATTGCATGTGCAATAAATGCAATAACAATAATAATAAAATGCAGAGTATGAAAATTGAACAAAGAATGAAGGCAGGCTCATTGACCAGGTTGAAGTGGTACTTGCTGCACCTGTGGCGGAATAAGCCTTAAGTCAATTTTTTTTAAACTGGAGCCACTATAATTGGGATTGAATTTACTATTTATTTTCACAATATTCCATGTATGGGCTCCATAAATCCATCACTTGGAGCTCATGTTTGGAATGTTGTCAAATGTCATCATACTTTCTACATATGATGTTGGGGTTGTACAAATACAACAAAAGGAACGTCAAAATAAAAATTTGCTTCAGAGGCCACAGTGGCCTCAGACAGTCTCCATGCTGCTGTTGACAATTCGTTTTTCTTTGTTTTCTTCTAAACATTAAACAACATTTAATATGCAAACTCTGTACATGTCACTGAAGAATAGGTCTGCAGCCAAATCCAGAGAACCACAGTGTGTTAAAATAGTTTCAAGTATTTTATATTTATTAGTCTTGTTTCAAAGGAGTTTATAACAGAATTAAATTATTTTTGCATATAAAATTTATAAGAAGACAACAAAAATGAAATCAATTTTTGAATTCATGATCGTTCATTTTCTTCACCTCTGTATTTGTTTTTTTTTTCATTTAACAAAGGAGCAGAGGCATTTGTTGTTGGTCATGCTGCCTTCGGTCAAGAGCACAGATTGAAGCCAACCATCACTCGTGGTGTTATTTCAAAAGTTATCTTTCACAAGAATTTGCCGATCATAATCCAGGTTGCCTGTTTCGTTTTTTAATATCTGAAATCTTTTAAGCTAAGTATTCAGCATAGCTAAGCTACTGAAGGCAGTGGACAGTGTAGTGGCAAAGTTTTAATATTGAACTTCAACAGACTATGCATTAAGCTTCACAGATTGCGAAATGTTACTAATTTTCTCACAATTTCAGTTTTAGAATAGATTGTTGTTTGGATATGCATTCTTTTAAGTCAAAGTACCTGTATTGCTGTAGTTTTGTAAAACAATGTTTTGTCATTTGGTTTAAATATTTCATCTTTAAATCTTAAATCTCTGTTGCTTATAATAATCTGTGTTGACTATTTTAAGACTATAAGCATGCTTGGCTTGTGCATTCTTATGTTATAATGAACTGTTGTGGTTTGTTAGTTATGGTCCTAAGTCATGAGTAGGGGAGAATAACATTTTCTTTTAGATCTAATTATTATTGTTTCTTGTGTTTTTTTGTTTAAGCAGACAAGTTGTTCAGTGAATTCTGGTGCAAGTGGTGGAGCCCTTGTCAATAAAAACGGTCAACTTCTGGGTATCGTTGTTTGCAATGCAAGGTAGAAAAATATAAAAACATTCTTTTCAGAACTTGGCTTGTGCCCAAAATTAATTTCAATATACGAGTTTGGGACTTTGCTGTTCTAGTTGTTGCTCCATTAGTCATTCTTGCTGCTTGATACTGTTATAATACTGATACAAATGAACTATGATAAAATGCTGTACTATAGCTCCATCTGCATGAAATTAAGCAAATTATCATTTAGAAAATATTTTGATGCTTTAAAATAAATTAAAATCAGTTAAAGTAATAATGATTGCTTTCATTGTTTAATAATTGCTGATTACATTTCCCATTGCTGTATCAACTCACACATAGATTTCAACAAATATTGATAATTTTAATCATTGTTTAATTTAGCCTTCTGTTCTGCTGAACAGTTTTTCATTCTTTTTAATCGTCAAAGGTATGAGTGAATAACTGATGCAGCAATACATAGAGACAGACAGACAGATAGACAGACAGATATACACAAAGAGAGAGGATGAAAGAAAGTAAGAGGAAGAAATTTTGCAGTGATAAGTTATTTAACTAGCTGTCCAATCAACCACTGTTATAACAAATATTTGTTTTCCTGTACTTTTGCTATTTGACTTTGCGTTTTTGGAAGAAATACTTCAGCCATACCTGTTTCAATTTGAAAACACTGTACAGAGATAAAGACTGTGGTGCCACCTATCCTCACCTAAATCTAAGTATACCTGCAGTGACTATATGGTCCACAGTCAGTCAATATTTGGTGTCAGGCAAGGCGTCTGTTCTGACGAGGCTGGCTTTGGCTGATCCAAGTGTTCAACTTCTCTGGAACCTACAGGGTTAGTGTGTTTTTGCATTCTGCTGATAATGGTTTCATGATGTCTTTTTTCATTAATTTATCATGTGTTTATTCTTAGAGAAGCTTACCAATATATAATTTGTCTCCAATACTATAATGTAGTGCTTTTAACATATCTCTATATGTAGTATTGGAGACGATGTTATTATTATTATCTTAAGAGTGCACACTTCATAATGCAATAAAGATGCAGTACATGGAATTGTCTTAAAATCTAAAACAAGGACAAAGATTGTGGCAACAAAGAATGGAAGAACCAAGCAACCTAAGTCCAGTCAAGGATCTGACAATTACAATGCTATCGAGTCCCAGATGTGCTCTTATTCCATGAAGCCAGTATGAATTTCTGTTCAAACTGAGCACTAACAATTGTCTTTGACTGGCAGTTACTTTGCCATGGGATTAGATTGTTTTGATTATGCCAGAAAACAATAACTTGACATGCAAATATTTGATGGTCATTAGCTTTGTGCAACTGAAAACCCACTTTTATTAGGATAAGCTGCTATCATTGCACAGTACAGTAAGGCAAGGCAGGCTGATTGTAAACTTATGCTTCAAAAGTAAACTAATGCTCATTTTAATTTACTTTATTCTTCACAGGTTCTGAGGTCAAGGCAATGCAAAGAACTAAAAGTCGACTGTGATGTGAATTCATGAGATTCGGAGCAATAGTTATTTCAATTTATTTCCCTAACTTTTTAAAGGCAGTCTAGTTAAGTGACTATGAAAATTTGGAATATTATTAAGATAAAGTACTCTTCTAGAAAGATATTTTAATTTCAAGGAAAAGATGAAGCCGCAGCTAACTTTGATCTGTACATTTATTATCAAGAACACAAAGGCATATGGAGAAAGTCAAATTATATTGGTGAACAAACCACATGCATAAATTATATATTTTATATATTTGACTATTTTATCATCATCGTTGGTAAGTTTGAATTAAAATCAGCTGTATTATCATTGATTTATTGCTATTATGATTATAATTGTTCAACTTCTGGCACACGACACAGAAAAAACCTGCATTTGTTCTTAGTAATTAATTATTATTGCCAGATATGTTGTAGCCCACTCAGCTGCTAGTTCTGCAGCTGAGTAGGCTGCAATATGTTTTGCAAGTATGGTGGACAGCCTACAAACTGTGCTTATTATCTCCAGTGCTCTTGAAAGACTTGATTCTGTTCATGCTGATGAAGTCAAATTTATCTCTGTGCTGGGACAACAGTTCTCAGCCATTTCAGGAGACATGTTGAGGCTTGCTCCCTTTTCAAACATCATTTATCTTTGTCCAAGGCTGCAATATCATTGTCTTCAGAGGCACCTTTCCAGAGGCTCTAAGAAGACAAATCTGAATTTTTTCAGAGGTACCATTTTACTTTTTATTAATTTTGTATTCATGAGGGATTATTTCTGCCTTCGATGTAGTATTGTTATTATTGTTTTATTTATTATTTTGTTAAAATCCAAATTAGTCTATTGTAAGCACAAGCAATAGCATAACTGAGTTAATACCTAACAATGTCATCAATAACAGAAGAAATATCAGTATAATTATTATTGTATATTATTATTATTGCCGCAATAACACAAATATTTATGTAACCATTACTTTCCAAACTGTGGGCCCAAATAGCTTTTCTCGACATATTTTATTCTAGAGAGTGGCCATTGTCTGTTGGCCATCTGCAATGAACCTCATAAGACAAATTGTCCACTGTGTCCAACACTACAATTTTGTTGCGTGTAAAAGTAAAGGTTAAAGAGGTCACAGTTTGTCATATTCTTCCTGAAGCTCTTGCTTAAAATCCTCTTCTGTTGCATCAAACTGGTCAAGACCATTCTGTTCTAGTTGCAACGGCTGGGGACAGTCGGTCACAAATGAATCTATGTAGTGCGCTGGGGATTCTAAGAGGTTGGCTGCCTTGCTGTCCATGTGTTGAAGTGTTTCTGTGCTTTTATCCACATGATATTGTGAGGCAGGTGTCTGGTTTTCACCCACTTCATCATCACCATTGTTGATGGAGTCAACTTTTGTCAGAATGTCACAAGCACTGGTCAGTACCTTGGCCACAAGTTCTGAGGCAAGTTGGTCAATGGCGCTTTCAACAAAATGTGTCTCTTTTAGGCTAGGTTTGGACGTTTCTATGGAATGTTTTGAAGGAATACTGATGCTTATCTTTCTGCCCTCTGTCACTTCCGTTCCACTGGTTCGTGGTACACTGATTCTTCGTGTCAGTCGATCCCGGGTGCTCTCACGTGACCGAGCAAGACTGCTCTGGCCTGGGGTGTTGATGATGCTCTCATCCTCAAAGTTCGTTGGCGGTCTGGCTGTTATCGTTATCACGCTCTCAGAGTCACCTCTATCCTCCAGAAACACAGGACCCTCGCTGGCTTCTGCATCATGCACTGCACTCTTCAGTTCTGGAGATGGAGGAGGTGGATACGGAGGTTGAGCCGGCTGGTCTGAATGATTGCTTTCATCTTTGTGGTGGGTCATTTCTGCCGAGGGCTGAAAACCCAACGATGTTGCTGATGTGATTCTGCGAGTGTTTGGTGACTTTGTTAATGAGATGCTGCAGCTGGACAGGGAGCGAGAGGATGGGGCAAACGTAACGACTTTTGATGCAGTTCGTCTGAGTGGGGACATCAGCGTAGCAGAACGTGTCATATCCTTAGCAGTGGAACCAGATTTCTCCTCAGTTAATCCTAACAGATATTTAAAATAACAAAATAATGCTGACTACAAAGAGAGTTTAAACTGTAATGCAAATTTCTGGTAATATTTGTGTTGCCCCTCAGTATAACCTACTGAAAGGCAGAGCCTCTGTCTGAATGATTTGTTAATTAAATTACTGATGTGTGTGTGTGTGTGTGTGTGTGTGTGTGTGTGTGTGTGTGTGTGTGTGTGTGTGTGCGTTGGTATATGCAACTCAAAGATACTATAGAAATTGATTTTCAAGCCGGCTGTTGTATAATAAATATTACGATACAGAAGTGCTAACCATTGGCTGGCTTTTTGAGTGGTGTAATGCCAGCTGTTGGAGTGGTGATTGGTGGTGTCACTTGTCGAGCGGTGTTGTTGCCCAAGGATGACGTCTGGTTCTGGTTACCAAAAGGAACTCGGATTGATCTCGGACCAGAGTGTAAGGGCTAAAGAAACAACACCAAATGGCATTTGCTGAGCAGTGGCTGATTGCAACCAAGTCGAATGAAGAACAGAAGGAAGAGACATCAACAGATGCAGAAGTGGCAGAGAAGTTGTGATTCGGAAGCACTCGGATCCAGCCTCTGAAAATACTAGAACTTAAAGTGCTACAGATTTATGTTTAGGCTTTCCACTTCCTGCATCATTTAAATAAATTTATGGCGTTCTTATGGCCAGAAGTCGTTTGTCTTCAACTGTTCTCTCTCCTGGATTCTCAAGAATGTAGTCATAAGTATGGACTGAATCAGGCAAACTCATTAATCATCTCAAATTTGATCTTGTACAACAAACCTGAACATTAAAACTTTAAAGAGGTATGGTCTCCAACTGTAAACATGGTTCTTTTGTAGGCAAGAGTTGGTTAAAATTGAAGTTACCTGGGTGAGGGTTTAGTCTTTTTAGCCTGAACTCAAGTGATTTTTACCGTTGAGGATTAGGAATCTGAAAATATAGTATCAAATTTACCTGTGCTTCAATTTTGAACCATTTCTGTGCATCAAGAAAATCTGGGTCATCCTCTGTGGCATCTGTAACACAGTGATACATTAGTGTTGAAAGGAAAGCAAGGACCACCCGGAATAAATGGTGATAAAAGTAGCCTCTAACTATTGCTTTCAGATTTCAAAACGTGGAGTACATGTATGACATTCAAAACTGGCTATCTATTACCAAGCTAAGCAACATACAGAATGGGTTGTCCAGTTTATTGGATTAAAGGTCTTATTGGTCAAAAATCCTAAATTAATGTTTAAAAAACTGAAATATAATGGTAGGTGAAGCTACTGCACAAGGTCCATATATTTAATGGGACTTCCTATCAATGCTATCATTGCACAGTTGGAATCTTTGTGGAACTACTTACCTAACACTAAGTGTATTTACACACAAGTTGGGCAAAATGTCATTAGGTACGATCAACTGAGAAAGACCTCTTCAGACAGTTATTAAAACTCAAAGGTCATCTGTTGAGATGTACGTACCCAGTTGGTGGGTTGCAGAAACTGACGGTTCAAGATTCAGTTTACTAGCTCCATAGTTTAACATTCCAGATGTCCATGACTTTCTTTGGCAGAAGTCAAAACAAGGTTCCAACAGGATGGATGATAATTTGGACTGCTTCACTAAATTAGACTTTGCCCGACCATATTTCGTTGCTAAGAGTAACAAACCATACAATTATTGTGCATTGTTACAGCTCTCTGCAGTCTGGGAATCACGTTAAAATTGCTAAACAAGTTAGTTTAATATTCATTTTAATGTGTTCATCAGACGTTTCCTTCATCCATATTCTTATTGTCTGAAGTACAGTACCGAGTATATAGGGATTTTGTATGGAATTCAATACTAAATACAGGCCATTAAAGACTAACAATATGTTTGTGTTGATCAAATCATAAAGAGAAGCTATACACTTGTACCACTTAAGCAATAATGATTTCTAGATTAATAAAAAATATGTTGCGGTGTCGGCAAAGAAAGTGTTTCAGTTCCACCAGGAGCAGTTCCACAATTTTGGTTGGAGGTGGAACCATTCAAATGCAAGTATAGACAAACACAGCTTTGTGACCAACAGTGCCTTACAATGCTTACAAAAACTATCTAGAAGGACTTAATTTTTTCTGTACCATCAATACGTGGAAGGGTTTTTCCGAGTGAATCATCTTCAGTAACAACATTTGCATTATCTTTCTCCACCTGTAAAAATATAACAGCACCACACCATTTAACTTAAATACTTAATTTTGAACTACCACCAAAGCTGACCAAACAACCTGGGTTACATAGACTTTATTTCATGATTTGACAGCTTGCCAGTGAATAAGCTGGTCTTGCCTTTTTTGCGGCCATGAGAAATTTCAGAGATTATGTTTACAACTTTTGCCGTCATAAAACGACAAACAAAATTCACAAAACTTTCAGAACAGAAATGATTTCCTACAGAAAACAAGGCTGGCTGTAAAACATTTCCTATCGGAAACCATTTTATCTTAAGAAGCATTCCATAATTATATGAACATACATGTAATATTCTATTCACAAATCTGCAAGTGAAATTTTGGCAATCAACCAGGCTTTTTCAATTAACTTTGAAGCCTTGTCATTTGATGCATTGTGCACTTGACAATGGTGTTACAGATATTAAAGCTCGTTTACATAATTTATATAATAGTAAATTAAATTAAATTTACAATACATACATGTAAGGCCAAGGCTAAGTGGGCTTTTTATGAACATGAGCTTCATGCATTTTCTTTTTCATTGCAGCTGGTATGGCTTCATAATCAATGTTCATTCAGTAATTACTAAGAAATTTTATTCATGTAATTCAACTGTATAGAATTTCTGGTCATATCTGGAGAAATCTTGTAAGTGCACTTGGAAAGAGTTGAGTTGAGTTGAAACTTATATGGAGTTTGAATTGCCAACTGTTTAGGAAGAAAATGTACTTAACTGATTTGTAAAGAGACACGAAAAGTGATAAAGAATTAAAGATTTGTGGGTACTGCTCATGCTCAAATTCTACAGTCCCACGAAGCACTGTCTGACATAACTTCCCACTTTCCCACAAGTTATTATGGATGTAATTGATTTACTTTTTCATGAACCAGGAAACATCAAAATGCCGGGGTCTGCACCTGCATAAAAAGCAGCTCTGTTAATCTCACTTGAAAAAGGATGATTTTGAGAATGAGTTAAATGCAAAGATCATTAACTTGAACAATTAGGTGATAAACAAATTTCCATCACATTGCTTACTATGAATAACTTCAAGCAGCCATGAAACTACTCGCTAGTTAAACTGGAAATTGAGCATTAAGAAAGCGAGATCATCAAAACAATGTTGTTATTGTTAGGTTACCTGGGTACTCCAACACACAATACTGTCATAAGCAACTGAATTTCCAAAATCCTCAATAAACTCAGCCCATCTAAAGATACAGAGCACATAGAACAACATCTGTAAAGCAAGCTGATTAGAAAGATCAATGTAGCAGAGAATGGTTAAAGCAAAACAATATTGGAGTCTAAAGGAAAAGCCTGGTTAGTAAATGTATGTTTGAAGCCGATTTCATATGCATAAACAAAAGCAAACAGCAGCAGATCATATATTTCATATTTGACAGCATAACAAATATGAATTTCACAGCAGCTACCTGTTTAGGA
The DNA here is from genome assembly GCA_020284085.1 of Aporrectodea caliginosa. Taxonomy (NCBI): domain Eukaryota; kingdom Metazoa; phylum Annelida; class Clitellata; order Crassiclitellata; family Lumbricidae; genus Aporrectodea; species Aporrectodea caliginosa. The sequence goes on from JACEVL010001052.1 coordinate 40,748, forward strand.
TTGTGAACTTGACACCATATATTGTCATTGGCACAGTTAAAAGGAATTGTCCTTAACCATCCTTACTTAGGCTCAGGCTATGGTCGTTTGTACGTCAGAGTTGTTTTATTTTTTGCTCCTCAACGACAAAAGTTAATTGTGACAGACAAAGTTAATTGTCTCAATTTGGCCTAAACTTAACAGTGATGATGATGGTGCAAATATGATGACACTGAGGCAATATTTGTAATAACTAATAAAGCTATGGTACTACAACATACATGACTCCATGAGACCAGGCCACAACTGAAATAACCTGTTATTATTGAAATCTTAGAATAAAGCCTTTATTCAGGATATTCAGGACGGATGAAATAAGCTCTTGACTACTGGTTTCAGCAGAAAATATTTAGTACAATCAATGTATTAAGCAAAGCAGTAATGCAAAATTAAATAATTATACATACATAGCGGGTTTACTTGTATAATTAAGCTACAATCTTATGAAAATTATACAGATGCTTATTAAAGATATACTGAATTCGCTCATTCTCATATGTTTGGACTTCTACTGCACTTGTGAGACTCTATTTCAAAGTTATTAATTCTTATGCCTGCTTTAAACTTTGCATGCTTTTGGACCAAAGTTAGTTGCACATCACCAAGCCCAATCGCCAGTTAAAAGGTAAGCAGAGTCCTGCTTGAAACGTATGGAGCTCCAGACTAAAGTATGTCGTCTGCAACCAGGAAAGCTTAGATTCCGTGATGCAACAGCAAGGCAGGGTCTTTGGAATCATGTCAACTACCAATCATGGAGTGGTTTTACCACCAACTGGCCAGCTACTGGTGAATGCCGGTCGTGCTGAGACCTGAGGGCTTGACGTACATCTGTACATTGGGTCATTACCATCTCTTAAGAGGTGCTAGTCAGTAGGTGCAACCAAGTGCTGGGGATTTCATTTTGCTGTTGTCATTCCTCATCCTCAACACAGATTGAACCTGGAACTTAGTTTCAACTCTCAACCATGGAGGGAACTCTGTTGGTTGGGCTCTACAGCTGTGCGAGTACCTACCAGTGGTGACTTTTCCAGTTATCTAATCTTACAGATGAACACCACTGTGGCTAGAAAGCACAGTGCACTTCCGAGAGGTACTAAAAAGATGCCAAATTTACTATCACTTGTATATGTATACCAGCATAGATACAAAATGCACATCACACTCTGATTTATTGTAATGAGCACTCATAATATGTACAGCACAAATTCTCAATTTCTGTGACTGCTGGTTACATTAAACTCATTAAATAAGGTCTGCAGCTGAAGAGATGAGCAGTAAATCAATCAGGTTCTTCAAAATGCCAATTGCACTTAATTCTAGGCAAAACCACAAAACACAGCAATAATGATGCAGTGGTTTATGTCATCTGAAAAGTTAATATCCCACTTTAAAGTTGGAATTTGAAACAAGTAGCAAAGAAGACTGAACACGCAAATCTAGAATGAAAACAGAAAGCCTTTATCAGCAAAATACTACGATTACCATATGAATCAGGTTTCCAAGAATTATCTGAATAGCCAAGAACCGGGTGTTAAACAGAGAAGCATTAAGATAATAGCATTTTGAAGAACCTCATTGATTTACTGCTCATCTCTTCAGCTGCAGAAAAAATAGCTTTGGTAAGCAACAGAAACTTAAGAAATGAAAAGGAAAATAATGAGCGGTAATCTGAACAGAATCTATGACAAACTTGTTTGACAGGCATCAAGATATTCTTGCTTGCATTCTTAAAACCGCTCAGTGGATGAGAGAGGCTCTTATGAACCGGAAGAGAGCTGTCTGGAAGAGTAATTGTTGGTGCTCTGGACAGGACACCTGGAAGGCTTCTCTGTTCCAGTGCAGAGCTGAAAGACCATTTCATTTATCACTTGAAATGTGTTTTGTAATTAAATTTTCATTATAATATGGCAAAGTATGAATCCTGGACTCTTTCAACTACTAGCATCTATATATTACTAGTTGTCGCAGTGACTCAGTTGCCAGAGAGAAGCAAATAAGATGCAAATGAAATCAAAATGATTAACTGTTATGCAGTTCACAGATTAATGCCATTCCGGTCCCAAAAGATCCCTGAGATTACTAAAGGAGACGATTGTTAATGAGTAGAGTTTTACATGTTCCGTCAGCTATAGCCAAAACTTGGACCTTGTCAGCCATCCAAGTAATTTGTTGCAATCCAGTATTATTAAACGGTCTTGGTCAGGTCCACAATCCACTAATATAAACCCCATAATGAGTCTGATTGTAGTGCAAAGTTCCATCTTCAATATTACGTATAGTATACTCATAGAATTTCACATACCTCCCGGTAAGCATTTCTTTTTTGATATTTACTTATATGATTAAGTGCTGGTGATGAAATGTAGGAGCGCTTAAGAGTCGTATGATTAAGTGACACATGTATGATTAACTGTCTGCATTACTAACAGTGTCAGTGAATACGGTACTTAAGTTTCATATGATAGAGTATTGCATGACTAAATTTCAGTTCACCAGGGACACTATATATGGTAAATATGCTGTGTATCCTTAGCAAGTGTATTTCAGGTGCTAAGGGCAAATGTCCACATGTAAAGCAAATTGCAAAAATGTGGACACAATTTCTCACCAACACTGACACTTGTAATTGTTTTATGACAATTTATGTAGGATGGTAGTGAGCTACTTCTAGAGTGCTTCAGTAGTCAGTATAAGTACTAAGAGTTACATATTAAATAGGATTTCAATTGTTGTTTATAAAGTGAACACTTTTGGCCACCTGAATAGGTGCCAGAAAGCTGGCCTACACACACAGGTCGGGCAACTCAAAAGGTATGCTACATTATCGTGTGTTAAATCTGTTACATGAGGTCTATAAATGAACTAATTAAGGGGTTTTACATTCCTGAGTATTCACTCCATTGACAATAAGTATACCTGTTTAGAGAGACATAATGAGGCTCAAGTCCCACGTTAGATGAAATTAAAGAACTGAAAAACAACAACATAAGAAATCATGACACTGCTTCATGATTATTCATATCAAACATACATGTGTATATAGTAGTATACACATATGAATGTATATACATACGTATGCAATATAAAGACAAATATAGTTAATTACATAAAAATAAAAATACATCAATTATAATCCATGTATTTATATTTACAAATTGATCTAACTAAAAAGAGATATTATTCTACTCATAATTTTGTTTAAAATAGAAAGCTTGTCTCTGTCACCCTGTTTCACTGTGATGTCTAAAAACTTGCACTTAAAACTTTGTTTTCTCTCTGACTCTTCCTTGCATAGTGAGTTATTCTATGAAGCTCTTTCATGTACCTAAATACATTTGGAACAGTTCAAAATAAAAGTTTTCATATGTAAAATTCCATTTAGGATTATAATGCATTATATTTAGCTGACTAAGTTATGCAACTTCTGACTCCAAAATTGCAGCTATTAATATATTCATGAGGTCAACTATCATAAAATGTTGAATTTTTAAAAGAAGGTGAGGTTCTTTACTAGGTCATGTACCTGTTTTCCTTAGATGATCTCATTCTCACACTTCCACTAAACTGAGACCTCTGCCGCAAACGCAATCTATGCGCACTTGGTTCCTAAATTACGAGAAAAGAATTATTGTTACAATCAAGCAACAACTAACTGTATGTTATTTCATCATCATTCTCATTCTCATCATCATCACCATCATCACCATCTTATATGCTGCTACAAGACTTTCAAAACATTCTTACATCTATTTTACAATGTAACTGCAAATCCAATGTTTATGTGCAGAGCTTCCCATTTGAAAATAGTAGGTGGTTTGAAAATTGAATGTGCTTGATTGAGTAGGCAAACAATGCGTGGTCGACCCCAGTGGCTTCTATCCCCCTGCAACCGGGCTTAATCAAACTCCCGGGCCTCTGCGTGAGTTTTAGCTCATTTCTGATTAGGTAGGCCTAAAAATGTCTGTAATTCACAGATTTCGTCTGTTAAAATGTCAACTTCTATTTATGCGAAAATTTCTTTCATCAATCCACGTAGCTTCCATTTAGGCAAACAATTATTTTCAGCAATCCAGGTTGCATTTTAAATGACCATATATAAGCTTACAATGGATACCAATGCAAAAATAATTGAAGCACCTAAAATGGAGGATTACCGGTAGGCCTAATGTTGTTCAATGTTTAAGCATGCACGTCAACGGGTGTGAATTAAGTAGATTAAAATTTCGCAATCGCTGAAATGCAACAAATTCATGCAGACGATAGGCCTAATGTCGCACGATTAAGTGCGAGAACTCCATAGCACATTAAATACATGCAGTAGGCCTATGTTTACAAAATTGAGTGACTTAATCAGACGATGTCACCGGCATTGATGGGCACTAAACTAATTTTAAACTGTTTTTCAACTTAAAACAGTTTAACTAAAGTTGACGGTATCCGGACATTTCTCCTCGGACATTTCCCCCGAACAGTAGGCTAGGTAACTCTACCATTGTCCATGATAACTGTCATTAATCCACTTCTATTGAAGCAAAGACCTTCTTCTTTCATCAATCCAACTTCTATTTAAGTAAAGAATTTCTGTCATCAATCCAATTTCTCTTTCAGCATAGAATTTCTTTCATAAATCCAGCTACTATTTAAGCATAGAATTTCTTTCATCAATCCAACTTCTATTTAAGGAAAAAATTTCTTTCATCAATCCAACTTCTGTTAAAGTGAGGAATCATTTTCATCAGTCCAACTTCGGGGAAGTCCAACAACTAAGGAATTCCTGATACCTTACTAGACTAATAGTCCTACTACAGTTCTCCAGAAAATAATGAAATCAGTTGCCAATGCAAAAGATGATGCATCCCACAAAGGGCCACAATGCATTGCAGTTCACTTGAGTAATAAAACCAGTTAGGCTACTCATGACAAGATAGTTGCATATGTAGGTGCTGATTTATTTTAAACTTTTAAGTTAGGCTAATAACTAAAAATATTTAGTGAAATTTTGGTTTTAACTCAATTATCTTTCTCTAGTTAAACTTAATCTTTATCTAAAAAATTTAAGTTTAACTAAACGTTTTCAACATTTTAGTTAACATTTGCCCATCACTGGTCACCGGTTCACAGTAATTTATACAAGAAAAGTGTGTCTTTCACAGGACTATGAGTGAAGATTCTGTAACTTGTAGAAAGTGTGATAACATTTGAAAAACAAACACTTCCCCCCTTGTTTTTCACTGGGCTCAACTTGCGCCCGCCTTGTATAGGGATAGAAGCCCCTGGTCGACCCCCCGGAGCTTTGTGTGTACAGTGTACTTTGTGTATCATATTTGTTTAGCTGCATATAGTACTAATCTAGTAGGTCTATCTCAATTCAGTTCCGTTGTCCGTCCCGCATTATAGCTGTAATAAGTTTTAGCATGCTACATGACTATAATTAATGAATACAGTAACAGTATTCCCAGACACAACTTGAACCATGTGATTCAGTGATTTCAATATTTTGTTACAAATGAAACTGAAAAAGACTAATGGAAGCTAACAACAAGCTAAACAGTTAAATTTCCTGTAACATTATCTACAGCTCATTTAATCACCGTCACTGTCAGCGGGTGGCATTATGGGCAGCATAATATTTGATTCTACCATGTCAATGTCACCTGCACCAAAATCGACATCACATGAGTCTGAATGATCTGCATCATGATCAGAACTACCATATGCATCCTCATCAGACTGAACTGGTTCATCATCATCGCCAGAGTTGGATAGCAAGTCATCAGGCTTGTTGTCTAATGCTTGAGATTGCTGCTCACTCTTTCTGGTGGTTGGGAACCCATATCGATGCCACTGAGAATCAACTTATGGCAGCTTAACATGTACCGGTACGTGTTGACTGTGTCGTTTATCAAATTAAAGTAATGTAAATTAGGTAAATAAAATAATGGTCTGGCTCCAGGTTCGTCTTGGAGTCTAACTCATCGAGTAACAGCTGTTACTCGACACCTTTGACTAGGCGAGCAATTTACTGCTCTGCGCCGACCTTTGCTAGGCGAGCAACCAAGGAGAGCGATCGATCGATCGGTCGCCTCAAATGGGAATTTCTGTTTACATGCCAACCTCAACAGAACATCAAATTGTGTAAACTCACGAATCGATGGGTTGGAAGGGGCTGAGAGGCATCCACTGATATCGTTTTAACAGCCATCTTTCCACCACCAGGTGCAGTTTGCAAAAGGTTTCTGTGAATAAGAACATATTTGGTAATAAGCTGACCATATGCTTTCAAAGATGTAACTGAGCTTCAGGATACTATCCAAAGTTGGAAAAAATCAAAACCCAGTCTGAAGTTGCCTTTGATTAGGCTGAAATTGCTGAATAAATTATGTGGAAATGTTACATGACTTGGTCATTTGTACAGTAGTCTAAGCACTTCAAATTAGGGCACCAGAGAAATATGTTAAATTACGTTTTTCACAGGGCATCATGAAAAATGTGAAAAAGAAACATAGACAGGAAAACTGTAAATAAGGACTTAACAGTTTGATAGCTAACACAACAAGGCATATAAATATGTAAAGAATTTATTTTGATCCATGTTATGCCTACTTGCCTTCTCAGTGCATACTGACTTATATTATCCTTAGTCAGGATTTCCTCAAACACGGTCACATATGCTTGACAGAAACCTCACAACATTAACTTTTTTGATAAAAAAAATAGTAAAGCTACTACGACACTCATTTGTAGTACACCAAGGCTACATAATAATATTCAATAATCTTTGACCAAATTTATAAACTAATTAAACGTAACCCTAGTTAAGATTTCTTAGACAGCCATGTTCAAAACATTGAAATAGGGTTGTAAATGAGCTATATAAATGTCTGTGTACATGCAATCATGCATATACATATTGATAATACTTACATATTCATAATACCATGTCATAAGTGAAAGCTCATTAATGAATATTCCCAGATATCACATTTGCAATCTTTAACAACGTTTGCCTTGTGCAATACTTACATATTCATAATGTTTTTTTACAATACTGTCAATCATCAGCTACACTCAAACCATATTCATCACACAATTCAGACCTTTCTCTTATCAACTCTGTCGTAATCTACAACACAGAGTTGGGGCAAATGTTAAGCACATGTTTCATCTCTACAGAATTAATAAATGGGTTCAGCATTAAACTATCATGATGATAGTAACACTGGCAACAGAATAACAAGAAGAAAGCACGTTTGTACCTACCTAGACTGTTCAGATGTCTTTTGAGCACTGGGAACCCAAATGTAGTACTTATTTGGTACAATAGCTTCACTCCAATCACCAATTAGCTCTTCAGCATGAAATGTGTGTATTCCTGCCTTCTTAATATTTGTTGTGGATCTGTCCGATTCTGTGCCTTTCAATGCTGCACAGCGATCAGTTGAATTTGAACTGTAAGGCACACAAGCACCACTAATGACTGAATATACAAATAAAAACTGGCCAAAGAGCTGACCAATAGCCATGTAGGAAGTTCGAAATGTTACCAAAAAAGGCATGAGTTGATCATTGCATGGAACAAGGCCCCGGACATAGATAGAATTATTGCATCCGGAATATTGCTATGCTCCCTTGAATTCAATAGGACAAGGGAACACTGAGAGAATTCCAAAATGGATTAAAACATTGCACCAGTGCATCAATGGTGCTTCAAATACAGACAGATACCCAGAAACAAAAACGGTATTTGGTCAGCTTAGAGCTTTGCAATATAGCCCCATGTTTAAGAGGCTGTTTCATGGGTATCGAGGTGCCATCAGTTAATTCCATAAAATTAAGTATATGCCCTTCTATATATCTCTCTGTCAGCTAATACACCCGACATAGTTCTGAATGTTCACTCTGCCTATATCTACTGGTACTTAACTAATGTACTAGTCAGGATGTGTCTGTACATTCTGAGTGTTCATACCAGTATAGTAACACTAGCCGGGATCGTAATCGTAATCGTAATCGTAAACTCGATATTTCTACAGCGCCCACAAAAGCGAAGTCGCGGGAACCAGCTTATTCACAGGCGCTTAACAAAACAGAATCGATAGGCAGGGGGTCAAAATCCAGAGAGTCAGGCAGGCAGACAGTCAGACGGCTAAGGTGGATGATGCTTAGAGTTGAAATGGCGAGGAAGGTGAGGGGAAGAGAAGGAATCGGGATAGGATTTGTGAAAAAGCAGTGTTTTCAGTTTTGAGTGGAAGACCTGTGGAGAGATAGAGATAGAGATTCTGTGTCTGTACATTCTGACTGTGGATACCTGCTGTAAGTTTTTAACTAGCCAGGATAAATCTGTTTGTTCTTTGCCAATGCTAGACCATAACTTATTCACTAGGTCCCCTTCCTGACTATGCACAGATTTTTGATTTGTCCTTGAGTAGAGTGTAAGGATGATTACATGGAAGGATGAGTAACGTAGTAGGTGATGGAAAGGAAACAGTGGCATATCAAAAGACTGATCCCTTGCCATGCCACTCAGGCTAGGGAAGGAGAGGAAAGGATGCTCAGCACAGCATGGCATGAGGACAGAACCATGGTATAGTGAAAGTCGAATTCAGATGCAGTCTAAAGCCTATATTTTATATGGGCTTTCATTCTTCAAGTAATATATTATGTTGTTTATTTTCATTGCTGCATTGATTTAACAACACAACCAAAATAAAAAATCAACCAATGGTGCCAAGCAATTGTGCATGTAGGACATGCTCAAGGTAACACAGTAACCATCTTGAGAAGATTCAAACCGCACTCTTCATGTTACAATAGGAATAGTTTGGATGATAGCACGGTCTCAGTGGACACTATCACAGCTTTTAAGAAGAAGCTAGGAAAATTGGGCTATTAATCATGTTCCAGGCTATTCATCATGTTCCAGGTTAATTGCAGTGGTTTTAACACAGACTAAACGTCTTCTGAACCACTTAAAACCCTTGTTATGCTGTTATGTTAAGGCAAGAGCTCAAACCAAAGAGCTATTGTGCTACACATTATATTAGTTTTAAATTAAAATTGTTCATTAACACAAAATAATAATGGGTATAATGAGTTCAAACTGACTGCTTCAAAATGCGTTCCACAAATGCCAGTGGGAAGACAGGATCTATAGAAACTGGTCTGATGGAGTCATCACAGTATTGCAGCTCATCAAGCTCCATGCTCATGTTAACAATCTTCTGGGTAGGCAGCCCTAAAACAAACTCACTTTAAATAATTTTATCATCATTATCATTATCATATATAAGCAATCAAATTCTGATTTCTGTGGCAAGAAACATCCAAACATATATATCCTGAATTTTTTTAAATGTTCTATGAAACAAACAACAGAGGCAGCAGAAAGTATTGCATTGTTACTGTTAAGGATTGATCACACAAACACATACTGAAAAGATCTGTATAGAAATAACAATGTAACAAAACTCTTTATACTAACATGACTAGCAATGTATTACTGGCACTGAAGCAAAAATTACCTTCATAGAAAGTCTCCTTGTGAATGGATTTGTCCACTGGCCGAAACAAACCTCTCTCTTCTAGCCTGTGACCTTCCCAACACGTTGGGTGCTGACATAGTTGACTGCAGTAGCTCTCTCCTGGATGATAATCCATTTCTACAGTATAGTAAAGTTGTAAACCATTGAGTGCTCCCAAAAACATTGCTAATTTTCTTAATACTGATAATACAGTTGATATAATCCTGTATCTTTTATGTCACACTTATGCCCAGTGTTGTACACAAGACTTAACACTTCAAGACAAGACCAAGACATTGTAGCTCCAAGACAGACACAGAGACCAAGACACAACGTCCAAGACAGTACAAGACTGAGACTTTTAGGAATTTATTCCACAGGGTAAAACAGACTAAATGATAAAAAAACTAATGCAAGCTTATCAGTTTCCCAGCTTTTCTTAGATACCATTATATTTTATGAATATGAGATTCTTAAGCATAAAGTCACGTAGATCTGTTCGTATCAGCACAGGCCAATTTTACAGCGCAAGAACTAAAGACAGTTTGCACGAGACTTATTGAGATTGCTTGTTCGAGATAGAACAAGACTTTCACCTCAAGACAGTTTAAAAAATGTCAAGAAATGACCTCGAGACCATGACTGAGACCAAGATTATAGTTCCCAAGACCAAGACTAAGACATCAAAAACCTGTCTTGAGACCAAGAATAATACTTTCATACAAAGTCTCGAGACCAAACAATCCTGCTGATATGCCTAAGGTGGGCGCCCAACAGCACAAGCAAATTACTTGTCACAGAAGTATACAAATATATAATCCTGTTTCATATTTTAAGAATTACATTTATAAATTCTTGAACAGGTATATAAAATGTTGTACAAACATGTAAATGCAAGTATTTTTAGCAAAAATTTAACATATTGTAAACATTGCCAGAATGTTATTGATGCGATTACTTTTGTCAAGCGAGTTACATTTTCTCAATACGTAAAAATGAACTGAATATTTCGGGTGCGGGCCGAATCCCCGAAACCCTAAAGGAATTTCGGCCGGATCCCCGAAATTGATTTTCTAAGTCCGACCCGAATGAACATCATTAACAAATACACATTTGAATAGGCAGTATATCGTATACATCAAGGCCACGCTAGGTCTTTGTCATGTTTACAATTTAACCTCATACAATAGCTCGGCCGCTTTCTAGAAAACTGTTTTCGGGAAATCGGGCTTTTGTGTATTTTCAGCGTTTTCGGGTTTCGGGGATTCGGGCTGACCCCGAATATTCACAGCTGTTTTGGCAATTTCTAAATTATGACACGGATTAAAATAGAACATGCGCTCGTCAGCAACATATGCGTAAGAAATACGTTTTAAAAAGTGTCTCAGGACAAACTTGTGTCGTCAATCTTATGCACAATATTACGCCATGTCTTTCTGCTTCCCCAAAATAACCTCATACAAGACGATCACCAAGCGATTTGCGATAATTGTAAGCTGCTAATTACAAAAACTAGTGGTGCACAACGATTAAAAATTTTAATCGAAAGTAGTCGCACGATTAAAATTTTTAATAACGCGATTAATTTTTAACGCATGTCACAATAGATAACAAGTACAACTACTCTACCGACTCTGAGTCAAGTTACGTCGAATATGTGCTATATAAATTCTTGCAGTCAATAAACAAAAAGCAGACATGCTTTTACTACTTGTTTTTACTTTTTAGTTTTTACTTTAAAGTTTAAAGTTTAAACTGAGCGGTTTTATCAAGAATTGTTTAAGCGCATTTCTAGACATAACTGGGCGCAGTGACAATCGCGTTAACTGCGCTAAAAAAAATTTAATCGCGTTAATTAATTAACACATTAATCGCGTTAAGTAAGTAAGTAAGTAAGTAAGTCCTTTCCCCAAATAACGCGTTAAATGCCCAGCCATAGAAAAAACTTATTGCGTGATTTTCCACAATCCAAAATTGTAGCATACCATGAAACTATATACAAATACATGGATTAGAAACAAAAAAGGAATGTATTTCTCTGCCGTTTTCTATCTAAAGCGTTCATCACTTGACCGCCATATTTAAACAACCGATCATAGCAACCAACCAAAAACCGTAAATATTTATGATCCGAAATCATCCTCTAATTCAACGAGCTCTAATTCATCGACAAGCAAAATTACTTTTATAGCGCTGATAAATGTAGATCTACTAGCAGTTGCTTTCAGATTATAATACATTTTCATATCTCGATGCGATCTTTATTGATTTCACAAGACGATTGTGGGTTTCGAACCCAGGTTGAACCAATGCTTTACCGCTCAACCATCACACGTAGGCCTACCATCTGATTGATGGTTAGTCTAATTGACTCTTTTATTCTATAGCCTAGTCTGTTTCGTAGGCCTATATTTTATAGATTTGTTCTAAAACAATATTGTTTCAATGTAATAGTAGGCCTATGCCAAAATTAGTTGATTTCTATCACGACTTTACTAGTACGCTAGGATATTTTTCTAATCCTCGGCAAATGAGGACGGGTGGTCAGCAGGCCTAGGCCACTCTTTCTCGCCGTCTGATGTTTTCACAGACAGTCTAGCCTATAAGCCTAATGGTCAGTGTATTCACAGTTCACACTATTCATTTCATCTGAGGTGACTAGGTGCGCAGATGGAACAGAATTCTCGAAACAGATATCTATCTCGGCATGGATTTGAACCATCGACCTTTTGGTTGATAGTCCAGCACAGCTGCTAGGTAGGGCATATTTTAACTGTAGCCTATAACTATTGGGACAAAATAATGTCCCAGTAGTTTTAGGATTTGTCCCAGTAGTTTTGGTAATATCATTAATTAGCCTAAAATAAGTAGCCTAGACCGTAGACCTATTAGACTATATGCCTATTTTCTATGCTATTAAAATCTCTAGGCCTAAACGCTGACATTCAGAGCTTCTCATTTAAGACGATCGATCGATCGATCGATCTCCTTATAATAGTCGATCGCCTAGCAAAAGTCTGGACGATCGGTAAATCGATCGCGCTCAATGAGTTAGACTCCAAGAGGAACCTGGAGCCAGCCCATTATTTAGTTTATTTAATTTACATTACTTGTGAAAGTTCAGGCTAGCATAGATAGGCCTACAAGTTATAGCCTACAACATTGCATCGACAAGCACACTGTATACGCCACACAACCGTCGATAAGCCCACTCTGCCTTGTATACATATCTTTCAAAGCTGTAATTTCTGCTTAGATTTTTGATAGTGGCTGGAATGTGGTTCACTTTGTAGAACAATTTTTCTTTCATATGATACCATACACATAGGTCGGTTGAATTTTTTACGATGAAGTTAGTTTATGTAAAATAAACAAACCCGGCTGGAATTAGATATAGTTACGAATATAATAATTCGTTAAGAAGAAAACAGGTTGTCAAACCGCAACCAGGTACAGGTTTTGATACAGGAGTTATAGACAAATGTTACAGTTACTATCAATGTTAGGGTATCATAATTATGATGTTATTTTCTATACAGAATTCTTGTAATATAGTTTCTTTCATCTTTCGGTGGAAGCTGGAAGTTATGTTGCCTATGGCGTAATTATGGTTACGATTGTCTTCAGACAAAGAGAAAACGTACGTAGACATGGTTACGATTGTCTTCAGACGAAGAGAAAACGTAGACATGGTTACGATTGTCTTCAGACAAAGAGAAAACGTAGACATTGTTACGATTCTCTTCAAATATAAAAATATACATGTAGATATGAATACGATTGTCTTCAGACAAAGAGAAAACGTAGACATGGTTACGATTGTCTTAAAATAGAAAAATATACATGTAGCTATGGAAACGATTATCTTCAGACAAAGAAGAAACGTAGACATGGTTACGACTGTCTTCTAATAAGTGAATTTACATTTATAGGCATGGTTACGATTGTCTTCAGACAAAGAGAAAACGTAGACATGGTTACGATTGTCTTCAGACAAAGAGAAAACGTAGACATGGTTACGATTGTCTTCAGACAAAGAGAAAACGTAGACATGGTTACGATTGTCTTCAGACAAGAGAAAACGTAGACATGGTTACGATTGTCTTCAGACAAAGAGAAAACGTAGACATTGTTACGATTCTCTTCAAATATAAAAATATACATGTAGATATGAGATATGAATACGATTGTCTTCAGACAAAGAGAAAACGTAGACATGGTTACGATTGTCTTAAAATAGAAAAATATACATGTATACTATAGCTAGGCTATATGGAAACGATTATCTTCAGACAAAGAAGAAACGTAGACATGGTTACGACTGTCTTCTAATAAGTGAATTTACATTTATAGGCATGGTTACGATTGTCTTCAGACAAAGAGAAAACGTAGACATGGTTACGATTGTCTTCAGACAAAGAGAAAACGTAGACATGGTTACGATTGTCTTCAGACAAAGAGAAAACGTAGACATGGTTACGATTGTCTTCAGACAAAGAGAAAACGTAGACATGGTTACGATTGTCTTCAGACAAAGAGAAAACGTAGACATGGTTACGATTGTCTTCAGACAAAGAGAAACCGTAGACATGGTTGCGATTGTCTTCAGACGAAGAGAAAACGCATGCATAGGCCCCTCTCTATGGAATGGTCTTCCCCTGCCTGTTCACTCCACCATTCTCTCTTGAAGCGTTTCCTCATTTTTCTCTCACCTCAAATGTTGCCTTTTTTCTCCAGGTCTCTCGCACTGGGAGCGCTTCTGAGAACGCTGGGAGAAGCGCTATAGAAATGGCCAAATACAATACAATACAATAGTTGTGGAAAATTGTTAATTAGGTATAATTAAAGTCAGTTGATCGTCAGGGTGTACACGGTTGTCACCAGTTGGGGGAAGGGAGGCCATACATGGGAGTTATAGGCTTACGGAGGAAATGTGTCTTTCAAGAGAGATAGTCCGAACCAACTGAGAGGCATTTCCATTTGTTGGTCACGCCAGCTCAACAACTTATATATGATATCTGATGTTGATCACATCCGATACATAGGCTAAGTTCTGACAGAAACGATATAGGCCTACATGTAATCGGATTTAGCCTACTACTGTTTCAAGATGCACAACTCTCTGTGCGAAATGGTGACGCTGAATTCGTCAGGTATACGATACGCCGATTAAACGTCTTGTCTTTCTCTCTCTTAAAGTCTTGGTTTCTGGTTGCAATTGTTCGAAATGATTGCCTGATATCATCATCTTCGATGGGACTGCGGCATTCCGAAATCCGACTGCCTTCTTAAATCCAAAACACTCGCTATTCAGCCATTCTGCCTTTACAATCATCGACGTCTTGTTAAGAAGCCGGAATCTCTTGCGAGTCATCAATCGCTTTGAATAAATTCATACCTGTTTTTAATGCTCGACATAGACCGTCATTCTTTCCACATCCGCTATACAGAGGCGAAAATCTATACATAACTTTGGGGGGGGGGACAGAGTACCTACAAGGGCCGGATTTTTTTTGGGGGCAGAAGGGTTTTAAGTCAAAACTTGGGGAGACAGTCCCCTCTAACCCCCCATGATTTTACGCCACTGCCGATATACGGTGGGCTTACGATAACTGCCAGCAGGATCTTGATTCCTTATCCAAGAAATCGAATTTTATTTTATTCTGTGCTATTAGAAAAGCAGGAAGGACGAATCCCGCCGTCGATCCCGTAGCCAGCAGCAGTCACTGCATTTCAGTGAATCAGTGGCGCATTGTGACAAGTGGCAGGATGCTAATCTCTGTCGGTGCATGGGCGAAATAGGCTAATTATACTGTATTATACACGATCGATGAATGATGAATTCGTGCGATTACCACATTATCTGTCTGTCTGTCTGTCTCTCTGTGTCTGTCTGTCTGTCTGTCTGTCTCTCTCTCTTGTGAGAGAAAGAGACAGAGACAGAGACAGAACAGACAGAGACAGACAGAGACAGACAGAGACAGACAGAGGCAGACAGAGACAGACAGAGACAGACAGAGACAGAGACAGAGAGAGTAGTCAGAGACTCAGAGTAATATATATATATATAATATTATATATATATATATATATTATTATTATTATTCTGCCTACTATTAGAAACATGCAGGCAAGCATGCTTAAAATAATTATCGCCTCATACGCTGAAGTTGACGCATTTTGCTACATAGGCCTACGTCATACGTATAATACGTATGAAGCACAGTGCTTTTTATCATGATGACCTCAATGCTCTGCTACACAGCATGATCTTTTTATCATGATGAACTGAGCCATGCATTTACACCGGAAACTCGTTCTAACGCCTTTTTTGAGCCGTTTATATCACGAACCTCCTTTCTATAGTAGCGAGGTCGTTCTGTAATTTTGTAAATGCAAGTGCTCATTTATATAGCGCCTCTCCAAGAAAGCTCAGCAGGGTGCAAGACTACGATCGAACAAACTGATCTTCAACAGCATGCGGCGTAGAGGCATATAAATTAGAAGCTCGTGGCATATGTTGTATAGAAGTCTGTTGGAGAACCAGAGGCCGACCATTGCGTGGCTTCCATGTTGCATCGTGGCGGAGGGGATGGAAGGTACAACCAGAGCAGAGCGGTTAGGTCTCCAGCCAGATAAGGATGGCACTGAAATACATAGCTCTCTAAGGCAGGAGGGAGCACAGCCGGCCATGCAGCGCTCGATCAATTTGTCTTCGCAAGGACAACCATGCAATGCAGCTCGTCCAGCAAACAGTTAGATAGGCGCTATATGACCAAGCTTTATACCAATATGCCTACGTGTTATATATATAGGCTACGTGGGGCGCGGTGGTGTAGGGGTATGTTCGGTGCTTTGCAGCCGGAGGGTTGCGGGTTCGAATCCACCTCAAGCAGCCACGTAGGGACCCTGGGCAAGTCCTTCACTCGCAATTGCTCATGTGCTTCGGCGTGAAACTCCGATTCAGTGTCCGCGCTGTAGTCGGGAGCGCCTCTGAGCAGAAATCTTGAAGGGGCGCTATAACAAGTGCTCATACATACATACATACATACATACATACATACATACATACATATAGCCTATAGATTGAATTCATTTTCTATAACTGGTACTAATTTTGGCATCCATGGGCCATGGCCGTGTTATATCAGAATTCACGCCATGCAGAGGCATTGTATAATGTGTCTCCGGTGTATACATATATTGGGACTACTCAGCCTGCTGAATAAGGAAGCACCTAAATGTAAATGCAAATCTCCGATATTTTTAAACATCACACAAAAGACCCGTCATGATTAAAAGCTTACTCACCGAAGCTATACTTCATGTGCTTAAAATGCATACTTAATATTCTTCCTATAGTTACTAGGCCTACGTTTAAGCGGAAGCCCTCTGCCACGTAGGCTTACAACTGGTAGGGCCAAGGTATAGCCTACGTAGAGACATGCACTATGTGATTTTGTATTGTATTGTATTGTATTTGAACACTTGTTATAGCGCCCCTACCAGATTTCCCATTCAGAGGCGCTCCCGACTACTGCGCGAACGCTGAATCGGAGTTTCACGCCGAAGCGCATGAGCAATTGCGAGTGAAGGACTTGCCCAGGGTCCCTACGCGGCGACTTTGAGGTGGATTCGAACCCGCAACCCTCCAGCTGCAAGGCACCGAACATACCCCCCAAACCACCGCGCCCCAGTTGTATTGTGATGTGTTGTATTGTGTGTTGTATTGTAACCACGTTTATAATGCGACCGAGCCACCCGCAGTAAAGATCCGAGAAATTAATCTCTGATAATCCGACCCGACCGGGAAGCGAACCCGGGACGCCGGCGTGACGAGCGGGCAACCAACCCACTCGGCCACTCAGGATCCTTACATGTATATCATGATATGCTAAATACTGAGCTCTATATTCTATAGAAGCGCTTTCAATATTTGAAACTAGAGGACAAATTAGTTACAGCCAGGATCTGATGAATCCATACCCTGCAAAACTAGGGATATTAGTGAAATTTTTCAACTGCCAACAGCGTCAACAAAGCCAAAATTAATGATCACACCAACCCCTCGCTTTCGCAGCGTGCATGCCAGTGATGTGGTCTCGAGACCGCGGTCTTGGCCTCGAGACCGTCTCGAGACCGAAAAAATGCGGTCTTGGTCTTGGTCTCGGTCTCGAATGTACCGGTCTTGGTCTCGGTCTTGGTCTTTAAAGGTGCGGTCTTGGTCTTGGTCTTAAAGGTGTGGTCTTGGTCTTGGGCGTCTGGTCTCGGTCATTCGCCTTTGGGCTTGGCCTTGCGCCTTTGGTTTGGCCTTTGGTGGGAACTAGAGTGGATTATTTGTTAAATGTTGTCGATATTTTCGGCTATTCGGGAATCGTCGTATTATGACGAAGCTTCGAATTCATACGACGATCCGCCAAGAACAAAGCGAGAGAGGGCCTCGTTGTTCGCTTCTTATCAGAAGCGACAACAAAACGTTGACGCACATTTAAAGACTGGTGCTTTAGTTAGGCTTACACTGCTGCAATTTCTCGAGGCAAATCAGCAGTAGGGTAAGCGATGCAGTTCCCGCATTTGGTGGGGAATTTTTCTCAGCTGGCGAAGTTTTTTATATTCCGTAACAGCTGCGCCTGTTGAGAGTGGGTTTAGTTGTAGTGTGCTCTTCATGAGACCTCGCTGACTTGGGGACAAAAACTATAACTATAAATATAAATATAATAAGGATCTGATCTGATTATGGGAATATGTAACACTAGCCTACAATTGAGAATTGCGTTTATGGTCTTGAGGCTTAGATGGTCCTGGATAATGCGGTCTTGGTCTCGGTCTTGGTCTTGGACCACGCGGTCTTGGTCTCGGTCTTGGTCTTGGACCACGCGGTCTTGGTCTCGGTCTTGGTCTTGAACCACGCGGTCTTGGTCTCGGTCTTGGTCTTGGACCCCGTGGTCTTGGTCTCGGTCTTGGTCTTGGAATTTTGGTCTCGTGCACAACACTGGTGCATGCGCATTTGCGGTTCCAGTTGAATGACCCTTTTGTTGGTGATGCGTGAATCGAAACGTAACATAACAAAACAAGGGTTTTAAGTGATTCAGAAGGCGTTTAGTCTGTGTTAAAAACCACTATACAGTCAAACAAGTCAAATCGCCCGAAAGGAAAACGATATATCCGCTTTGACTGACTGTTAAACTACCTACAATGGGTCCACACCGATGCGATTGAACTGGCTATGCTCCTATCAAATGTTCCTATATAGGTTGGTTGAGTTGGTCAAAATGGTTTTACATGGGTGATCACCAATACAAGACTAGATGATTGTGTTCTTTTATTTAGCTTGCAGGCGCCTTATCCACAGAGACAAGTCACAAGCCGTCACCGACTGAGGTTAGGCTATATATGAGAAAATACACATATTTCCCATAGGCCAGAGGGGTTTTTCGAGCCCCCCACGCTTAATTTTTATCTGCATGCTTTCCCCTCGGACGAATATTGATCTACAGACCATTACCTTCATATTGGTAGTGAAAACGAAACTTTTACATCAACTTGAAATGACTCAGTGTCTGGGCCCCCCACTAGGCTAATAGGGTCGCAGACTCGCAGTAATATTAAAGGACACAGCAAGAACTGCAAAGAAAAGCGAAAGAAGAAGACAAGTTGAAGATCATCAACACTGTTTTGTGTATAAAAATTATATAATTCAAGAACACTATACCATAGACTTCTGCAGAACACTGCAACCCATCACACTTTTCTGTAACTTGTATCCCATTTCGTATAGGCTATACAGACCTACTGTAACTCTACGAACATTGCATAACCATGACCATTATCTACTCTGTATGTATGTGCTGAGCTTGACACTAATCATCTACTCTATGAGGAGTCGTTAAATAAACTTTACAAACCATCAAAGGACACTGTAATTCCCAGACTGGCCAACGTATGTCTTTATTATGTGCTAAATATCGTTCGATGAGTTATGCCTTCTTCCGTCGGGTAACTAGGAGTGTGCTTTCGTAGATAAGCCTATATAATAATTATTATCTATGCACGAATCCAGCCAGGATGGTATTAAGGCCATCTAGGTCAATCATAGGCTCATGTGCGCGAACGTATGGGCCTATGCACTTACCGGTGAATTTGGGTTCGACCTAGAGCAGGCCTATTGTAACAGTCACGGAAGTAAAGACATGAGACGAGGCAGGCCTATCTATAGGCCTAACCCTAGCGTTCTAGACCTTAGACATCATGGATACAATAGGTCTAGTAGCGATACGCACAAGCCTAGCACAATGGATATAATACTGATATTGAACAAATACAGGTACATGTATCCATATTATGTTCATGTTATGAATACTATACATAAAATACGTAGAGGCCGCAGCCATCATGGGTGAGCCTGCAATGATTATTAATATTCATGAGACCATTATAATTATAGGCCATAGACCTCATAAAAATGCTATCAATATTCATGATGTGCATGGTGGCGGCAGAGAGAGCTCCGGCTCATGGGCCTTTATCTACATAAGAACTTCTAACCACTGTAACCAGAGTTCAGTTTCTTTGTCAGGTCGACGTGTGTCAGACATAGAGCGAAACGAAACGAAACGAAAGTAAAAGAGGTCAGTTGTATGTATTCGTACATCCTCGTTCAGCATAGCTAGCGATCGATCGATCGAGTCTCTCTGTCTGTTGTATGTTGCTCTGTATGTACATACGTACGTAGGTGTAGGTATGCATATAATTATGTACATCTGTATGCGTGTTTTTTGTATGTGTGTAGGTCTGTTTGTATGCATGCATGCATGCATGCATGTATGTATGTATGCAGGGGCGTCCATCCTATGGGGGAATGAAGCAGAAATCTTCATTGGCTTTTCAGGGGGAAAGAATTTTTTACATTAAACCTTTGCTCAGTTTTTTCATTTAAGAAATTAATCGATGTGTTTTTCCTTTGAAAAATGCTTTTCTTTGTTTTAAAAATAATAAAATCTGCCTAGTGGTGACCAGCTGCTCAGCTGAGCGAGTTATGAGTCGCATCTGCATTCCGCATTGTAAAAAATCGACTGAGATCAACCATGGCTGATGATTGGTTTGCACCTCTGACAGTATTAGCCTGTGAAGGAGAAGCTACTCTATCGATCATTGCAACTGGACGAAATTGTTGATCGCTTGGCTACGCACTCTGCTGCTCTGAAGAAGCACCTATTGTAATTTTAGTACTTATGTTAGTACTGTCTGGCCGCTCTGGCAGTATGCCTCTGTCTGTGTACAAGCCTTCATATTTTATAATGCATAATGTTGCTTGATTATCGTGAACTAAAAGTTAAAGAATTCAGTAAAGAATTCAACAGCAAAATCGTGATTCAAATTTGATAATCGAAATTTTCTCTTTTGTCGACAGTCGACCAATCGTCGGGGTCGTCGTGTCGTCGTCGGGGGCAATGTGATGACATGAAGGGGAATGCTTCATAGGCATAAGGGGGATGGACACTTGTATGTATGCATGCATGCATGTATATATGTTTGTATGTATGTATGTATGTATATGTGTATGTATGTATGTATGTATGTATGTATGTATATATGTATATATGTATGTATGTATGAATGTATGTATCAGAGATGGGCACGTTAGTTAAATTGTTTATCGTTTAGAATTAGAATTAGCTACTGAAATTTGTTAAACGATTATAATTAGAATTAGTTGATTGTCTAATCGATTAGCTAATCGATCAGTTAACCATTTCTGGTTTGTATGCATGAAGGCCTATGTATGTCTGTTTGTATGTTTATATATATGTATATATATATATGTTTGTACGCTCGTAGGTATGTAATTGAACATTTATATAGCGCCCCTTCGGGATATCTACTCAGACGCCTCTCTAAGCTAGTCTATATGATGTTAAATGTCATTACGAACGGATATAATTATTACATCAGTTAGCAAAACAATGCGCAGTAAGCTGAAGGAGTCATCAGTGGTGGGCCCACGCACACATGTAGATAATGATTCCCGTCGACAGCTGAAGATGACGTGAATGTTCAGAGTCTCTGGACCAAATTGCATCGATAGTGTAGAGCGACAACAGGTGACAGCGTTCGCACACACGATGACGCTGTATGCATAACAATAATAACAATAATAACGCCTAGCCAGTTCAGTTTCTTTGTCAAGTTGACGACGTTCATACAGAGAGAGATAGGCCTACGAAACCAATGTATGCTAGAGTGTAAGTATGTTTGAATACTTATATAGCGCCTTTATACGTATGTACATCTGTCTGTGTGTCTATGTGTGGTAGTGTGTAAGTACTCCTATATGTATATATCTGAACGCTGATACAGCTCCTTTTGTAGAACCTCAGAAAGGTTCTGTGTCCCTGCTGTATGTCTCTAACTCCTAGCGTCATTTTACGATGTGCAATTAATAATTACGCAAATAACAGTCGTCTAAGTCTAATGTGTCTTTTAAATTTGCTTAATCAGACCTTGAAAGAAAACCGTATATGGTTGAGTAATGGGCCTGGCTGTGGTTCTTAATTGAAGGAGAGACGGTACTCTCTAACCTTCAGCCGGCTTCAATGTTAATTTACGAGTACAAAGATGCAGCTGAGTGCCACATGATACATCCGTTCTAAACGCCAGGCTTACAAGGGTCTCCTCTGCTCAACATAGTTCGCTAGTTTGGCCGTACTGCTGAGACTTGCATAATGAGAGCTGTAGGCTTATGTATTTGGCCCACGTAGGCCTGTAGCACGGGATCTCAGTTGGATTTAGCCAGGCCCTAATGTCAATAAACATGCCACTCTGCGTTTTACTGTTGTTGACATACATCCAAAACAAGGTAGGAATATTACACAGACTTGCTTCAAAGTCCGTTCTGAATAGCATTCGAAGCCATTTTACGATCTGTTCGCTATTGGGATATATTATATACGACGCATATGAGGCGAGGAGTGGATACATGTAGGAGCGGGATAAGAAAAAAGATGAGGAGAGGAGAGAGGATAAGAGGAGAAGAGAACAAGAGAGGATAGAAGCGGACACGAGATGAGAGGAGGAGGGGAGAGAAGAGGAAACTCAGAATTCTAAATACTATTAACATCGTTCAATTATCTTGATTGTTTTTATCGTGAGTACTTGTCATCCGTTGATTCTATAGACATGTAAGTAGAACGTAAAAAATTAATGATTATAACAATTATTATTATTTAATGCGGCAGCTTGATTAGAGGTAACGTTCATTGCAACAACCTACAGGCTATCATCATCCAATTAGAGCTGATCTAGGCTGATTACTTATGCAGCGCCAGTATAATAATGCTTTTTTGTTCGATGGTAATTTCGAGACCACGCAACAGTCCACAATTACTGTCATCTGTTGGCAAAGTCCAATCGGAAGATTTCGAAGAATAGCAGTCTCCTAGACTCCCCTAAGCTAGATCCAGGGCAGCCATGGGTATGAAGTGGTAGCGGCTTCATTTTCTTAGCCTCGGCATAAGGCGGGTAATCAGTCCTCTTCATTGCTGTCTCATCTTCCCACCGACAGTGTGCACTCACTCAGTGTCCTCATCACAGCTGAGTTGGCTAGGCAGGTGGAGCAGAAATCTCGAACCAAAGTTCTGCCCTGGCGAGGATTTGAACCCCCGACCTCTCTCGATTGACAGTCCAGCACGCTAACCACTACATTCTCGAGCACCCCGGAAAGACTAAAGCTGACGACAGGCTGTTCAGACTATTGCAACACGTAAGCGATCCTCTCAGTCCAGTTATGCTCTGTTCTGATCTCGGTGTCCTCCATTCTTCAAGCGAGACGGAGTGCGGCCAACCGTGTAGCCACTGGCTAAATCCGATGGTGGGCTGGTATAGTTAACTTTGAACATAGGCCTACATTGCCCTGTTTATTCTGTTGAGGACTTTTTAACGGCATGAAATGGTCTTGAAGAAGGAAGAGAAAGAAGGTCATCCGAAAGTTCTCGAAGAAGCTGAGAATGTTCTTATTGTCTTGCCTTCCCTATTGCAAAAACCTGGATCCGCTAGTGATCTGACGGTTCCTTATTGTACTACTCTTAGTACTCTACAGTATCTCATCTTCATCCAATCCTACTATTGCATGAATTAAAATCCAAGCATCCATCCATCATCCACTCTTCAGCCAACAGCCCGTATATACCATCCATCCCAATCAAAATTCAATCGAACCCAATTTAATCCTATCCTATCCTATTATATCTTGTCCTGTCCAGGCTTATCCAGGCTTATAACCTAATCCGTATCCTGCTCTATTTTGCATATCCTGCCTCTGCCACACTACGTCACATCATGTATCATTTAGGCCTACTTTACTATTATTTCATGTGCTTCTGACTCATAATTTATATACCTTCTTTGCTGTTCAATATCATACTACGCAACTATATCATTCTATCTCGCTCTCTGTCTGTCTCTGTTTATCTGTTCGATGACATTTTTATAAGCTCTCGTTTACGACAATAAAATCGATTCAGAATTCTGTACAATAACCCACTATTCGGTCATCTATCTGCGTGTTTCCTTGTGCCTTTGCGTCGTGAAGTCTATCTACCCCTATACCTGTTTGTCTCTCTGTTTGTCTCTTAGTCTGTTTCGCTGTCTGCGTGTATTCTTTCGGCAGCGTTAGTTTATGTGGCTGTATAACTGCCTGTCTGTCGCTCTGCATATAATACCTGCACGTATACTTAGGTCTATTCTTATAATCTGATTTGGATTCTTATTCCGTTGCAGATTTCGTGATTTGAACGCTGAAGACCGATTGGATGCCATCGGGTGAAGAAGGACTCCGGTCTTCTTCCCAAACCGTTTGTGATGCATCTGTACATTCAAGCAGACACTATCACCACCGAGATCTCCCAGATAACGCTGAAAGACGGACACATTCCATCGATCCGTGGTCACCACCATCAAGGCAGGAACGGTCTGACGGACTTCCTGGTCGAACCATCCGTCTGGTTCAAGGTCCTCGTCGTCGATGTCGTCGTCGTCAACTGCAGCCAGAGACAACTTTCATGGGAGATATCCCGTCTAGATGACGACGGTGCCAACAGTTCTGGACAGCTCGAAGATTTCTGTCTTCTGAAAGTGGTCGACGACAGCAGAAATGGTTTTGGTGTTTCTGGGTCCATCTGGAGACCGAAGGGCGCGAAGGAAACGGACTCGATGTCTGCCGAGGATTCCTTTGACCTTGACGAGGTGTTCGACAGTCTTCCAGGTCTCGTCGCCGACTACGAAAAGAGTGTCATCACGGCATCGCAGTTTCACGAAAGCCTGATGAAGTTCCTGCACCTGTATATCTTGCCAAGCATCGTGCTCACATCGAGGCACACAGCGAGCATGGAAGAGGGTCTGAGCCAAGAGCAGCGATTCCTGCAGAAGGTCAACGAGGACATCGAGAGCACCAGCCGGAAGCTGGAAGCCGTTATGCAGTCGAAGACGAAACTGAGACGCAAGTTCATTCCCGAGATCAGCACCTCCAGTCCAGAGGATCTACTATATTCGATATCGCTTATCGTTGCCCTTCTGAACGATATCAACGACGAAATTCTGGAAGTCTCGAAGGACCTTGAGGTAGCTCAGGATGACGTCGACCGAACGAAGAAGAACCTGATGGACTCCATGCCCGACGATCTCGCGGCTGCCCGTAAGAGTAGGGATCAGGTCGTCCAGAACTACGAGACACTTCTGAAGGCCAGGGAGAACATCGTGGCCGCGAAATATGTCACGGAGACCGCGCATCGTAGACGATCGCGGGTTCCGAGGAAATCATCCGACAAACCGGAGCACAGGATTTACGAGGAACTGACATCGATCCAGGAGGACTTGATTGGAGTCATGAAGTCGTTGGCGGAGAAGAAACTGTTGATACTCAGCGTCAGAGAAGCGATGAAGCTCACGCTGGCTGAGCTGGAGACAGGCGCTGACTCGAGCGGGGTCGACGTCGAAACCGTCGGGTATCTGAAAGCCACGGCGGACGTTCTGGACAATGGGTCAACAAGGGGGTCACTGTGGATGACGCTGACCGAACAGGTGGCCGAGATAATTGCGAATGCCAATCATTCCTTGACAAAACAACATCGCCAGTTCTGCAATTCTGTGACGGAGCGATGCAAGGCGGCCATCAGCGAACGAGTCATCTACGAGACGATGAAACGTCTAAGCGACGATACATCCGGGGAACGGACGTCCTCTGGTGACGTCAAGGGCAGCGACAGAAGCAGCAACAGCAACTGTACCAGGGCAACTAACTCCATCTTCTACTACGACACCCTCTCGCCAGATTGCTGCAAAGTGGTTGTGCCTGATGAAAGGGACCGGAATGGCACCAAACATCCACCGCCGTCTCCTCAGGGCAAAGGGAAAGGAGGAGGTATCTTCCGGAAGAGCAGGAATCGCAGTGGACCGGTTTCTACCGGCGACGAATACAGTCTGACCGAAAGCGGAAAGACCGATTCGAGAACTTTATACATGCTCGCCTCTTCGGCCGACGATGCCGTCATAGTCTTCGAGGAGGACAAGAACTACGCGCGGAAGGCCATCAGCACCCTTCAGAGGGACATCAGCAGGCACTTCGAGGACGTAACGGAACAGCTGCGGGTGGAACTGCGCCAGAAGTCGACGACGAGTCTCTGGCTGAGCTACGAATCGCACTTCTATGATGAAACGCTCGACCACATTCTGACGCTCTATGCGCTCGAGTATGGCGCCGTTACGCGAACGCTCGGACAGACGATCCGGTCTCTGAGAGCCGCCGATCTCAGTTTCGACGACTCCATTCTGGTGAGAATGTTGCAGGAAGCAGAGCCACCGGGTGAGGACAGGGCCGCGGTCCCACACTCATCGTCGGATGCCAAGTCCGATATCGAACTGTCTCTAATAACGAAAGCAGGTATTTCCGAGATGATTGAGCCGGATAGTGACACTCCCTTCGAGAGATTATTATCTGCAGCCAGCCCTGACGTAGACGTCGTGGACTTCTTACGACAGATCTCCGAGAGCGAGGCTGTCGTCACGGACTCCATAATTTCCAGTTTTTCGTCGAGGTCGAAGCTGAGAAAACCGAGCAACTCCGAATCGTCTCCGTGCACCGTCCGAAAATCCATTAAAATCGCCCATCCGTTTTCCACGGTCATCGTTTACGATCGAACGATCTGTCCCGATCCGAACTCAACACCGAGCGAAACGAGTAATGACTTCAACGGAACTTCCAAGTCCTTTAAAGGTAAAGCGTCGAGCACCAGAAGCTCCGTCCGCAAATTGAAGCAGGCACTGCGACCGGCGAGAACCATGTTGATGAGACCGGAGTATAGGCGCCAGTTCCAGCAGGCGTCCGACATCATCTCAGTTGCCGTGGAGACGCGATGCCTGACGACGAAGTTTCAGCAGCTGACCAAGTGTCTTCGAGAGACCAGTCGCCAGATCTCGATCTTCGTCGAGACGGTGCGTGGGTCGACGGGTGTGGCCACCTGTTGCGATGAACTGATGGATGGAGTGCTTCTGCTGCTGTGCAACATGGATGAGTCCGTTCTTTCGCAGCTGCACATTCAGATCATGATGTTGAGCGACCTCATGCCGCCATTCTTTCAGTGCAACTCGTTCAACTTCACCCTCGTTCAGTTCGTCGGTGCCTTTCAGTTCCTCAAGGACACGATGCTCATGAGAAGCCGACAGATGTCGCCAGGTGGCGTCGCTCGTCGACCGTAGACTGACTGCCTCTCGTTCACTCGTATCTATATGGCTTTCATTAACTGTTGATGTTATTCAGTATTTGCGCTGAGCAGATTGTTGCTACATGTATAGGACAGCAAGGACGAGGTTGGTAATTGAAAGTGGCCTCATAGTGGGAGTCACACCACTACTGTTAATAATATAATCATAGTTAATTAAACAAAGGATTAGAATGAGCTCAGTTTATCACAGACTTCACTTGAAAACTTAATTCACCTCTCACTGATTGAAGTTAAGAGGTAACTGGCAGATGACGTGTATCAAGTCTGTAGCATACTAGTAGTTCCAAGTGTTTATCGACTTCTTATGGCTACCAGGGCCGTTGACGTCACCCTCCTTCGTTTTCCCAGGCTTGGGACTGGCACTATTGGCATTACGGGAAGTGACGGAGTTATCCGTATAGCATTTGAGGAACATATCGGATAGGAAAGTAAGAGAAAACTATACTTGTCATATTTGCGTTAGTGTTCACAATTGAAGGCGTTCCAAGCCTAATTAGCTGAGAATCAATCAGTCAATCAGTCAATCAATCAATCAATCAATCCATCAATCAATCGGTTATGGCTCTGAACAGATTTTCTGGGGTCATGTAGTGCATGATAGAAGGCGGGTACATAGACCATGCGTTGTCATTAACGACTCAGCTTGCTTATGATGAGTGTTTTGTATTGTGTTGTCATTGTGTTGCGTTATATTAATCTAATCTAATGACTTCTATAGCGCCTTCATAACAAAGCCCAAGATATCTATCGATGGTCGCTTCAAGTGAAATAGCAATAAAAATCACAATTCACCCTCAAAGTCCGGGTCAAAATCCGATAGATAAGAGAAACAAGGAGTACAACAATAGCACTGGAGTAGCCTACATCGTGCTTGTGACAATTAAGTCTGGTTTAATCAGCGTGTGACTAACGGTTACTGCTCGCTCGTGATGTGCCAGCGTGCAACTGTAATGACAACCCAACTATTAGTCATTGGTTTAGTATGGAAAGTTGCCTTTTGACTGTCGAATTAATAAGCTTATGTGGAATAATATGAAACCTTAAGACTCGTCACTTCTTTCAGCGGCGCGCGTGTTGCTTGTGAATGTTTTAGAGAAACTTACATCATTTGAATTTTCTTGTTCGATTGCTATTTTGTGAGTCTGAAGCCTTGATTTGCCAACTTCATGTTTACCAGAAACAGTCTGAAATGGTTTACAGTGAGATATATTTTCAAGATGTTATGCGAAGATGATGGTTGTATGGCAAAGAGCGAAGATGAGAACAGACAATGGAAGATGAGATCTTGAGTCCTTTAATACGGCCTTCTTTATGACTTGTATTTTTGCATATGACTCAATTTCTATACTGGGTAGCAATTCGAGTGGTTTTTAAATAATGAGTACATGTATTTATTTTACTGAGTATTTATATTTTAACTAATTAAGTATTACATGACTGCAGCTTCATAAGCAATGGTGTCTAAGATTGCATAGACTGTAAATGTCATTCCGACTGTTGCTATAATGAAATGTCTCCAGTGGTTTTCTTATAATATAAAATTACTTTTTGCTATAAGGAGAACTAGAGTTTAGAGTGAACTTAACACAAACAGTGGACAAGAAATACAAACATACAAGTGTTATTGGATATTTTTTTACTTGTGAAGCCTTGTAAAAGGTTAAGTGATTGACTAAGAAAACATTCATTTGACATATTATTTGCGACGCTATATATCAGAAAATTGAAATAAACTAATGTATACCTATGTAAGAGAGAGAGAGATTAATAACATAAATTTAGTGTGGGAGCTGAGGAACTGGTCAAATGCTAAGTTATACAGGATGAAAGCAGTTAAATCAAGACAAATGTACAGTAAATGACGGAGGTGCTAATAACAAGCAAGGCTTGCGCCGCCTATAACTGGAAACGTGTTTCCTTAAGGTACCAGCATTTTTAAGGTCGAGGCGTGACTTTTGACGCACTGGTTTCCCATATACAGAGCACATGTAGCAGACCTAGTAGAACAAAGGCCCTATCATCGCCTGACAAAGGACAAAGGAATCTTTCTAGTCTCGTGGTAGCATTTCTTGAAACTGCTTTTTCTTATAGCACTCATATCAGCCCCTAGAATTAACCCAATTGGATGCTCACTGCTAAGTAAACGAATGGCCCTAATAACACATTCAGTTGACTTTTAACTGATGCTGTTGCGGAACTTCAATATATCTGAGCTGTTTGAATTAGCAATGAAATAACGCAATGCTACTACATTTTGCTTTACACATAACAATATGGCTTTATAGCTTGACCAGAATAGCCACAGGTATATAGGTCAACTCCGTACTTAAGTAGACTACACCTCTTTGAGTAGAATAGTCAATGTGACAACACTTTCCAACCTAAAAAAGATAATTCACCGTATTCTACCCACAGGCCTGCATTGGAGCTGGTCAGATAGGGAAAAAACAAAACAACTCGAAAAGAAAACAGACTGCGCTCGCAAACGCTATGAGGAAGTAATAAATGTATAAGGGAATAACAAATGTGAGCTACGTTTCCCTGGTAATTCAACTTTTATTGTTTATAATAACATACGAGTCGGCAGGATACAGGTAGACGATTAATTGATATATTAAAAGAACAGAAATATCCTTAAGTGTGTCATGAAGGCAACAGAGGAGGGTAGGTGAAGTGGAAGGGGAGGCGAAAGGGAATGGGGGTTTGGAGGAAGGGGAAGGGCGAGGGTTAAGGTGAAAGGGTGGAAGGGGAATGGAAATGGAGGAGAGGAGGAGGTGGAGGGAGTGAAAGGAATGGGGTTGAGGGAATGGGAAGGCGGGAGGGAGGGCGAGGGTGAAGGGTAGTGGAGGGAAAAGGGAAGGGGAAGAGGGGAGGTTGAGGGGAGGGGAGGAACAGGCACTGAACTCATTTTATTTCAGTAGGTTGCGCTCCTATTGTATACGTTATGAAGGTCATTTCAACCGTCGTAGGACGGGCAGAGGTCTAGTTACTAATAATTAAGCACGAGTCTGATGCTGATAAGCCAGTGTGGCAGTTTTATGTGATAATAAGTAGGAAGCAAACAGAGGAAATGAGGATTGCACACTTAGAACAGTTACTCACGTCGGTAGAAAATTTAATTCCTATTCAGAGCTACTTAGAATATTTGACTATACATGTACATTGTACATGTACATACTCCACACTGTCTACAGGCAGGCTATGTTCTGAGCATCGCTGATGTACACTATTTAGTTGTTCCAAGGGCTTCTTCTATTATATAGGCATACAGTTGGTGGACGCATAAAAAATCTCTTAGAGCAAGCATAGACGTCACAATTAAACGATGACGTCAGGTGAATTTGGCGCGTGACGTCATATTAGATTTGCGCCAGCAGTTGCCAAGACAACTGCGATTAGTTTACGTCCAGAGATGCGAAATAAATCACGGAATTAAGTTTCAATTACAACAGGCTAATAAATAATAATTATGGTAAGCGGCCGTTTGCTAATTACACTCATTTTATGTATAAGAACTTTTTTCTATAAAGTTAAGATGAAAAACTGAATGTGGTAGAGGGATTTGAAAAGATTGGCGATCGTTTCTAATTGAAAATACTCGGCCTCTTTCTTGATGTATGATTGCGTCTGCGCTCTGTACGCCTGGGTCTACGCCATATTGCCGATTTCATGTAGCCGATGATGTACATAACTATAACCATAACCATAACCATCATTTTATTGTTGCCAAACAGGTATTACACAGATGATATTAAATACGTGTAATTGATGACCTCATTGCATTTCATCTGGCCTGTTCAGGAAAGTGTTTCTGCAGTAATCAGTTTCTAGTTAGTCATCGAGCCATGAATCTCTTAAATGTATCCGATGGCTGTCATTGACTCTTTGAACTCATGTACAACACCCTTTTCTTCGGCCTCGGCTCTGCTACGGCGCTAAACATGTAAATCGACTTTTTATTATTATTATTATTATTATTATTATTATTATTATTATTATTATTATTATTATTATTATTATTATTATTATTATTATTATTATTATTATTATTATTTGTTATTATTATTATTATTATTATTATTATTTGTTATTATTATTATTATTATTTTGTTATTAATATTATTATTTATTATTATTATTATTATTAATATTATTATTATTATTATTATTATTATTATTATTATTATTATTATTATTATTATTATTATTATTGTTATTATTTGTTATTATTATTCTATTGGATTCTCTTAAACTAGAAATTATCGTTAACGTTGAAACAGTAGGCTAATCCCGCTGCTGAAATGTTTTCGATCGATCAACGACTCGCTGCTGTTGTGGAGAAGATTGTTAAACTTAAGTCTTAAAGACTTCACGATTTATGATATTCACAGTTGTATCTCCCAAGGGTTGGCATTTGAAAGAGAGGCGTTTCTTCAGTTTCTTCACGAGTTTCTTCTTCAATCCAGTGAACTGATCATTTGGTAATCTTTGTCTTGACAGATTGTCTCACGAAAGAAGCCAGCCATTGCCAGCGTCAGTCGCTCGGCTAAGCATACGACGATTGACACACTCGACAGCTACGTAGCAAGACGGGACTACACTGGAGCCATCGCACGTTTGCAGGTCATCGAACAGAAATCAATGATTGAATAAATTGATCAGTTAATTGATACAACAGTTAGGCAGCCAGCTACCTACCAACCTATCCAGCAGGAAATTGGCCAATCAGTCAACCAGCTAAAATTGGTTGACCGACATAAAAGCCAAACCATCACACCAGCGTAATTGTATACTTTGCGAGGCTCAAATGTGCGGTCACATGGGCCTCCACAATATTAGGCCCTATAGATTATACAGCCATGCATGGAATGAGATCTGTCTTAGCAAGTGCCATGTGACAAAGCGCGTCATTCATCTAACATCTGACTCAAGACTACGAATTATTGTCTAAGATTACGGATTGATACAAACAAACATGATTTTTGTGAGCTAATTATAAGGCTCTTTGTTAGGCGTATTGAGTCTATTGACATACATACATATAACGTACGTAGCCTACACACGTACACGTCGTACATACATTCATATATACAATGAAACACAACCATACATACGTACATACATATATATATATATATATGCATAAGCCTACATATGTAAATGCATACATTGCAATAAAACTATAACCATAAGCATAACCATAATTTTTACTGTTCATACAATTGCACAAAATGTAGACAATTACTTATAAAGAGCAGACATCACACTAAACTAACAATAGGAGAACCCAAACAGGATCGAAGTCCCCGTACTTAGCGCCACCTATACATCAATCATGATATATTAAACCCGAATTGCTGACAGTCGGTTAGATCCAATAAAAGTGAAAGCAAAAAATAAAAAAACTTGAAGAAAAAGAAATGAGTTCCAAATCGGGACCAGTCAACAAAACAAAAAACGATATAAACTGTCACAGTGCACAACAGATATAGGCCTAAGTACAGTTAAAGTACTTCGTACGTACGATTTGGTTAGATTAGCCTACAAACATACATGCATACATACATACATACATACATAGACTACATGTATACACACACACATACATACATACATAACAATCCAGCTTTCTTCAACGGATTTTGATTCCACTTTAAACGACTTTCTGCCATGTCATGCACATAACGTTACAATTATAGCGGTGCTAACATGTCCTCAGATTTGGTTAGATTAGCCTAACAAAGCTAGCTTATCCAAACAGATCGTATAAGCTTCGTCCTAAAATAAGACCTATTAAATGCACACGCTGCTAGTAGACAAACAGAGGCAGAGACGTTCCAGGCCCCTACACACACACACACACACACACACACACACACACACACACACACACACACACACACACACACACACACACACACACACACACACACACACACACACACACACACACACACACACACACACACACACACACACACACACACACACACACACTTGAACGGACAATAGCAGATATACAGACTGGCGTAGAAATGGTTGATATTTATTATCTGTGAGCAGTTGATTCCCTCAAGCGCTGACAAGAAAGAAGATCGCGATCTCTGGATTGCTTACAGCGCTTTTCATTTGGGCGACTATAAGCAGGCCGCAGAAGTAAGACTATTTACTACTCAACATTACAATTCCAGCAGTAAATTTTAGGCCTATATTGCATATTATACGATAATATAATTATTAGGCTATAGGCTTATGCATACGCGATCTTATTCAATTCAAAATGTACTGCCTGATATAATTATAAGGCTTTAATGCTTGTTGTACTGATTGTTCCCTGTCCTGGCAGTGCCTTGTTGTTTTTAGTTTTTATGGCAGTGCTCAGTTTTGTTAGTATTTGATTTTTGGTTCTTTCTGTTTTTGTTTCATTTTCTTCATTTAGTTGAGTAGGGATGGAATTCCCCTACCAGTCAATTTAGTCATCGAAAATAATTTGCAAGTTTTGCTATACATTCAATGCAATTAGGCCCCTATTCAGCGGGACTTGTCCCTTCGGGTGTGCCCTTTGCTCCCTCATACCATCTCTTCATAGATAGACTTTTCTAAATCATCCACACTACTGTATGTGTGTGAAATTTGTTTGTTTGTTTTGTCTCTGGGAACAAATAAATTGAATTGAATTGAATGTACTATATATATATATATATATATATATATATATATATATATATTTAATGGAATAATTAGTAGGCTATTTGTGCCGTGACCCTGTGTCTAATTTTTCTGATTTAAAACAACTACGAGCAACACTCGTTTGGCATTGCGGATATTGTGTATAAACCGCTACCACCACCACCACCACCACACCACCACCACCACCACCACCACCACCACCACCACCACCACCACCACCACCACCACCACCACCACCACCACCACCACCACCACCACCACCACCACCACCACCACCACCACCACCACCACCACCACCACCACCACCACCACCACCACCATACTTTTCATTCACGTTATTAGGCAGTAGTAGTAGTTTCATAATTTTTCCAATTCGTTTATCATAAAGGTTTGCAGTTCATATAAACTACTAAGTATTCAGTTTGAAGTTATCTACAGTGCAACTGTTCAATGCTCGACTAATAGTAAGAAATTATTTATTCTTTCAGGTTTATAACAATTTGGTAAGTAAGAACGACCGATGCAATCCGAATGTATGGACGTATCTGGCCTCCTGCTACTTCATGCTTGGCATGTACAAAGAGGCAAAAAACGCTGTTGACAAAGGCAAAATTAGCCTACTTACCTTGATTATTTATTACTAACTTTGATTGATAATTATTTATAAAGCGATGCTAGAAAGCTAGTGAGAGATTCTCATAGGCAGAGAGTTAAGAAGATTGTTAGCTAGTACAATTTAGATTCAAATTATAAAGATACACTTTTCAAATTCACGTTTTTGTGGACAACTCTCGCGTCGTTTAGACTCAAATGGGAGTACTATTTTTGAGAGGTTTTAAAAGACGCTTTACAAGTGCTCATATTTATGATTGCCTATCATCTTACCTACCTATCTAGCTACCTACATACCTACCTACATACCTACCGACATACCTACCTGCTTAGCTATCTCCCTACCATATAGTCAATTTATGCATTGTATTGCAGGATGGATGTCTGTTCTGTTAGTAGTTAAGATTTAAATTGCATAACATGTAAATGTACAGCGCAGTGCGTTTGTCATGCGCTTAATAAAGAAAAGATTATTATTATTATTATAGTACAATTATTATTATTATTATTATTATTATTATTATTATTATTATTATTATTATTATTATTATTATTATTATTATTATTATTATTATTATTATTATTATTATTATTATTATTATTATTTAATTACACATATGCATGCATCACTGGTATATCAATCAATCATTCAATCATTTACTGACATACTATAAACATAAACATAAACGTAGTAGCAAACTTTAATTAATCAAACGTTGTTGCAGTCAATAAGGCAGCAGAGAAAGGGTCATTTTCACCGCTATGAACGGCGGGCTTACTTGCAAATTGTATCCAATTGACTTGAACCAATGTGCTAAAACAAAAGTTATACGACGATACAAAAGATATATGACGAGTGAAACAATTACTTTAAGCTTAATTGTTTAACTATGTAAGTATGGTCTTCATAAACGATATTGAGACCATAAAACAATGAGTATAATATTTACAACACAATAGAATTTAATCACAAAACCATTTATCATATTTAGATAACCGTTCTACGAATGTATATGAATGAGTTCTGTGGTTGTGTTTACAGGTCCGGTTTCTCCGTTGCAAAACCGCCTTTCTCTCCATTTGTCTCATAAGTTTGGCGAC
This sequence comes from Aporrectodea caliginosa, assembly GCA_020284085.1. Classification (NCBI taxonomy): domain Eukaryota; kingdom Metazoa; phylum Annelida; class Clitellata; order Crassiclitellata; family Lumbricidae; genus Aporrectodea; species Aporrectodea caliginosa. Next base: position 76,485 of record JACEVL010001052.1, read on the forward strand.
TTGAAGAAGCAGTCTGACTGCATCCGGGCTCTTCGATCGGACGATGCAGAGGACCAGATGTCGCTAGCGTCGCTCAGATTCCTCGAAGGAAACAACGACGAAGCGAGCAACGCTTATCGTCAGCTGATCGTAGACAAGAGGTAGACAGACGCAGCAGGTCACACACTGGTTCTAAAGTAACGTAATGATGATAATGTCCATATCCATAACTATGCACTCAGAGATTCAATGCCGTAGCCTTCAGGGGCACTTTCGCACAATGCACCGGGGACGAGGACCACTAACTCCAGATTGATGGCACACCCTATATAGGATAGTTTCTTATAGCTTGAGGGATTATTCCTACCTCGGGCAAAATAATAATAATAATAATAATAATAATAATAATAATAATAATAATAAAAAATAATAATCATAATAATAATAATAATAATAATAATAATGATGATGATGATGATGATGATGATGATGATGATGATGACGATGATGATGATGTATACGCTGTAGAAATCAAGCGCTGGTAAGCCTAGTATACCGGGTTAGTATAGCCATCAGGAAGAACGTTTACTGTGTCTTTCCACCAGCCACTTTAGTTTCACTTCAACATGAGTCTCGGCTTCAGACTTCAGTTGGCGTAGGTGACGGTAGGTCTAATTAATATGCTATTACTAGGATACGTTTTTAAAACATTCGTTGAAAGCGGAAGGTCAGAGAACTGCCGTCGGCTTATCATAAAATAGCCGAAACAGTTCAGTGTTTTTTGAATATCCTGGTCTCAGTTTCTGCCGTGGCATTCATCAATACGGAACCGGACAGAATTCTGTCCCGCAAACTAATGAGTTCACCGAGTTTATTGAGTGGACTTTCGTTTGCGCGTGTTCTATTGAACATTCATTCATTCATTCATTCATTCATTCATTCATTCATTCATTCATTCATTCATTCATTCATTCATTCATTCATTCATTCATTCATTCATTCATTCATTCATTCATTCATTCAGAGCATTTATATAGCGCCTCTGGGCCTCTCCACAATAACCACTCAGATGTGCTCCCATTGTTTAAGGCTTGTTAAAGGACTCCTAAAAGTCTTGAACATGGCTGTATCTATCATGTTTATAAACCGCATTTAAATCTCGTCATCGTAGGAAAATCTGAAGAGGTTTCACTTAGTTGTTATATACAGTGTTGTATCAATTACATTGCAAATGTAATTCAATTATAATTGCAATTACATCCTTGTAAATGTAATTGAATTACAATTACAATTACTTGAGTGTAAAAGTAATTCAATTACAATTACATTTTGAATGTAATTCAATTACCAATTACTTTTCAATCATTCCTTTAAAATTAGCAAATGATTTAGAATTTTTTCGATAATTTTTAGTTTACTCTAATTTTATACTAAAATATCCAATGGGCCAATGGTCGTTAATTGTAATATATACATTCAATTGTATTATAAGTTTGTCAGGTATCCGAAATACAATTTACAATTATGATCCATTAAAACAAGTTAGAGTTTACTTGATTTTTAGGAGTAGAAGTTTTTCAAAAGGATAGTCTGTTAGAGAACTTAGTTGACTGCGCCTGGGTGAGTCAGTCAATTCGTCCAGCAGTGTTAAAGAGATGCTCAACTGGAGCTGAAGATGGAAGCTTTGTTATCTGTAGGTAGCCGCAGTAAGTTAGCTAAGAATGAGTGCATGGCTGCATGAATAGTCTGATAGTGATGGTCAGCCCTTGGCCTTGGGTCTATCAAAGTGTGCTGTAAGATTGTAGGAGGGGTGTAAGGATAAAATAATGTTGACAATTATGTTGGCATGCAATCAAAATGCAGAGCAGTTTATTCAATTGAATGGATGGCCCGGGTCAACCCAGCAGGCTAGCATCTTTGCTGACATTATGAAAGTAATTTGTAATTTACACTTCATTCAATTACAAATTACATGCAAAATTGTAATTGAAATACAATTACAATTACTGGACTTAAAATGTAATTCAATTACAATTACAATTACGGAACTTGTAATTCAATTACGTAATTCAATTACATGTATTTCAATTACTGAACAACACTGGTTATATATACAGGAAGTCTTGACTGTGCGGTCTAAGTCCATATCCTGTGGTGAAATGTTAGCACTAAACATGTTTGCTGAATCAGTGACTGTTTGCATTAACCGATAGCAGATCCGTCGTCTAATGCGATGCTAATTCAACTCGATCAATTTGTTTCAGGGAATTTCTTGCTCTGAACGTCTACATAGCGCTGTGCTTCTACAAGAAAGAGTACTTTGAATTGTCACAGGTAGGCTATTCATAATGATCTAATTAGCTATAGGAAGTAGGCCTACAGGTTGAAACACAAAACTGCAACATATAACCTAAACAGAAGTTTCAAACCGATGCAAAAATCTGATATTGTAAGCTCTAACCTATAATTAGATTTTATAAATACAGATTACGATACTTAAGTAGGCCTATAGCTAAAACGGCTTAAACGAAACGTAGCTGGATAAGTATTGTAGGCGTTTTCCAGCTTATAGGTCTAAGCTCAGCCTGCATCGACTGGAATCAAAGCGACATAGAAACGTAGAAACACAGATACAACACTAAATTTATGATGCGCCAGCATAAAACCAGCATCTAGAGTCAAAAGAACCTTCAGAGGTCATTCGTTTTAATATCCTCACGTGCTTTCCATTCCCCTTCCACCTTTTCCCGTCCACTCTACCTTTCCGAGTGTCGTTAATGCGTCGATACATTATGACTTACTGCAAAGCTGCGAACTGCCCACAGGAATGCTCACCTGGACCATGAGACCCCTTCTTCTTCACGTTCTCTGCCCTCAGGCAGGTTCATATGTCCAACGACGCCATTTTTCTCTGTTCTCTGCTTCTCTTTTCAGTCCGCTGTATCCCTCCTCTGCCAACATCCAGTCCAGTAGCATTGTTCTTGGCCTACCTCTCATCTTTTTCCCCTCCATTCTTCCCTCGATGATGTCTCTTAGTAGGGTGTCGCTCCTTAAGATGTGTCCTATCCATTTCTTCTGCCGCCCCCGTATAGTGCCTATCAGTGATCTTCTTTCTTCCACCAGCTGTAAGATTTCCTCATTCGTTCTTCGCTCCACCCAGCTGATTTTCTCCATTCTGCGCCATATCCACATCTCAAAGGCCTCTAGTCGTTTTATGTCTTCTTGCCTCATTGTCCACGTCTCAGAGCCGTATAGGACAACACTCCACACTAGTGTCTTTACCATTCTCTTCTTCAGCTTCCTGTTTAGACCGCCTCTGAGGAGCTCCCCTCTTTTGTAGAATGCATCTTTTCCCATAGCTATTCTTCTTTTCACTTCCACATGGCACCTTGCATCCTCTGTAACCACACTTCCCAGATAGCAGAACTTCTTCACCTGTTCTATTTCTTCCCCATTTAATGTGATGTTTATTGTTTCTCCCCCTCTCTTACTCATCTTCATGACCTTTGTTTTCTTTATGTTTATTTTCATGTCATAGTCCATTGATATGCTGTTTAAGCGGTTCATCATTAGTTGTAGACCTTCTTGACTGCCTGCCATCATCGCTTGATCGTCTGCAAATCTCAATGCTTTCACCATTTTCCCACCCACTTTTACCCCTCTTCCAGCTCCTCTAACGTTTCTCTAACAATTTCTTCTATATAGATGTTGAATAGAATTGGTGATAGTGGGCATCCTTGCCTCACTCCTATTCCTATTTTTCCGGGTTCTGAGTATTCTCCATCGATTCTTATCTTAACTCTTTGTCCCATGTATAGATTGCCTATCAGTCTTCTTTCTCTCCAGTCCACTCCTATTCGTCTCAATATTCTCATCAATTTCTTCCAGTCCACTCTGTCAAAAGCTTTTTCATAGTCGACGAAACAGATGTATATGTCCTGTCCATGCTGGATGCTTCTTTCCGTTATTACTCTTAGTGCTGCCACTGCATCTCTTGTCCCTCTTCCCTTCCTGAACCCATATTGTTCCTCTCCTAAGCAATTATCCGTTTCCGCTTTGGTCTGCAATCTTTTTGTTATTATTCTTAGTAGTATCTTTGATGCGTGGGTAAGGAGGCTTATAGTGCGATGGTCTTCGCAGTTTATTGCATTCGGCTTCTTCTGTATCGGTATAACTATGGTCTGAAGAAAGTCCCCTGGCCATACTCCTGTATTATATATGTCCTGGCATAGTTGCACCAATTCATTCATTGCTTTCTCTCCTAGATTCCTCAGCATTTCTATTGGGATGTTGTCGATTCCTTCTGCCTTGCCGTTCTTCATGTCGTCTATTGCAGCTAAGACCTCTTCTTTCATCACCTCTGGTCCAATGGTGTCGTCTGTTTGTTCCTCTTCCTGTTCTCGTGCTTGTTTCTCCATTTCCTCCTTAAGGCCGTTATTTCCTGTGTACAACTCTTCCACATATTCCTTCCATCTTCTCCTAATCTCTCCCGTGTCTTCTAGTAGCTTGCCATCCTTATCCTTGATTGTGCTTCCTTTTCCCCTGTTCTTTTTCTTTTCTAGTGATTTTATTTTCCCGTACACTAGATCGTGTCGTCCCTGTTCCTGGAGTATCTCTAACTCCCTACATCGCTCCTCCCACCAATCTTCTCTTGCCTTATTCGTTGTTCTTCTTAATTGATTATTGAGTCGTTTATACTCCTTTTTAGCTTCCTCTGTTCTCTGGTGTTTCCATTTCCTTCTCTCTTCCATGTCGTTGACCATCTCCAGTGTTATCCATGGCTTACGAGGTTCAGTACCCTTTTGAAATCCCACAGTGTCTGTCGCCTCTTTAACCACTGTCTCCTTTAGTTTCCTCCACCTTTCCTCTGTTGTTGATCCCTCTTTTACCATTTCTACTTTTTCCTCTATTCTCTCTGATAGTTCGCTCATCTTCATCTTTATCTTCTCCTTGTTCCATTTAAGTGTCCTTATCCTTCTCTTTCTGATGAACTTGAGTTGTAGGTTCACTGTCATAGCTACCAAGTTGTGATCTGAATCTGCGTCTGCACCTGGGAGAGTTCTTGAATTCTTCACACTGTTTCTGTATCTCTGTCTGACCATTATGTAATCCAACTGATATCTCTCTCTATCCCCTGGTGATTTCCACGTGTATCTTCGTCGTTTTTCTTGTTGAAACCATGTATTAGTCACTACTAGTCTTTGTCTTTTGCAGAATTCCATCAGTTTCTCTCCTCTCTCATTTCTACCTCCCAGTCCAAATTTCCCTATTATACCTTCTTGTTCTCCTTCTCCTACTACTGCGTTCCAGTCTCCCATTACTACCACGTAATCTGTCCCTTTGATGTTTTCAAGGCATCGCTCTATTTTTTCGTACATGACATCAACCTCCTCTTCATCGTGTGTTGATGTAGGCATATAAACTTGTACAATTGTTATGTCCACTGGGTGTCCCCTTATTGTCACTAAGATCACCCTGTCCTCAAGCCTTTCCACTCTTGTCACACATCTGGCTATTCTGTCCGACATTAGAATGGCTACACCGTTCTGGCTCTTATCTCCTCTAGCATAAACAACTTTGATGCCATCGCTTATGAGCTCTCCTCCTTCCTTCCATCTTACCTCTGCCAGTCCTAGTATGTCTAGTTCTGCCCTCCTCATCTCTCCTATCACATTTGCCAGCTTTCCTGGTCTTGCCATCGTTCTTATGTTCCATGTCCCTATTTTTAGTTTTTCCCTTTTCGTCTCTGCTTCTGTTTGGAAGGATTTCGCTTGCCTTGTCTCCCCCTGCCGAACGCGACTCTCCCCATTGCCTGGATTGAGTCGTTAACGTCGTTATCTGAATTTCTGTTTGGCGTCATTTTACATATTCCTCGGGATGAATAGGGAGGTGGTTTCCCGTTGCCTTCCTCCCGGTGTTTTTATGGAGAGACACCATCTCTCAGCGTCGATGCCGTTCATCGTCCGTCCTTCAGCTCCTTTGCCCATGGGGCACTCGCTTATACCGGCGAGCACTCGGTCGTCCACCACGCACTCCGTTGAAACAGGAGGGACCACGTGAAGGTGGCGTGGGTGGACATTTGAGCAGCAGAGGCTATTTGAGACGCTTGCATACTCCATTTCCCTCCCCATGAGACCCCATTCAAGCAATAACCAGACTCTGAGTAGACTCCGTTTCCTGCAGAAGTTGATTCTAAATCTTAGTAACCGCTTTTAACGCAAGGGGCGAATCACGCATCAAGAGTTTTACGATCACAGCTTAATTATCTAATAATTTTGATTGATTTTGTGTACATTGGCGGATATCCGACCCACTGTATGTTATGTTTAATTTGTAATTGTAATTGTAATTGTAATTACGACGATTTATATAGCGTTGTTGGTAGCAAGCTACTTCTACAACGCTTAATAAAAACTGTCAACTGTCAGCGCAAATTTATTTAAATGAACTGTATGTTATCTGTTGCTTCTCTCTAAGTATACTTTAATGAGTAGGCCTAATGCCTACAGCAAAGGACAACATCCAGCAAAGGACAGCAAGAACTTTCTACCGCGCATGCTGCACAAAAACACGAATACTAGCTGCCCTGTGTGGTCTCACATCCCATATAGTGTATAACAATCCAACACATTAACAATACATTATCCAGGACAGATGTGAACAATATCCATATCTATAACTTGTCAAGGCTCTTTACTTATAACCATAAGTTACACACTTGACGGCATGTCGTTGACAGCCAAAAGTTATGGCCTAATGTAGAAAAGGGTTCATGAAACGAAAATACAATACAATCAGTGAAAGATTAATGCAAATATTGGCACTTTCGCTCAGCTCACAAGGAATAATAAAAACCTATAGCTTTGACTTTCCTTTCTTTTATGATGCACAATGCAATATGAATTCAACCACCTTTCCGACTACTGCGCTGTTGCCTAACTCATGAGCGTTAACTTCAGTTAATGACAATCAAACCCAGTTTATCATAAAATTAATAATTAAGTTGTATGCGTTGAAGTATGCTTACCAAGCAGATTGCAATCCCGCTGTGACATAATGTAGTCAATGCGGACATTGCAAGATTATTCGAATATGGGACTTATCTTTCGTGCGGATGCCAGACCCATCTTTGAGCGGAATACGACTGCTTAATGACTCAAAAGACATGTCCTTTACAAAGCAGCTTATTAACTAAGCTTTTGATGCAATCATCATCAAATCTCAAGTGACACTTTATTCGAGAAGTTTTGATGTTAGGTCGATGTTTTTGAAAGACCCAATCAATTATTTTAGGGAAAACTATTGCTGGCCTTATAAAGACCAAATGCCTTTATGGCATAGATGCAGAAAAGGGTTAATGAAATTCGCAGGCACGGAATTCAGCTTTTCAGTGAAAGATTAGAGTGGACAACCTGCTAATCTTATAATTTTCACCACACTACTTATTCACTCAAACCTTATCCTCCGATGTGCTAAGCACGTATCCAGTGATAGTCTAGCTCTCGATGTTACAAATAGATAACAGCAGCATTTTGCCATTTTCTGCTAAATGTAGGTACTTGGATCCATTCAGTTTGTTTACATTTTGGTTTTCGCTCGAATAAAGTTCACTTGAGATCTGGGTGCTAATTACATCGATTAATGCCTGCGTATTACGATAAGGCGCTGTATTAGTAATTAGATTTAAATATCATTCGTTGTGGATCAGGTTAAACTCAAATTGTTTTACAGGAAGTTCTGTCGCTGTATCTGAAGCATCATCCGGAAAGCGTGACAGCTGTCAATCTGGAAGCATGCAATCTCTACCACCTGCACAGCAGTGGCCAATTAGCCAAGGTCAGTTTCACAGGTGTCTATAATCTGCAAGATACTCTTCTTTATCGGAGGCTATCAAGGGCACAGATCACAATAAACTCGACTTCGTTAAAATCTTCGTTGTATCATAATCGTAATCGTAAACCACAAATTTCTATAGAGTCCCTTGAAGTTAAGCGTGGGGCACAAGCTTATTCACGAGCGCTGCGTCGAGTCAGAGGGTTGTGCAGAGAGTTGTCAAATGGAGATCCAATTCCGAATGCCACAGAGACCAGAGGTGTATAGATTATGTCTGTCTATCTTAAACAGTCTCATTATTATTATTACAGTAGTTTTATCTTCATTGTCAAACGTAGGCTATTTTACATGCGAAGACGTGTTTTGCTTTTCTAACTAGTCGCCTGATTTAACTTAATCCGTAACTCTATGTGTATGGTATCATTCCAAGCACTAGTGCTAACTTATCTTATTTTGAAAGCAACATTAATTTGACTCATATTGAAAATCGGTGAAGATTTGCGTAAAAGGAAAACCATATTAAAATATCGCATTTTAAGCCAAGGTTAATTTATCTAATTTTAGAATATAAAGCTAATTTATCCCATTTAAAAAGGATTGTTATTTGTTAATTACTTATATGATTTTTAAAATCATTGTTAGTTCATCTCATTTAAAAAGCGATGCTTAATTGAATCGTTTTAGTAAGCCTTACAATATCCTAATTCAATTACTTCCTAATTCAATTGTACTTCCTAATTCAATTGTACTTCCTAATTCAATTACTTCCTAATTCAATTGTACTTCCTAATTCAATTGTACTTCCTAATAGTACTTCCTAATTCAATTGAACTTCACAATTGACTTCCTAATTCTGAGTGATTTGAATCAATTGTGCTTATCCGTTGCTTCCAATTTGCTTTTATGTGACAATTGGAAACCATAGAGAAGTTGAGGAGAAATGCGTCTTCTGGTCTGAAGTTTGCAAAGGAAATCATTGACCACAACAAAGGAAATCATTGTCATGGTCACTCTATCTGCATCTCCGTTTCCATAGCAATGCAATACAAAGCGACCCGACAACATGTATGAATGTATGCTTGTATGTATGCAGGTATGTATGTATATGTGCATGTATGTATCCATGCATGCATGCAAATATAAATGCATGTATGTATGGTATATATATACAGTACATATACTGATTATTGTTGGTATGTATATGTATTGTATGTATGTATGTATGTATGTATGAATGTATGTATGTATGCATGTACATGCGTATTGTGGATGTATGTATATCTATATAATTAGTAACTTCTATTGCGCCGGTGTTTAATGCACAAAGCATCAACCGATGGCACACCAAAACCAAGCCGCATTCAGGTCATTATTCAGAAGGAGGATCAGTATGTAATGTTTATGTATGTATGCTTGCATGTGTGTAGGTATATATCTGTGCAAGCTTGCATATATGCATAAATGTGTGTATATGCTTGCATATGTGTATGCGTTCATGTATGTATCTATTTATGCAGCACCTTTAACAAATCTCACGATATGTCTTATGTGCTTAATTTTTATACTATGCAAAACGATGCAATATGATATATATATATATATATATAATACATGCAATATAATATATCCGTTTCTGTACTCCTTCAGCTTCATTGATTACTACTACTGTGGACTTGTATAAGTACATGCAATTATGCAAACACACATAAAAAGAGTCTGTTGTCACAAGCATTAAGTTAACAGTAGGCAAATAATTAACCCAACTAGGATCTTCATTGTAAATAATAGACGAAGCAACAAGAATTAGGTCAGTCATTTGGCTTTCGCTAATTACATGTAGTTTATCAAACATGTGCACACGTCAATTCTAAACGACATTATGTCTGCCTTAGGGAACGTTAACTATCGGGCAATTAGATCTGTGTAGGTAGACCCATTTGACGTCATCTGTGTTCTCCATTTGACGTCATCTGTGTTCTCCATTTGACGTCATCTATGTTCTCCATTTGACGTAATCTGATCTGATCTGTGTTCTCCATTTGACGTCATCTGTGTTCTCCATTTGACGTCATCTGTGTTCTCCATTTGACGTCAACCGAGTTCTGCCTTTGATACTTAATGATATGAACCTTATTCTCTGTGTATTTTCTGAACTGTTGGTGATCAGTTGTTGGTATTCAATTCACTTCAGCCGAAGGATAGCAAATCTAATAATTGTTGACAAGCAAATGCCTTGAAAGCTGTACTGTATGATGTATCTCTATAACCTACGTTTTCGAAAGGTTCCTTTAGAGGTTCTACATAAATACACACTACACGATGCACGTTTGTACGCATACATAGACATATGCATATATAAATTAATACATGCGTGCATGCAAACATACATACATATTACATGAATAAATATTTAATTTGTTGATTGTTGATGGCTGCAGGTTGTATTTCAAGATGGTGAAGGTGCGATGCAAGTTCTGCCTCCTCTGATTGGTATCGTACCTGAGGCAAAGCAGAACCTGACCATCAGTTACCTAAACAGCGGTAATACAAGGGATATATAGGCTATATAAATCGATCTAACTAATAACTTACATTACGATTTTTGCATTCAAAAGAGGACTCGAATAATACGACAGCCAGTCCATTCCAAATCTCTTTTATGACTCGCTGGAAATTGAACAACAGATGCAGCGATGTAGGACGAAGCCTCTTGTAGTGCTTCATTATGGGATGTAAGCATTTCACTTGGCTTAAGAAACAGTGGTTATACTTTAACGAATAGATAACGCTTTGTAAGTTGGCTATAGGCCTAATTGTTGGTAAGGTTAATCAGAAGTAGCCGTTGTTCATTATTCAAGAAATGAAAGTTGCCCTTTTAATTATTATAGGTCAAATTAAATAACTTAGTCCGATGGCACTCCTTATAGCGTGGTTGTTACGCACTTTACTGTAATCCTGCCAACTGATGGCTGTTTCAAATGCTCTGCTGCAACTATGAAGTTACCGCGTCTTTGAAGATTCAATTCATTCGTTTAACTATTAGAATGGAAAAGAAAATTCCGATGAATTCTCTAGCCTTGTATAGGTCTGCACAATATTTTTCTGTGTGAAAATGTTTTACAGGCGAAACAGAAAAGGCGCTCGAGTTGGTCAAAGACATTGAGCCAACAAATCTGCAGGAGTACATTCTCGTAGCTGCCGTCTATGCGACCGTTGGACAGGACATAGGTTCGGTCAGTCAATTATGCTCTCATATATATAGTTACACCAGAGAATATTATTTCGTTTTTCACTTTATGACGCAAAGTACATGTTAGCATTTTGTGACTTGTTAGGTGCCAACAGCAGACTATTCAACGTTTAAACACTATTTTGCTTTGGACTGGGAGATTCTTAGAAAGTTATGTACACATGTTTAAAAATCACGCATAATACCCAAGTAGCTACTAATTAACATACACACATATAAACGCATGCATGCATACATGTATACATACATACATGCAAACATACATATATGCCATGTATGCATGTATACAACGGCTGTTAAATTATTGTTTATTTGTGTGAAGATGGTGCATCTCCAGAAGGCCGTCCAGTATTTCCGTTTCGCAGCCAGTTCAGAAGCATCCGGTCAGTGTTAATAGTCGACGATGCACGTGTCATAATGTTATGTTAAAGTATCTTATTCCTATTGTATTTGTAAACGACTGTTTTGGCCAACGGAATCTTGATGTCTCAAAGCAAAGTTGCATCTCTATTGATCGTATAGATGAATGGCTTTTACAGAGGATTCGCTGAGATAAAGTGAGATTCCTCTCATAATGGTTGCCACGAAAAATTCGAAAGGTCAGGCGGCTCAGGCTTTCAGATCCAGAGAGATTTCTCTCTCATCTCCAGTCTCTCTGTCTGTCGTCCAGTATTTCTCGTTCTCTGTCTCTCTGTCTCCAGTCTCTGTCTCTCTCTCTCTCTCTTTCTCTCAGTCTAATTGTCGTCTATCTCTGTCTGTCGCTGTCTGTCTGTCTGTCTCTCTCTGGCGAGTGGACTCGCACCTCCACTGGACATCGCTCTTTATTAGTAGGTAAGCAAGTACGTATATCCTGTTTTTAACCAATTGCTAACCGCAATTTGGTGTACATAATACAATGTCATTAGTTAAAAGTAAATCTGAACAACTCCGTGATACGCCGCAGCACTCACGAATAAGCTGTTGCTCTGCGCTTAGCTTTAAAGTAGCGACTTAGAAATTTAGAGTTTACGATTACGTTGACGTATATTAGACGCTGATAACTGTATAATGTATATTGTATATGTACTTTAGAGACGGTTTTGGGTCGTGAGTCCCTTGCTTCTGCTTTCTTTCTTCTCAAGCAGTTCACAGAAGCAATCGAAGTACTCGATTCTATCAAAGTACGTCTAATTCTACTCTAATCTGCAACAAATTTCGCCAATTATACAATCTTTCGTGCCGATAAAACGCGTTGTCTCCATAGTAATTCAGTCGCAGTATCGAAGTAAAGGTAACGCGTTACTGTACTTAAATGAAAATGCGAATACATAACATGTAACTAAAAGTAATTACAGGTGAGAAAAGGTGACAAAGGTGAGAAGATAAACGACCTCGTTTATAAGCGGTTGGACGGTGGACCACGCAATCGTCGTCAACATTCTTCTGCTATAAATTTTCAGCCTTATCGTTATTGTTATCACTGTTATTTTGTTTAGCCCATCTTTAGCTATGTTTATCAGTAATAGGCCATTATATTTTATGGATAAAATCGCAAAATGTTAACGTGATTAATTATCGATAAGCCTATGTTCTTTGTTCATGATGACATCCACTGTAGTGGTAGTAGTATTAGTATGGGCATTAGAAATAGTAGTAGCAGTAATAGTGGTGGTTGCAGTTGCTAGCGTTAGTATTATGTTGCAGGTACTTTATGAGTATAAATGCTAATGCACTTGCGCGTGTTTCAAAATGCATTAGAGCTACTTCATCAACGACGATCGCTTCAATTTCAACTATGGACAGGCCAAGATGGCGATGGGACTCTACCGAGAATCGATCGAGGTATAACGACGCTCGACCAATCACGTTCATTGTGCTGTTTCTGCTTTTAAACGCCTGTTTTGTTATTGAAGACGTGTAATAGTTGCGTAGAAGCCAGAGCTGTGACGTGCAGTTGACCATGGTGACACATTAATCGGACTTGTCAGTTCCTAATAACCTGATTTGACAAATGGCGATGACGGTGGTGATGATGACGTGATGACGACGATAATTATGATGATGACGATAATGATGACGACAACGACGATAACTATGATGACGATGATGATGATGACAACGGCGATTATGATGATGATGATGACGATTGTTGGGGCGGCAAAGGTTCCCTAGCCGCTCGTTGATCCTACTTCTTATTTGTACATCGCAACTTCTTTAACTGAGAGACCATGCCACTGAGGATAGCTTCTGATCGATCGTGATTACAGTAACTTATCTAAGTTGTAATTGTAAGTAGCCTAATAGCTTCTATTGCGCCGGTGTCTAATGCACAAGGTATTTTGGCGCACCAAAAACCAAGCCGTAATCAGGCGTTTAGAAGCATTTATAGTCATCCACAAGGTCAGTCCGTTAAACAGAGAAGTAGCCCATAGTGGATAAGCATTTTGAAGCGAGTAAGTCTTAAGTTGAGAATGAAATAACATAAGTGAATGAGCAGAATTGATAGATATTATGGAGAGAGTTCCAATATCTAGGTCCAGCGACCGAAAAAGCTCGTTCAGCAAGCACAGGTCTAGTTCTAGGTGTAACCAAAGAAGGAAAATCAAATGACCCTGTTGAATAGTGATTAGACTGAGGAATAAAGACTGAGATTAAGTATTGTGTTTGGCTAGAGTTCTTATATACAGTTAGCTCCAGTTTGAAATAAATCCACTGCTGAACAGGAACGCATTGTAAAGTTCTGTTAAAACGAATTGTTTTTGACGATTGAACTACTTTTCGTTTAGGCTTTGTCGATGGTAAGAAGCGCAAAACTCAAGCAAGATCTCGTTTACCGCTTCTGCCTCACGAAAAGCTGTGAGTAGTTGCTTAAACTCAATTACAAAAGAATATTTATGGTCTAGGCCTACATTACAATGTACGAAGCGCCTCTATGCTTAAATTTTTTAATTTTTTCTATTTTTTTGTTGTATTTTTATATCGAAAAGTAATCGATTCTCGACGAATTAAAGCGACAACAAATTATCGATGTTCTACGTGTTATGTATACGCGCGTGTCTACAATAGTCCTATAGGCGATTCTTTCAACTGTAAACCAAACACTGTTATTCACCAACACCCTTTTAATGGTGTCATTAGATGTTTTATGTCGTACAGATGTCTTTATAATATGATTGATTACTAAAATGCACTTGATTGTTATGTAGATTATTAAAACGCATAAACGATGTTCGTTGTTCGTTCTGAGAGTTGATGTACTTGCAACAGATATAATGGCAGGAAAGGCATCGTTGGCATTCGAATTCTTTGGACAGATGGAGGTGACTGCAGATAGCCTTCTCCTCCTCAACATAATGGCAAATCTTTGCTACAAGGTAAACCTATATTAGCAGCTACCGTACCGCGTGACTCAAATGTGACTGTAAAGGTTCTTTAGCGGCGTATTTATTGCAAGCTACGCCTGCAGCAAAATAGGATAGTAGCCTACTTCATTAACTCTTAATTTAACCACAGGCATGAACAGATAGTCTTAATTTCATTACTTTTCATTATTTCATGTACACAAGTTTGAGGTATGTCAAATTAGTATCTTAATAAACGAAATCTACTACTTAACTGCTTGGTGGGTGGATATTGACATATGTCATATAGCCTAAAAGCAGCTTATCACACGAAGTAGAACACGTTGGAAGGCAAATATTACATACGCTTCACTGTTAAAAATTTTCCGGAAGATATCGAATTCTCATACCAGCCAGACCTACGCAAAACTGGGAACAGACTGTTATTTAAGCATTAAAGTGTATTCCGTTACATCACTCCCAGCATGCCAGCATGCCCACGTGGAGCCCATATGGGACCCATTATTATACCCTAATGGGAACAGTATAGAACCCATGTGGGTCTCACGTCCATGAACGTGCTGGCACACGTAGACAACAGAATAATAGTAGGGTCATCATAGTAGACGATTTGAGACAATTAGTATCCTTTGTACGGCTATACTGTTAGTGATCTGTGTGAATAGAGCGGACAGTTTCTGGTGGCGGCTAAATCCTTTGATCTCCTGGAGCGACTTCATCTGAACAGCAGCGAAATCTGGGAAGGAAAGCGTGGAGCTTGCATCGGCCATTTTCAGCGGATTATTGCAGGACAAGAACCGAAGCAAGTCATCATAATTGTCGTCATCGTCATCATTAACATAATCAGTGTCTTTATCGTGGTCAAATCCATCATCAATATCACGATTATCATCACGCTCATCACCATCGTCGTCGTCGTCATTGTCGTTGTCTTATTCGAAATCGACGATATACCTTGAACGATATTATAGGTTTCTTTTTCACAGTTAGCAACTTAGCCTACTGTTATTTAAAATAAAAAAAATATAATAACAGTAAAGGAAACAGAGAAATATTTGTAGCTCGCACTATTTTAATTACTAAACAGTAACTTCTACAGCGCTGGTTTATAATACCCAAGGCATCAACAAAGCTCTCATGCTGTCGCATAAACGAAAGTAGTGTTTGTTTATACGACAGTTGACAGCACAAGCGTTGTCATAGTAAATGCATTCATTCATTGTTTTTCACGGTTTTCATGATGTCACAATTGAAGAGATGTCATAGCAACTGAAATATACTTTCAATAAATTGTTCCTATCATTTTTAATCACTAGTGGCAACTAATAAATAAATAATATGACAGTCGAAGGACGTTACATCAATTGTTCAACAAGTTTTTATGATGTCATAATTGAAAAATGTCGTCATGGTTATTGCAATCTAATATATGTTTCATGCCCGCATATGATGACACAATTGACAAACATTGTCATGGTTACTGCGATCAACTGGAGTACTAGACACTGTTCCTCCCATCTGTGCTCATAATATGATAAGTGATAATCGTTGTCATAGTTACAGAGCTCTAAGACTAATTGTTGTTCTTGTAAGCTTATTCATGACGTAATCTCCCGTTTGTTTTTTGTGACAATTGACAAGAGTTTTCAGATTTATACTGCACCTCTGTTGAGGATAATATTTAGGTCTGCAACTTACTACAACAGTGGTCACTGTGTTTGGCCCATACCAGAATATTTTTTCGTTCTGTTTGCTCGTATCTCGACAATTGTAATTGTAATTGGCATTTATATAGCGCTGCTCAAAAATCAGCAGCGCTCTCGACCTGCTTCAGTGCCCGCGTCAGGGAACAAAAATGTCGTTACGGAACTGAGAAGGTTAGGGCTAGTAACTAGGCGAAGATGAATATTTACTTTGCAAAGTGTCGTAGCAGAGCGCATGCGAGGGACAACCATAAGGCCACGGGTAAGATAAAAGTATAGGAGACAAAGAGATGTCGGAACATGGTTCATGAGGGAAAGGATTTTGAATTGTACCCGCTGTTGGATAGGGAGCCAGTAAGGGTATCGAATATAGCCTGAGATATGGGTAATCTTTGGAATTTCGCCTATAAGCCGAGCTGCTGCATTAAGAATAGACTGGAGTTTGTGAGTATTAGAGGCAGAGAGTCCAATGTATGCATCGTTCCAAAGTCAACCCGAGTGCAGATCAAGGCGTGGATCAGAGTAGTAATGGCATGCAGTAGCTGCGAATGGAACGTAGTTGACGCAGATGGTAGAAGCATGATCTGGAAACCGAGTTGACCTGGTCAGTAAAAGAAAGGGAAGGATCCAAGACAATTCCCAGGTCACGAACAGAAGATGAGAAGTGGATGTGGGGGAATCTGAGATGAAGGGAATCAGTATCAATCTTATTGAGCTGAAGACGGCCACCAAGCCATATGAATTGTGTCTTGTCAGGATTCAGCCGCAGGCGGTTAGAGGAGAGCCATGCGTCTATGGCAGAAACCACTTTAATAGATTATTTTCATGTCTTCTGTTATAAATAGCAATGAATATTTACTTTCAGTATCTACATTGTCTTATTAATTAAACGTATATAGACAGAGATGTCGGAACATTTTCTTTATAATGACTATCACTGCTATTCGTCTTTAAACAATATCATCCAAATTTGCGGAGCATTCGATTTAATTAAACCTGTGAGTAACACTTGTGATCTTCCAGGATACAACTGACTGAGATACTCGCTCTTCTGAAGACGTCTCCCAATCCACAGGCCGCAGAGATTGCTCGAATCATGCGGAACTGGGCGAAGGACCAGCGAGATCTCATGTCAGCCACTTTCTTCAGCAGCACTTGACGACGATGATCTCGATAAACTGTTTCTTTATGCAATTGTTAGGATGCACGTCTCTCTTCAAAATTCTGCCTCTTTTCCTGTCTGACTGTGTGTGTGCGTGTGTATGTGTGTAGGTCTCTATGTGTCTGTATGTCTGGGCAACATAAAGCACTCGTATTTCAAGAACGTCTGTTACTTGTCTGCAGACAGACTACCGTGAATAGTTTGTTCTGCTGCATGGCTCTTGAGATCTGTCTCTTACCCTCTCTGTATAGGGATATTTCTGACTTTCTGTCAAATTACTTTCCTTTGGTCTTTAGTAAAATGATTCAAATCTTAAATTAGGTTTTAATTTACGCATCCAACTACGGGAAAATTTTGTCCTTCTGTGTTGTAATAATTTTTGTTTTGTTGTTGTTATTTTCATTATAATTAGCATTTCTATATTTGTTAAGTGCCCGTGTCTAACCACTAGACATCAATAAACGGCACTAAGCAATTGTGTGTAAAGGATTTGCTCAAGGTTTCCACACAAAGCCATCTGAGAAGGAGGCTCTAATCGTACAATACATGTTACAAGTCGAGCGCCTACCATATTCTCTAGAGCTCCGTCTCCTATACCTAGGAACTCTTCACCTGTATTTTATACCTTTCTGAGAGCTAGGCTGTTCTTTTCAGCCGTAGTTGGGCCGGGAGCGGCTCTGAGTAGATATCTTGAAGGGGACACTATATCAAGTTCTTTTGATTGATTGATTGATTGATTGACTGACTGATTGACTGATATCCTGTTTCTCACTCAGTGGCCCGCAAAAGTCTTCGCTCTTCGGCTGGGGAGCTCTCAGTCCCGTGAGAGCGCTCCTCCATTACACAGAACAGGGCCTTTTCGGTCATAGGGCCCTCCACGTGGAATGGTCCCATTTGAGTCGCGCTTGTTATACCTCGGAACGGTGCGCCTGCATTCTATGATCTGCATAAATCTTCACTTTTTAGCCGTATCTGGTCTGGCAGCGCCTTTGAGTAGGTTACTTGAAGGGGCGCTATATAAATTTTTCGGAGTGAATGAAGAATAAATGTCATTCTCTATTTGGACGATGGTGTATGTTCAATATTCACCTCAGTACTTTCCTTAAGAGCCAACATATGCCTAACCCTCGAGCTCTCAAACCAATCGGCTGCTATGTCGCGCACTATGAAAACATGGTGCAAGTTCAGTATGCCTCTCAGTAGGCTTACTTTCGACAGCTTCTAGTATCCTAGAGTCCTATAGGAACGACGATGTGTTGCACCCTCTGATCTATATTAAATTCAGGCCAGCTTATACCATCGACCTGGTCATGTTAGTAACAACTTTACACCCAATATTTCACCCTGACCCGACGACTCTCGAATCCATTCTTGACCACGTTTATAAGCTCGACGACTGGGCGTAGTCACATCTTTCTATAGATATGTATTACACTAGCTATGTTTATGAATCCGGCATCGTTTAGTCATTTTTTTTAAACGAACTTAGTTGACTTAAAGGCACTTAGACCCAATGACTTTAAAAATGTCCCAACGTCTCCAGACGACATTTATTTAGATGGCGTCTCCCATCTTCAACATCTAGACCTACAGGGAACAGATTCTCATTACCTTATTGATTTACATTAATTAAAACGTAGTAGCCTATGCCTACATAAATATTATGTGGCGCCTATGTCAACGAGGAATCTGCTTCGCACATAGATTATTTTGTGGCCATATTTCTAAGTTTCTTTTATCCCGAGCTAGCATGATCCGTGCAGAAGGATCTAAAATGACTCGGTGTTTACCGCATTTGCCGTGTATTTAACGCTTTTAGATGTATTTAGTTACATGGACTTGCGCTCTACGAATCTTCACATATTAATAGTAATTGAATGGGCAGCCAGCCGTGGTGAAGGATCCCACGCAATAAATTCATTTAAAAAGCGTTACGGTCGATACAGAAAAACATGTGCATGGATTCAATTACATTAGAAATTGGTTTTAAATCACGGCTGCATTGAACACGTTCGCATTTGTTATTGTCTTCTCACAGTTAATAGTCTTTTCTGGAATTTGTTGAAATCAGTCGACTCAGTATAAGAAAACATGACTTGCTTGTCTTGTTTTTCCTCGCTGAGATCTACGACTATTCTGCATTCCATCATAGTTGGTATGGAAGCGTTTTTATTATATATTAGCCTATTAGGTTCATTGTATACAGAAAAATACAAAGTAGATCGATTATTGTGGAAATAGCATGTAGGCCTATATAAATTTTTTCAGTAGTCTAGAGGTGATAGGGTCTTTATAACAGTGGTATCATAAATATACTTATATTAATTTACTACTGCTTCACTGAAGCAACCGTCGGTTGATTGGCATTAAGATAACGGCGCTATAGAAGTGATTTGCAATAGATTAGAGTTATACAAATTTAATCACTTTAACTTAATCATTAATTCATTCAAAAATTTATATAGTGCCCGCTTCAACTACTAAGAAGCGCCCCCAACTCCAGACCGGGCAAAGAGGTAAGTTTTCAAACGACCATAACACGTATCAGTACATGATTTAGGGAACAGGCGTAGCTCCCGAGGGAGGCCATTCCAAACCCTAGGGCCTACCACAGAGAATGCACGGTTCTGCACAGCTGCTGTGCGAGCAAACGGGAGCACCAGAACCCCCTCACAGCAGAGCGAAGGGCGCGACTATACACGAGCCCCCGATACCGGCTGACAGAGGTCTATTATTATAGGTATAGGCTGGTGCAAGGCCAAGTAACGGTATATGTTTTGAGTGTTTCGTTCAGTGACCTATGACCCTCTTATTGCAACTCAAAAGAAACTTCAGATTATTCGTACCAGGATGAAATTAAGGTAAACTTTGGCGTCGTTCTGTGTTGGCGCAATTGAAAGAGTTAGGGTAAACTACGTTAATCGTCATCTCTTACAGGATTTGTTCTAGCAAAGGTATATTGAGGCACAACAGTAGATGTGAAAAACTTAACACAACGGTTCTCGTAGAATGCGATTGGGCCTGCCATCCTTGAGAGTTTTAATTATTGCTTTAAAACAAATTGTAATTATGGCAGACATTTGTGTTTCGTCTTTGAACAGCCTTTCAAAGGTTCGATATCACAAGACGCGTTGTAAAGTTGTGTAGCCTATGATTGTGTGATGCTCGGAGGTGGGTTTGATCAACACACGTGAGCTGATCAAATGTATCAGTTCTTTAGAGTTCTGGAATGTTGACTGGATTTGCGTATTTAGTGGGACTTTGGCGTGCCTACTGCATTGTGTGGTAACGCCATCTAATCTAATCTAATCTGATGTAACCTGTTACACACGATCTGATAGGATCGTGTGCGATCCAGTGTAATCCAGGCTATTCCAATAAAATCCGAGAACTTCTATAGCGCCGCTTTTATGATGCGCAAGGCTTCAACTTATGTTCGTTTTAAGGGAAGCTGTAGCTGACCATCGCGATCCGTTGGAGAAATGCAGTCGACATAATTGAAACAGACTAAGCGACGAAACACGTAATCACTTAGTGGTCGTTATAGTCTTGTAGTTCTTGTTAATATCTGTAGGAATTATCGTCGTCTGCCTATGCCAAGTGCCAGGGGCTGGGGTTTGGGGAGAGGGATGTGCCCCTCCCCTAGTTTAGAAATTTTTGAGTTTCCACACTGTAATGGTAGCATTTTAGGATGTCATCTTAACAAAATTGCTCTATTATTTTGTGCTGACAGTAGTGGTTTAAGACATAATCTCAGCAAAGCTGTCTCTACTACTATGTACAATATACTAAGAAATTTTGAGTTTCCACACTGTAATGGTAGCATTTAACACTAATTTCAGTGCTGATAGTAGTGGTTTAGACTTCAATAAATATACTTACAATAATAATAATAATAATAATAATAAATAATAATAATAATAATAATAATAATAATAATAATAATAATAATAATAATAATAACTGAAATTGCTGAGGTTTTATCCACTCTTAAAAGAATAAAAATGAAATTGCTAATGATTTTTAATCTCTTCAAGGAATAAAATGACATTGCTGAGGTTTTCAGCTCTTCAGAAATGGATAATTGCTGAGGATTCTCCACTCTTAAAAGAATGGCAAAGAAATTACTAATGTTTAAGACACTATAGTAGCCTATATGGAAATAACATACATTAAAGTAGTAAGATTATGGCACTCTTTGTATGATGTCTGAACATTATTTTGGTGGTTTGTATACTTTGTAAAAGTTTGGTCGAGTGTGCATTGACCTTTTTAACCACAATAGGTGTACTGTTGGCACACAGTCCATGTACAAGATTTTAAAACTCAACCTTTGGCTGGCTCGGTCGTACTGAGCTTTCAGCATTGCTTATTCTGTTGATGACCAACCACGTGAGCTTGCTGCATCAGAAGACTCTTTATTCATCAAGTTCAGCTTCTCAGTTCTGCTGCTGCTCCGGTGCAGTGTCAAGAATCAAGATAATACTCGTAACGAGTGTATCTTGACAGTGCATCGAATGATCAGAGCAGCAGCTGCAGGAGAACCAAGTATTCAACTATCGAATCAGGAAGCCATGTAGTAATGATGCAGTTTTACTAAATGTGCAATGAACAAAACATTTTGAAATTTGGTATTTTGAATTTGAAAGATAACAATGGACAGAAGCCAATTAGTTGTGCAAATATAACATTTGTACAAATATTTTATATATTAACAGTAGATTAAACTCGAGAAATATTATTTTGTTATATTTTCTGGGGGGAAGCTCAATCCAGGGGAGGAACTTTCCCCTCCCAGAGATGCCTAGATTAAACACTGGTCGTTATAGTCCTGTAATTCTTGTTAATATCTGTAGGAATTGTCGTCATCTGCGTATGCCAAGTGCCAGGTGGTGGTGCAGATCCATGTCTGGATGCTGTTAACATAGGAGACTACAGGCGTAGCACAAGTTATAAACCTGAAGAAGAAGATCCTCTTCAGTGCGACGTTAACTTGAATGAGTGTAAGCTTAATAAATTTTAAATCAGATTTTTTTTAAAGTAAGCAAGAGAAGAAAATACAGCCCGTAGAAACAAAGGAAGAAGAAGAAGGTGACGAAGAAGAAGAATAAGGAGGAGAAGAAGGAGTTAGAAGAAGAAGAATATAGTTGCGTTCAATACGACATCTTGCGTTTAATGAGGCAGAGCACCCGACGTTAACGCATGACGCCTGGCAATTTGCAACGTAATTACAAATTGAAATTGAAATGTCCAATCGCTATAAAAGCCTTTTGGTGAGCAAATTTTTTCAATGCCGGTATCTGCGAAATAGAGTATCCGTCCTAAGACTATCGGGACGATGAATGATTGTAAGTTATCGAATTAGTCGTCGAATAATTTGGTTTAGAGCCTGGGGATAAACCATTCTATCCCCCAGATTTATACGTTAATCACGATGGAGCCTCGACAAAAATCCAGTCAAAATCAGAAGAAAACAAAGTAAATTGAGGAGGAGGAGGAGAAGGACAAACTAAAGAGGAGAAGAAGAAAATAATTGCCAATCTACAATGAATCCAATGATTAGAGCACCCGACTGAATACACTTAGAAACCTGACAAAATGTAAATTAAACAGAATATTCCATTTCGCTAAGGGGATACTCAATCGCTATATAATCTGTCAGTGACACCAGGTTCAATGCCAGGTTCACTTGACCTTGCTCATATAATTATATGGATTTTCAAGTTCATGCTGAAACCTCCATAAAGTAGAACTTCATTTTTGGTCGGTCTCTTAAGCAAAAGAAAACATCTGAAATTATTGTAGTTAACTCTCCTTTTCTTTTCATCTGACCAACCGGGTTCCAATTTCTCACGGGTCGAATGCAGAATGGCACTGACGCCCCGAGATGATGCTGATGTTTGCCGTGTCATGGGCGAGGGTCCAAGGTTGAGTCCCGTATTTCGGAGTGCGCGCCCATATCGTGCATACCCGTTATTCGATCTGGTTGAGGAATAATCCAGATTAGAAATAGATGGCATCTAGATTAGACAACATAATGTGTGAATACGCCGCTCTCCTAAACTGAACTATGCTTATTTCCATGATGCAGTCAATTAGCTCTGTCAATAAATAAATTTTACAGAGCAGCCTCAATGGTAACATGTGCCACAGAAGTGTGCCATAAAACAAGGGGAAAGTGGTCGAAAGAGACCTTTGACCGAACAAACGGGATTCTTGTCACTCAAATGACACTCGAAGGATTATCGTTCAAACAAAACGGACTAAATATTGTAGTATGAACATCTTTAGCTATTCGTATATATATATTATATATATTATTTATATATATATGTTGTATATATATAATATCCTATATATTAGATCTGTTGGTTTCACTGTGCATAGCTTTATGGTATCGATTTGATGCAATCACTGGTGGGAAGATGCCAGAATCCTGTGTTACTACTCTTCACTGTGGAGCAATGCTTCCAATCTGGATGGCTGGCGTTCACCCGACCGGTATGCGCCTCTTGCATGCCTAGCATCATCATGTCTTAGAGTATGAAGCAAACGTTGCGTAACTTTTTTGCAGTTTCTCTAATTTTACAAGAATATATTAATTCAATTTCTGTAATTCACCATGATCATTGACCACATGTTAATACAACGTTTTTGTGAAGCATCTAAAAGACACTGTGTACGTTTTCTTAGATATAAACCTTTTAATCGTCTCAGCTGGCAAACTGCCCACTTTTCTTAAGTCGAGAGGATCATGGATCCGAATGATGGGGTGGGTCGGATCTTCCACCATCTGAACACAGCCTGGAGACGAGTCCAAGCAAGGGACTAATGGCAGAGTCGTGGAGACGGCAATGCTAAAGACAGAGGAACTTCACTGGTGGTGGTGATGGTGATCATAGAACGAGAATGCGCATATTACGAATATTAAGATTTTTATATATTGACGAATATTGACGAATATTAAAACTGGCCAAGGAATATTAAGAATATTAATTTTTTTTAGTTCTTTTAATTCTTAATTATTCAAAATCCGGGATTAATTTTTTTAAAGCATTACCAAAAATATGCACAAGAACATATTACAGTTACTCAGCCAAGTACAGACCTATATGGTGGGTCAAATCATATTTGATTATATTGAGCGGCGTAGCTAGGCCTACATGTAGGTATTTTGGCGCAAATACCAGCATTTTGAAATTATAATGTCGGCCAACAACTATGACTCAGGTTCCATCCCCTATCCGTCCAAGATTAATCCACTGAGTTGAAGGATCTTGCTACATGTATCCGCCACCCGACCGGGCGAGCTCAATTAACGGCTTAACGCGTCATTGATATGCTGGCGTAAACAACATATATCTTCAAATAATATAGAATTACTGGTGGAGGGATTTCAGATTAAGAGAGAGAGAGATGAGAACGAGAGAGAAAGAGAGAGAGAGAGAGAGAGAGAGAGAGAGAGAGAGAGAGAGAGAGAGAGAGAGAGAGAGAGAGAGAGAGAGAGAGAGAGAGAGAGAGAGAGAGAGAGAGAGAGACAGACAGACAGACAGAGACAGAGACAGAGACAGAGACAGAGACAGAGACAGAGGACAGAGACTGAGAGAGGGGCGGCAAGATTTGGGTAGTTGGGTAGGAACTGGGAAGCTTAAGCTCCTTAGTAGCTGAGCGCTAAGTATAGCACCGCAAAACCACCGAACATGTTCTTAATTAGTAGTCTTAAACAAAGCAAAAACTGCGATATCAACGAATATTCACGAATATTTACGAATATTAAAGCCTGAAGTCACGAATTCTCGTTCTATGATGGTGATGATGTTTTCACATGGAAGCCACCATCAAGTGGTACCTGATCTAGTTTTACAGTGACGCTACAGAAGCCGTTGGAATAAGTTACAGAAGAAAAGCACGAAAGGTTGGCATTCATCGAAGTTGGAAAGTTTCAATTACCTCCATCGACCTCAGAATCTTGCTACCGTATTACATCGACTGGAATGATCTCCCGCTCTTTACTTCTGGTCCACCCGACAGGGTTTTGCAAATAGCTCAAGTCTTTCTTTAATCGTGGATGGACTGGGAGCGCTTCTGAGTAGGTTCATGAAGGGGCGCTATATAAATGCTCAGAATTAATGCATGAATGTTACCTTTTTACACTGGCGAATTTAAAGTATTACAGTGTGTAATCAGAATTGATGTTAAAACTGCCAGTAAGCGGTATCGCATTCAAATACTTCTTTAACTCGAAAGGCCATCCAACATAATTTAAATTGATGTTCTAGCGGCCAATCTTGGCCCGAAGTCTGTGAAGGTCTGCGCTCCTTACTTTTTGGCGGAAGTCAACTGCTGCGATTGGACAGAAACGATTAAAGTTCTTTGGTGTCAGGAAGAGACGACGCATCGGGAGTACTTCGTTTACAAGCTGAAGAAACCTCCGTTCTGTTCGATGGCTTACTGTGCCGGAGATGGATTGGCTTGCAGCAAAGACTGCTCCTGGAATGGAGTCAAGAAAGCTTGTTCATGTGAGTTTCACCTTTGTAATGTGTAATTACATGGATAGGCCAGCATTCTTGCGCATTGTGCAATAAAGTCGAAGGCTTCAAAATCATGTATCATGTGCATTAGCATCAGTCAATGGTATATATATTCGTTTATTGAGAAAAACAATCTGACAAAAACGCAGAAATGCTAACATGAGTGACAATGAATAATTAAAGTTCATTAGAAAGTCTTAGAATAAACTAGTAAATATTTTTATATAATGATCTGGGAATAAATTGAGAGTTGTCCTTGGGTGGGAGAGTATGGTTGTGTGCTCTAGGTCTTAATTGGTGAGATGAGAGCGGTCGGAGTGAAGGTAGGAGTTGGTGAAGTACATGCTTGGGGTTGTGCAGTGCAATATGGAGAAAAGGAGTTTTGCATCGGCTATATTGGCAAGTTCAGAGACTGTTGGAAAGGATTGCTCTAGGTAACCTAGGCGTTTGGCTCTTTTTAGGAGTTTTTCCAGGCGTTCTTTATCGGAAGCTAGGGTGAGACCCACCAGGATGGGGAGGCATATAGAAGTTTAGCAACGGTAGTGGCTTTGGTTACATTATGGATGGATGAGGAAGAAAGGCCATGGGTTTTGAGTTTTCTGATTGCATAAAAAGAGGAGGAGCAAGTGGCTGTGAGGTGGTCTATATGGGCTGTGAGTTTGAGGTTATCTTGAAGGATGACACCCAGTATCTTCAAAGTTTTAACTCGGGTAATCTGAGCTCTAGTGCGGGGGAAGTTTTGCCATTCCTCTGTAAATCAAACAATGATTATAGGAGCAATTTAATAATAATAATAATAATAATAATAATAATAATAATAATAATAATAATAATAATAATAATAATAATAATAATATATTTTCTTTTAATGAAACGCCTGACAAACGCACTGCGTTGTACATTTAGGCTACATGTTATGACAATTAAACAATTCACAAGAACACAAATGACAGAAGACATAAATCTTAACTACTAACAGAACAGACAGCCTGCAATACACGGCGCTAATAGCATCCTACAAAGCTTGTTCTCCTACGGGACTCGATCTCGGTACATCTCGCTCTCTATGCCAGTGTGTTATCCAATGCGCTATCGCCTATCGGGCCCCCTAGTTCTGCAACGTATTCCAAACGCCAATGTTTACCCAGGTCTATTCATGCAACCCTACCAATATTTAACAGCCCTTGTAGGCCTATTGACTCTTTGATATATAGGAATAGCCTACACTATTCAAACAGCAATTGCCATCTCACTTCTTTAAGAAAACCTTTTTTCGAATGTGTATGCAACACAAGGTCCAGCCTATCCTGTCATGACTGCTCCGATCTTAGAAGAACCTAGATTGGTTACTGGAATGACAAAAGTTCTAAACCCCTTTAAACCCGGAGAGCTATTCTACCCAACGAGGTTCGTCGTAGACTGTGTCATCGGATATACTCAGCAACAGACTGATGACGGAGCACGATTTGATGTCATCTTCGAAGTCGATGGTCTGCGCATTGCTAACTTCAACAAGGTCAATTCAATGTCTCCAGTGGCGTCTTTGGATGAATCCTATCTCATCGGACACATAGGAGGCACGGTAGGACATTCAGAGAATGTCTACGTTGTAATTTAATTATCGCACGTTCATCGATATAGCTTATGCAAAATTAGTCAAGAAGACGCAGATGAATGTTTAGTTAAATGTTGGTGTTCTGAGCTTTTGGGAAGTAAGTCTTAAAATTTCGTGCAACAGCTGCTGGAGATTTTCGCAGCTACTAGTTGAATGTCAATTCTTGAAACTAGCATGCACAGGCTACACAGCTCTGTATTTGGTTCTACATTTCAGCGACGCTGTCTAGATGCAAAAGAAAATTGCTTCGTTATGAATGTCTTAATGTTGATGTTATTTTCAGTTGACCTGTAGAGTTGCATCCCACTGGGACTCATCGGACGCTGGGAGCAAGTACCTTTTCAGCAACAAACGCTGGTTTGGTCTGAGTCCAGTTGTAAGTGTGCTTTTTCTCCATCCTATGTAGAAACTTCTAAGGCACTGGACCAACTCAAAAGTCAAAACTGTTTCAAAACTATAAACATCCTCTATATATAATAAATTATACAGAATGCATGGACATATTCGGCCCATAAAGCTAAAATTCTGCTAATGATGATGCTGATGATGATGATGATTTTTGCAATCCTGAGGGATCATATGTACCAGCGGAGAAAAGGGACCACTAACCGTTTACCAGATCAGCTGGAAAATGGCCTTTTTTCATAAGACCATGAATATTGATTTTCCGTCTAATCAATGCATCTAGGCCACTTCAGCTTACTGTGCTACAAACTGTATTATGCCACATGATGTATTAAGTCTAAATTCATATATTAACGCATCGGGTGCAGACAGGTTGAATTTTATAGGCCTTTTCCGCCAGACGATGTTTTATATATACGTTAAAATGTGTAGAAATCTTGGATAAACGTTCTGAAATTGTTTCCCTGATTTTCTTAAGGTATAAGCTTATGTGACAAGTTAATAGGTCCATACCTGACAAAAGGTTCCTTTTCTGGGCCGAGGTAATATTATAATGGTAACCCCTCTTGTAATGCTATGGCTGTGTTTACCCATCACCCGAATTTAATTCTACCCGAGGTATAACGCTTGCTTCGGCGGAGTTTCCACTGAGGCGTCTATATACATGTAGGTGTGCTTACTGTGTTACCTTTAGCCTACCTTTACCGTTCCCTGTTGACCATGGGCGCCGAGAGCCAAGGTGGGCCCCGGGGCAGACACTTCTCAGGCCCTTCAGGGCCCTCGTTTTTTTCAACTTGATCAGTAAGCCAAAGTCTGATGTAAGCCTGCAAAAGGGCTATTAAATTACATTAATGAATAATAATAAGGTTAGGCCTAATAATAATAATAATGATAAAAATTATAATAATAATAGTAAAAGTTAATGTAAAAATTAATTTCTGGGTTTAAAGGTCCATCTCTGACTCTAACTACAAAGAAATTTTCAGAAACATGAAAATGTGATTATGTGAATGTGATAAATGATTTTTAAATGACAGATGTCGCATTATAATGATTATGATATCAATTTCAAGAGGAGAGGATACGTCACTTGCATTGTCTGCATAGACTACATCAACAACTCGCTCTTTACCATGATAATCAACTCCACTACTACTACTGCTGCTGTTGTTACTACTTAACTACTAGCAATGATATTGTCAGCTTGATTTGCTGCATCATTCGCTTTTGATGAAATTAAAAATTCAAGACTTTGAAGGAGTGTATGTCTCTCGTTTGCATTTTGCATCCTGACTTTCGCCAATCTTCTTTCCTTTTTTGAGTTCCAGAATTCTGGTGGTGTCTGGAGAATAGAATTCAGTCAGAAATGGAAATTTGTCTGCATCAGAACTTTGCACCAACAGCTAGTCCGAAATCATTCCGATGAGTGATGACCTACATTTGTTACTATGCTATAGCCTCTGAATCCTCTGACTGAGCAACCGAGATTGTGTTGAGTGACATAGCTATTAAATTGCTCTTGTCAGCTACATTGCCAACCTCTTCAGTTTCATTTCCACCGTTAGATTCGTTGCTGGCTTTCGTTTTTGTAAAGAAATTCAATAGAGCCCATTTTCTCTAGCACTTCATCACCTAGAACTTTATTAAATTGAAGCAATTAAACTTGAAAATTTAATTAAGATCGTTTTTCTTTAAAAGTAAAATGGATTAGCGACTGTATTATTAACATGAAGAACTTCTCATGTACTTTCGCAATAGGGCGGGTAACATAAATGCTGGAGACTGCAGTCGTCTGTAGTGTGCACAGACCACATGAGAGAGACAGACTTCGAGAGGAAAATGCGAGGGAGTGAAAGAGAGAGCGCTGGAGCTGAGTGATGGGTAAAGGCAAGATAAAGGGTATGCAGTGTTTTTTCATGTACAACTGTGCTGCGTTCGTTTCTACTGTGGGTCAAATACCCCGACACATTAGGTGACCTAGACAGACACCACACATAGGCTACATGTACATACACTGTACGTCTGTGGCCCTGTATATCATGTATCACGATTCACGAAGCATCCGTCATATACAGACTGCATTGGACCAAAGGTTTCTTCAGTTTGATAAAGTTTAGATATTTTCGGGCTCCTGCCAGGGGCCCCTGCCATAGAACCGGGCCCCGGGGCAGCAGACCCTGACCCCCCCTCTCATCGGCCCTGCTGTTGACCTTTGTAAACTGAATTAATGGCCACTCTAGCGATATTCCTATTCAATTTTGTTCCTGACATGTTTCTTATAGGACGAAGCTGGATCACCAATAAGTAACAATCTGGTGGTAAAAGAAGGACAGACCGTGAGCTTTTGGATGGTTCCGTCTTTTCCCATCACCACCCGACCATGTTTCGATGTTACAACGATACCGTGTTACTACAGATCCTACCGTTTCTCAATCCACGCTTCAGAGATTAAACTTAGCGACTGTACTCTGGTGGTCACTCAGAGTACTCCCCGCTCAGGAAGAGTAGAAATATCCCCAATACCAACGATCGGAGGCAGACCAAAGCCTTTCATTTGGCAACTGAACTTCGACGCTTACAACGAAACCATCATGAACCTTCAAATGTCAGAATCACAGCGCAGCCAGCTCACCCCGATCTTCAAAAACTATCAAATACAAAGCATCAATGTATGCATTAACGATTCGATGACACGGTTTTCTTAACGGTAAAGCGCTTTGCTTGCGATCGAAAGGTTATGGGTTCGAGTCTGTTGAGTCACTTGAGTGGACTTAGTGTAATGACCCTGGGCAAGTTTGGCATAAGTACCTCACCAAGCACTAGAATTTGGTAGCGGCGTAAGCTGGAAGATACACAGCAAAACTCCTGCGATACGCTGGTCCCGTTTGCAGCAAATGAGATTCGACCCATTAGCGGATCAAGGTCCAGAGAGGTGAGGGGCACTTCCCTATCTTCAACTAAGGAACATGGGATCTTATAGCACTATACTTTCTACTTTACATTACTGTTTAGGGTTTTAGATGTGGTATCGAAAATACAGTGGGTACCTCAGTGATGCAAGCTCACGTTTAGAGAAATCTGATGTCTTTGCGACATTGTAGTCTAAACATACAATGTACATAGCAATATTTAAAAATTAGGTTGCTTAAGACCTCAAACACTCTGTATTGATCTTACACGAAATTATGCAATTACTTTTGTTCTGCCGCTGTTATTGATTTTGCCTTTGTCACTTGTTGCGGCTAATTAGAATCCTTATTAAATCCAGTCGAAGCAGTTTGTAACAGCTTTTAACGGGTGCAAATGATTTGTGAACCAATCACCGCATTTTGATGAATTCGATTATTTTCAGCTGCTCTCGCGAACTGGTTTGCAATGAATTTCTGATAGCATTCTGCAATGGGGGACTCTGTGAGCAGTTCCTTTAAGCGGCGATAGGCGTCGCCAGTATGTGATGTGGTCAAACTTTAGACAACTTTAGCGTAAATAAACCATAGACATCATATATTAAATGTAAGATGTCTATGAAATAAACCTACCGCACAACAGAGCACACATTTTACCTAGAGTAGCCAAACTATATCCCATCCTGGCGCCACCTATTGCAGCCATTTTTACAGAGTCCCCCATTATAGCGTACGCATTCTCTCAACTTTAAATCTGTCGAATTCTTTATTCTTTCTGGATTTAATGCGCTTAGGTAGGCCTATTCTTGGCAAGAACGACCCAGACCCCATTCAAATGATGTAGAGTTGTAGACCTAGGCCTAATTCTGAAATCTCTCCGTATCCTCTTGAAAAGAGCTTACGTAGCCTATGGTGCCATGCCTGATCTTTTGTTTTGAAAATTTAGCTGAGTAGTTTTGTGTTATACAAACGTACGTTGCCCGTTATTTCAGATCGAGATAGTCGACCCTGATCCGCAGCCTGTCTGCAGATCAATCGGTGATCCACACATATATCCATTTCCAGATGCTGCTGGGCAAAGGTGAGTTTTGTTCGATCGATTGAACAGGCGAAACAATTGACCGGTGACAACAGTAAGTAAGTATAATATTCTTTATTTAACCAGCTGACAAAGACGGAATCTGGTGCACATACTACTGGAGCATTCTACCCAGAATGTCTTCCTCATTACTTTGGGTAATATTCGGTCATGCGTTCTCGGTCTAAGGGCATAGACTGTTTGCTTTTTTGGTGGTAGTAACCCACGCAGAACATGCCCCGGGATTACCAGGACAGTAAAAAGTCGAGTGTTGACTTGTTGGCACACCTGCAGGCTACTTACTATATAGGGAAGACACCTCTCTGCGTGATCAGCAGGACGGTCCCTGTGGGTCATCGCATCTGCCAAAGATAGTTGTCATTGTAGGCCTAATTAGTAACTTCTATTGCGCCGGTGTCTAATGCACAAGGCATCAACCGAACGCGCACCAAAACAAAACCGTAATCAGGTCAGTATCCAGATCAGTTGTCTAAAACAGAGATTCAGTCTATGGTGGATAAGCAGTTTGTTAAAGGCAAGTCTCAAATTGGGAACGAAATGACATAAGTGACTTCGCAGAACGGACAGATACTCAGCTGAGAATTCCAATATCGAAGTTCAGCTAAAGAAAAGCTCTCTCACCAAGAACAGATCTTGTTTTAGGTATGGTTAGCCATAGCCAGAGAATCAGTTGTGGAATAAGGAATAGTTTGGGAATAAGAACTGATCTTGACTAAAAGTTGGCAAGATTTCAATGTTTTATGTATACCGTGAGCCCAACAATTTGAAACAAATCAGCTGCTTAACAGGAAGACAACGTGAAGATCTTAGCACAGAGGTTATATGCTCCTATTTTGAAGCATTCCTTATGTCTCTAGTTAGAGTATTGAACATGTGAGGAATGTACGTCAAACGTGCCTTTACCACCTGCGTCAGATTCGCACGATATGCATGCTGTTCGCTTACAACTCAAGCCGCAACATCTCTGGTGCTTGCAATCATATGCTCCAGGGCTCATTATTACAATGCCATTGATGGAGACTTAACTCATTCCTGAATAAACCGGTTCCAATCAGTCTTGAATGCTGCGGCTCGGCTGCTGGGCGGTATTCTTAAGTTTGATCATACATCCAGACTGATGTGAGAGGATCTGCATTAGTTACCTATGCAAAATCGCATTGAGTCTTTAAGATCTTGATGCTTATCTCAAAGAGCTTTGTGTCTAGGTATCTTCCATGCCTAGTCGCAGAGTTCTCCGCTTGGTTGTTCCACCGATTCGAATCGAAATTAAGTTGAAAAGTCAGTCAGGAAATTCTGAGTTCCTTAATAAACATTACAGCAGGCATTCCCTGAATGTTGACTTGACCCATCCAGTTGCTTGCTCAGTTGATGGACTAGACCATGCTCATGCAGTGTTAGATGTTACATGCTCTTTAAATCTAAAATGCCAAGTGACTCATTTACACTTTCTTACCTTCTTATCAATTTTCATATAATATGCTAGAGGCAAATAAGCCGTTAGTCCGTTGATCATAAGATGTTTAGTTTTTACTCTCGCAATCAGTAATATTGACAATATTTATACAGGCAATTAACCGCATGATTTATTACGTTATAGACAGTGTTGTTCAGTAGTTGAAATACATGTAATTGAATTACATAATTGAATTATAAGTCCAGTAATTGCAATTGTATTTTAATTACAATATTGCATGTAGTTTGTAATTGAATGAAGTGTAAATTACGACTTACTTTGATACAGCCAGCAAAGATGCCAGTCTGCATCGTTGACCCGGGCCACCCGTTTAATTGAATAAACTGCTCTGCATTGTGTTTGCATGGCAACATAATTGTCAACATTATTCTATCCTTACACCCCTCTTACAATCTTACAGCACACTTTGATAGACCATAAGGGCAAGGGCTGACCATCATTATCAGACTATCCATGCAGTCATGCACTCATTCTTAGCTAGCTTACTGCGACTGCCTACAGTAGTACAGATAAAAGAGCTTCCACGATCCATTTTCAGCTCCAGTTGAGCGTCTCTTTAGCACTGCTGGACAAACTGACTCGCTCACCCAGGCGCAATCGACTAAGTTATCTAACAGACTATCATTTTGAAAACTTCTACTCCCCAAAATCAAATAAACTGTCACTGTTTTAATGGGTCATAATTGTAAATCGTATTTCGGATAGGCCTAATTGACAAACTTGTAATACAATTGCATGCATAGATTACAATTTACAGGCCATTGGCCCACTGGAGGTTTTAATTTCAAAATAGAGTAAATAAAAAATTATCAAAAACAACTCTAAATCATCTGCCAATTTTAATTTTAATTGATAATAAATTGATAATTGAATTACAATCAAAATATAATTGTAATTCAATTACTTTCACAAACAAGTAATTGTAGTTGTAATTCAATTACATTTACAAGCCTGTAATTGTATTATAATTGAATTACATTTGTAACACTGGTTGTAGCGTCTATTACGACATGTACAGCGTCGGAGTTTACTACCTCGTCCGATCACAATCCAGAAATTTAGAGGTTAGACATCTATCATGATTATCACTGTTACTACGTGCATAATTATACAGTGCGGTTAAAACAAAGAACAATATTCGAAAGCGCCGTTATGATAATTTCTTTTTGACTTTTAATCGTTCTTGTCATAGTGCTGTGTACCACTGAAAGTTAATTTTGCGCCCCTCTGGTGCTGCGCCCGGGGGTGGCTGCCCCCTGTGCCCCCTTTGTTACGCCACTGTGAACGCCTATTGACGAACTGGGCGATTCCAAGAAAAAGAAACACAGTGAGGAGGAATTTAATAGACTTCATAGGACATAGAGATAGAATCTATCTAAGAATACATATTGAATACGGTGAAGCTTTAGAAGCTTGGAGATTACGATTACGATTGGGTGTGAGCAGCAACCGTGAACCCTTCGAGGTTCTACGCGTCTGAGAGCGTCTCTGAATAGCTTTCAACTATATGTCATGTACAGTATAAAAATGAAGCAGACTCTATATTGCATTGAATTGTATCTAAAGATTTATAGATCGCCAACTGTCAACCGTCGATGTAGTTTGCACAGACCGTGTATATAAGTAAGTAAGTTTCTGTGATGACCCTTGAGCTTAAGCCTTGTCCAGTTCAGCGACCATCGTTTACTTTCGTCGGAGTGCGTCATTCCAATCAAAATTAATTGCCATAAAGTGTGTTTAGCCTATGGAATGACTCTTGCAATTGTTCACATAACACGCTCTTTATATAAAATGTCGCGAAACACAAACATAATTGAAGCGTTCAGAGCAATAATCACTTGTGTCGACAGACCTCTGTCATGCTAAAAGGTAGGCCAGCGTTCTTAGAATAACAGTATTCTATATACGGTACCCTGCAACTTTGGTGCAGATCTGATTATTTTTCGATAGCCGTTTTGAATAATATTGTATGTCAACATTCTGGTATTTGCATCCGGTGTCACGAAATAGAGCATCCCCAAAACATGAGTGGGGCGCGGTGGTGTAGGGATATGTTCGGTGCCTTGCAGGCGGAGGGTTGCGGGTTCGAATCCACCTCAAGCCGCCGCGTAGGGACCCTGGGCAAGTCCTTCACTCGCAATTGCTCATGCGCTTCGGCGTGAAACTCCGATTCAGCGTCCGCGCTGTAGTCGGGAGCGCCTCCGAGAAGAAATCTTGAAGGGGCGCTATAACAAGTGCTCATACATACACATACATACATACATACATACATACATACATACATACATACATACATACATACATACATACATACATACATACATACATACATACATACATACATACATACATACATACATACATACATACATACATACATACATACATAGGCTACATACATACATAGGCATACATACATACATACATACATACATGAGTACATACATACATACATACCTACATATACATGAGTATTCTGTATGAATCTCCCTTAGCGAAATGGAGTATTCGGTTTAGTTTGCATTTTTGGCGGTTTCTAAGTGTATTCAGTCGTACTGTTTGGATTTATTGTACAAATAAAATATTTTAAGTTGCGCATCTTTAGTTTGTACGTCGACCTGAAATTAATTTACTTCGTTTTTGGTGATTTTGACTGGATTTTCGTCTTGGCTATCGTGATGCGTATGACGATGGGGGATAGAATGGTTTATCCCCCCAAATGCTCTAAACCGGTTTATTCCATCCGGGGGTAAATGCTTTAGGTGTGGGGATAGAATATTTCGGGACACCGGTAGTATTCCACCATTATTCCAGTGCAATATCTCAGTATGATAACAAACACTGTCGTTTTTACTTGTAATCTTTGTATTAAAACCGGTGTAACAATCAGGCTATTTGAAATACCCGGCATTTTTCACGATTTTCGTACTGTGTAATAGCGACCGTTTGATGTAAGAATAAGGTATGACGACTAACACGAGACGACATGTGTGGATTGCAGCTGCTAGAAAACAAGCTTTGTCCAAAGAGCCTGTTACAGCACCCGTAATGATACTGATGGTAGAATGTTGGTGTTAGCAATAACCGGGTATGAAGCAAAATGTTGTTTAAAAAAATAATGTTATCTTTCACAATGCATCATGCAACAATAATTCGTTAAAGAAAACAATACTTACACGGTGCTTCAAATAGCTTGTCGATATGTGGTCAAAATAAATGGCTTAGATACAACAGCTTAAGTGTCAGATCTTTGAAGCCATTTTCCCGAAACTCATTATTTCCGACATACCTAGTTATCGCTCTGAACGCTTCAGTTAAACCTAGATATTCATAATTATGTAGTCGTAAAGCATTTCCACTTCTACTCTTATTTTCTTCTTTTTCTTTAAACTATTAATTTTGTCTTTCAAAATCTGCTATAGATCCAGGCCAGGCACGTGCCATGCTACCCCTCAGCAACAGTTTCGTGCAACTGTGGAGTCCTCGTTCGCGAGGGCAACTGCATCTTTGGCATAAACGCCTGCAATCAAGTGACGCCACTCCTAGTCAACTACAGACTGGACAACATCTCACCAACTGGTACCATTCAAAAGACACCTACTGGGTGGAAAGTAAATCTCAACATTGATTCTCATTTGTACTTACTGAATAAAAAGTTAGAGAGAAGCACAATGAGACATCATGATTTCAGGTGACGGTGACAAGAAAAATGCCAACAGCCTCTGAGAGCGTGATTTGGCGGTCAGCATGGTGGTGAGAACGTTGAAGACAGGTCCTTGCTTTTGGCAGTGAGACAGTACCGTAGATTAATAGTAGTAGTAGTAGTAGTAGTAGTAGTAGTAGTAGTAGTAGTAGTAGTAGTAGTAGTAGTAGTAGTAGTAGTAGTAGTAGTAGTAGTAGTAGTAGTAGTAGTAGTAGTAGTAGTAGTAGTAGTAGTAGTAGTAGTAGTAGTAGTAGTAGTAGTAGTAGTAGTAGTAGTAGTAGTAGTAGTAGTAGTAGTAGTAGTAGTAGTAGTAGTAGTAGTAGTAGTAGTAGTAGTAGTAGTAGTAGTAGTAGTAGTAGTAGTAGTAGTAGTAGTAGTAGTAGTAGTAGTAGTAGTAGTAGTAGTAGTAGTAGTAGTAGTAGTAGTAGTAGTAGTAGTAGTAGTAGTAGTAGTAGTAGTAGTAGTAGTAGTAGTAGTAGTAGTAGTAGTAATAATAATAATAATAATACTACGTTCTCTTGTTTAGACAGCTACTGCGCTTAACATTGTAGCTTTCAGTATTGATGTTGATTTATGGAATAATAATAATAATAATATAATAATAATTATAATAATAAAAATAGGGCCTAATAATAAGTTGCGCATACGATTTAGTTACGTCAGTGATTGGTCGTTTGCTTATAATTAACTAGTTGTTTGCCCGTCCTAAGATGTGTAAAAAAGAATTTGAAATCTAACCGTCAGTCCGTCCATCCAGTTCTTCCGACCGTCAGTGCATTTAGCTGGTCGTCTCTTCTTTTATATTATTAATACTAACGACGAAGGAAAGGTACAACCGAGACGACGATCGAATAAATGTAACAATATTGCACAGTACTCGGTCATGTCTCTGATAACATGCGGGGATGTCTTGCATTGGCTCCCTTTCCCGCAGCGGATCTCTGCCTTGGTCTTGCGCTGCCTCGTGGGTGTGGCCCCTGTTTACTTATAGGAGCTCTGCTGCTCCAGCCTCCACCCTGAGCATCCAGCGCCGTGGTTCTCTTCACTCTTCTAAGCAGGCTGAGCTTCTTGTTCCCCGGTCACGGACCTCTATTATGCAGCGCCGTGCCTTTTCTGTTGCTGGCCCTGCAATCTGGAATGAGCTCCCTGTGGATCTAATGCATAGAGCCCTTGCGGCCACGTTCTTCTCTAACCTCAAGACTATTCTCTTTAGCAGGGGTTGAGTCGGGAGCGCTCCTGAGTAGATAATCTTAAAGGGGCGCTATATAAATCTCTGAAATCAATGAATGAGTACGAATTTTAGAGAAATATTTTTGGTCACTTCAAACCATAAAAATGTAGAACGAAAATGTACAAGCGTGCGTTGTATAAAAATTTGTCTCCCCTAGCGAAGTGTCCGTGGTTGTTACTCAGGGACTACGCCGCGTTCGCGTGCGTTGTGTGGCGAAGTGGCTGGTTCTTACCGGATACGCCGGATCGCGTGCGTGGTGCGTAACAGGACTGTTGACTTCATGACAGACATTTCTCTTCTATTATATTATGTATAGAAGTATAGACGATAAAGATTGTTTTTCTGTTTCTGGGAAGATGACTCTGCCATCTGGAATTGAAATCGAAGTAATACCCGGGATGTACATGCATATCTACGTTACTGGACTTAGATCTGAATTGACACAATACGACGGACTTTGTTCTGTTCAAGGCCCTAACAGCGCTGAATGCACAACTGCGTGCGATCGCTATAGGTAGGTATAATATGAATAGTGACAATTGCTTTACATAGTAGTAGCTTAAACGAATAGAGCGTACAAATAGTAGCCTAATAGGCAATTTAAAATATTTACAGACCAAAACTCCCACTTCAAATGGGATTTACTGAATGTTGGGGGAGTGAATCTGTTGATTAGCGTGCTGGACTGGCAACCAAGTGGGAGGATCAGCGGGCGAAGGAGAGGACTGGCCACCCGGTCTCGCATGCCGATGCTACGGCAAATAAAGTCGTCAACACTTCGACCATACCCATGGCCGCCTCTCTCGGCTTGCTTGTGATCGCATTGCGTTCTGACACAGTGTTAATGAATAAACGAAAATTCTATTCTATAAGAAGAGTCGGTTTAAAGTGCCTTATCCACGTTGCCTTGTGTGGGTCCTGTTGAGCTTTACCCTATCGGATGATTCATGATAATTTACTGCAGAGTTGCCGAAGAAAACAGTTTCTTTAACATCAATTCGACCAATCTGCCGAAATGCGGCACACCTTATATTGTTCCAACGTGCGAATGCGAGGGAAGGAACATCGACAAGTCGGTCAAAGTTACCTGCGACCAACCAACGGGAGAACCCCTTCTGCATATCGATATCAAAAAGGTCTGCAACAAGCTCGGGAGGGCCGCTGACTCATCCCCATCCACCGTCGACACCATTGACTTAGATGATCTACCACCGTCCGTCGAGTCAAACAAAACCTTTGGGCCTCGACCCGAACCAGCTACGAAAGAAGAGGCGACCAAAAGGTGCAACGAATCACTGAGGAAATTGCCTGCAGTATACGAATATTGCATAGGCAGAATCAACACCACGTTCATCATCGACTCGTGCATTTTGGACTGCGTGGTAGGCTCAGTGTTCTATATTATACAACATAATATATGACATAACATAATGTAAAATAAGATAACAGAACTGTATGACACGACATATCATGACATGAGTCGCATGACCTGACAACAACTTGACATAACGTAACAAAACATCACATAGCAAGATATGCCATAGCATAACACGACATGACAACATAAAGTAGAGCTGTTTAAAGGACATCTAAACTGTGTTGGAGCCATTGAAAATTTACCCGTAGGGTCTAGGCTAGTTTTAGTCTCATACGAACCGGTCTTTCTTGTTTTGCATGCTCTGAGTGAAACCCTTAGTTAGCATGCAGAGCAGTGTTAACGCATGGTGATCCACTGAGCTGCTTGAGCTTAAATCTCCTCTGACAGTTCGCTTTATCAAGAGGAATATTTCTTCTAATTTTGCTTTCCGCCTGACTCATTCACTGACCGTTGGGACATTTGCGCATGCACGCTTTTAAACCAGTACCGTACACTAAGTTCTCTTAAATTAGATCTAAAACCAAAGCTAAATTAAACCAAAATAAACTGTTAAAGTAGCCTAGGGGAGAGTTGCCATGAATGGACCACTTAAGGCAAACTGAGGTTTTCTGAATAAATGCTACCGAATTTCTCAAAGGAAATTATGCCATATGATGGGCTGATTAGTCAAGTATGTTGTTAATAAGCAAAGGACAGATAGTATTCATGCATTTATGAAAAATAACTAAAATATCTCGAGCTCTGTTTCTGTCCAATCAAGGCAACCTGTTTCCTTAAATGGACCACATGGTGTCCTTGACTGGACCAGTTGCCCTGAATGGGACATATTATTTTAAAGACGTTTTTTAAAGATAATTTGCAACAAAAAACACTGAAAACGTTTAAAAACAATTGATGTTTAAAAGCATGCAATTAGAAGCGTCTCTAGCTAAATGCCAAAATACTACAAAAGTAGTAGAAATCAACTTAGGCCTAATGCATGACTAGCATAACAACTGCCAGTAAACTAATTAGGAGTTCATTGTCAGAATCACTAGTTAAATATAGACTATAGTTAAATATAGACTAGTTAACTACAACTCAATCATTAAGTCTTTTATTAATGCTTAGTTAATACTGTTTGAGTCTAACACTTGACACTTAATACTGAGAAGAATTACACACATGATTGAGGGTATGCTGTAGTGTAGAAGTTACTCATGGTTGATATATTTTGTCTTTGCATATTCCCAGATTCCCTCATCCTATCAGTCTTCATCTGAACCTGTATACATGCTAGCTGTTGTTTGGCATAATAGAAGCCAATGGAACTTATAATTATTAGTTATAGAATCACACTATAACATTGCAAGTGCCGGTTTCCTTAAATGGACCACGCCCAAAAAACTGGTCCAATTCAGGACACTTAATGTGGTCCATTTCAGGAAACACGTACTACTTCTACTTAGACTGCGATAGTTCAACACGCATCAGCCTTAGCGTAATATCTCTTGTTGTCGCTGAAACATGAAACCTGACTATAAGTAAAACAAACAAGAATGCATTTTTAAAAGCTTCCCTAAAATGTATACCCTCGTTGTCAGGTACGTCTAAAAATAGATCAAAACTACACGAAATAGAGTTTTAACCGAAATTTAATAAATGTCTAGAATTCCGCAAAACTGCCTGCAACGGAACGATTAATATTCAACTGCGCACGAACACAACAGTTGAAAACGAGGTTAAATGGGTATCTATCGTGTAAATCGGCTGTGGTCCAATTAAGGCAACGGTCCATTTCAGGCAACTCTCCCCTAATTAAACTCCTATTTAGCTTGACTCAGGATATATCGATTATTCCAAAGAACCTGATCTAGACTGACTAAAATTATGGAGACTTAACTGCAAATGTGAATCTTCCAAATTTACATCCATTTCTCATATAGAACCACAGAAAAGCTGCGTAAAAAACCAGCTAATTTACGGCGTTATATAAAATAATTATAACAAATATATCAAATCTACTAATGAATTCACTATATTCTATTCAATCAGAGAATTTACTACTATTTAACTCTTCGAATTGCAATAGTTTTGTCAGCCAAGAACTGGAGTTTAAAGTGAGTTTCATCTTACGGTACCCGGTATTCGGTTTTAGCTTCTAGGGGACTATGGACCAGCAGATATAATACCAACGCAACTTGAAGTGGATTGTATCCGCTCCATCGCACTGGCTTTGGAAGATCCAGCTACGAAGAACGTTGAAGAACTCAAAGGGATCTTCAAAGAAGTAAAAGAACTGGTTTGCCCATTACAATGCAGCAATCGGGGACGATGTACTAACGGAACCTGCAACTGCAACGAAGGTTAATAACTAATCTATAACTATAACAACGAATAATAGCAGCAAGTCTCTTATAGAGCAAGAAGAACTAAATGTAGCATATTATGCATCTGATTCAGACTAGAGGCAAACTCTTATGTGAAAACTTGAGGCGTAGGCTATAGAGTAGCCTAGTTGTATGCATTTCGTGTGATATAGGCCTATGCATGCATGAATGCGTGGATGTATGCTTGTAGGTGTGTATTCATCGTGGGCTCCTAGATCTCAAGGCAGGCACAGTGGCGTAACTAGGGGTTCGTGCGCCCGGGGGCAAGAATTTCCTGAAATTTTGTTCTCAGTTCCGCCAAAATTTCTGATGACCTTTTTTTGCTTTTCCCTCTGTTTTTCAACAAGAAACTTGTCAAATATCATTTTGCACCCCCTTGCCCGCGCGCCCCCACACTCACGTACAAAAGTTACTTTTTACTATTTTTCTATTTTTACCTGATTTCTTTAACAAAAACACATTTTCAGACCTAATTTTGCGCCCCCCGTTCTGCTGCCGTAGGGGCGGCTGCCCCCTGCCCCCTCGTTACGCCACTGGGCAGGCAGGCTTGGAATTATTTCACGAGATTGCTTTCTTTCCTTTCCTTAGACCCTGAGCCAGAAAACGACGAATCCCAAAATCCTATTGTAAGTCTTAACTCAAGTCGACCCACATCTTCGTGAGAAGACAATTTAATGTGAAAACAAATTTCCCATCGTCATTACGGCTCCAGTTAGAAACTAAGCAGGCTTGAATCACGAAACAGGCATCCTATCGACCAGACGACTGCAGATAACATTATTCATACGCCGCCTTTGTATATTTTAGATGTAGGCCTATTATGTAAGCGTCCTGTTACATTGCACATTACACGTAGGCTACATTACGTGACTACGGCCATAATATTATGTTGTAGGTTACTTTGGCACTGACTGTTCGATGAAGACAGGTCAGGTGCCATCTGTCCTTGGAATTATTTCACCAGTCTGTGATATTCGTAAGCGGCCATGCAGGATAGCCTACGTCCAGGCGACTGGTCTCGCATCTCCCAAGAGTTGCAACTGCAAAATGAGATACGAAAATGTAGGCTCTCTGCATTTATGGTCGAGTTCATATTTTAATCATTTTTTTATCAATTTCCATTTATCCATTATCCATATAGCCTAATATACAATGCATGCATTAGCGATTAGTTATGGAAGCATCTAAACGTTCGTCTAATGCCTTTCAAAGTCTGTCTCACACGCGCATCTAGGTTATAAAGCCTTAATGACCGTATATTCTTAGGTGTTCGTTCGAAATTGTATTGGCAATACCGTTAGTTAAACTCTAGCGAATGATAGGGCCCACGTACATTGCAGACACTCGCAGTGTCCGATTTCAGGCGTCTTCACGGAAATTGCTGAACCAGGTTTAGAAATTGTAGATTATAAGTATATTCTTAGGGTTCGTTCGAAATTGTATTGGCAATTGCAATACCGTTAGTTAAACTCTAGTGAATGATAGGGCCCACGTACATTGCAGACACTCGCAGTGTCCGATTTCAGGCGTCTTCACGGAAATTGCTGAACCAGGTTTAGAAATTGTAGATTATAAGTATATTCTTAGGTGTTCGTTCGAAATTGTATTGGCAATTGCAACACCGTTAGTTAAACTCTAGCGAATGATAGGGCCCACGTACATTGCAGACACTCGTAGTGTCCGATTTCAGGCGTCTTCACGGAAATTGCTGAACCAGGTTTAGAAATTGTAGATTATAAGCGATGCAAACAAATTCAGAGGTGAAGAATACACACTTACACAGTCTGTAATAGGGGCAGTTGAACTAACAGCAGGGCAGTTCTATTGCCGCATTTGCCACTGTAGGCTATGCATCGTTGTTGTTAAGTAAGCTTATGAGCGTTTGTCTCGTGCCAATAAGGATTACTTCAACAAGTCAAAAAGTGTTCATAGCGGGGCCGCAAAGTTTAAGCTACACCTTATTGACCTTAAGTTTCTGTTCTGAATTACGTACAGCAGGCTTCGCTGATGGTTAGGATTAATTGAAACTAATTAACTAATAAGAATTGCCTTAGCTGATCATGGTTAGGATTAATTTAAACTAATTAACTAATAAGAATTGCCTCAGCTGATGGTTAGGGTTAATGTAAACTAATAACATTTTATATGCTAAAGCTCAGGGCCGCCTACCAAAAGCAAAGCATACAGTTAGCGCCCTCTGATGTCACTTTAAAATGGAAGCTGGATTGATGACGTTATGCTAAACTGATTTTTTAAACTATTATTATCATTAATTATTATTATTATTATTATTATTATTATTATTATTATTATTATTATTATTA
Organism: Aporrectodea caliginosa; assembly: GCA_020284085.1. Classification (NCBI taxonomy): domain Eukaryota; kingdom Metazoa; phylum Annelida; class Clitellata; order Crassiclitellata; family Lumbricidae; genus Aporrectodea; species Aporrectodea caliginosa. The sequence continues at coordinate 120,788 of JACEVL010001052.1, forward strand.
TTATTATTATTATTATTATTATTATTATTATTATCGAGAGTCTTTGGAAAGGTACTCTTGCGTGTCATGGGTTGCATCGGTTAACCTTCGTCCCAAATCAAGCACAAAATTGTCCTTCAGAACTCCAAGAAGCTGGACTCCAATGCAACCGCCACAATAGCATGCGTTCTGGTGATTGTGGCGTATTTTAATGTCTTGGCGGCGGCTGCCCGGTTTGCGGCCTCACCCGCTTCGGATGATGTTGTTGCCAGATGTGACTTTGACTTTTATTATTATTATTATTATTATTATTATTATTATTATTATTATTATTATTATTATTATTATTATTATTATTATTATTATTATTATTATTATAATTATTAGTTATTAGTACACTAAAGCTGGATAGGCCTAATTTGAATTTTTAGGAATGGTAATAAGCAAAAGCACTTCGAATTATCTAACAATTCGAATTACCGAAAAAATATTTAGGCTAATTGCAAACGATTAGCCTATTTGTTGAAGTAGGCTAATCAGATATTTTTTCTGCTTGTAGTTTTCTCCATCAGGTTTCAGTTTAAATAAACACAATAAAGCATAAAGTAATGTAAGGAAATACCTGCAATATTAGTAGGCCCTATCATTTATTACAATCGAATTACTAGCTGATGCCTGGGCACTAACACTAAAAGCTAAAGTAGTTTCAGTTTTGTTGAAATAGTTGGAAAGCTAACCTTTTTGCTTTTTGATACAAACTTTTGTCTCTTGTTTCATTTTACAATTTTGAGCATCTGATGATTTCTGATGCTTCATAGGGTTTGACGTTATTTTTAACATTAAAATTTTAATTTTATAGGATCAAAACTATAAAATGATTTAGATACAATTAAGAAAATCTTGTTACAATGTACAGATTTTACGAAAATGGCGCCCCTTAGATTTTGGCGCCCTAGGCAACTGCCTGCTTTGCCTGTGCCTAAGGCCGGCCCTGCTAAAGCTGTGGTCAGGGTTAATGAAATCTTCGTCAACTGAATGCGTTTTCTTCGCAGGATATCAAAGGCACTACCATAGTTCACTATTCAAGGCCTTCCATATCCGGTGGCGTGGCTGTTTGTAGTTTGCCAGTGTTGCCAATCAACAGCAAGAACGAACAACCGAGTGAAACGTACTACACGATTTATGTGTCTCTTAGCAACGATGATGTCACGTACAGCCAAGAACACCCGTTTACCGTGTATGACGGTTATTGTGTAGAATGCTCCCCAAGATCTGCACTTCAGTGCCATCCAAAGGTATCCTAGAGTTCAGTCAATTGCAAATAACGGAACGTTTCTAGCGCATGCATATTGTCTGCATAGAAGCATATGTTTTATTTATTTAATGCACTTATTAAGTGCACAAGGTCAAAAATCTGAATCTATGGTGCGTAGGCTACGACAATTACACAATCATCATTTATTTACATTCCAATCACTTTTTGTATATATATATAAAAATTATGTTATCTACTCCCGCCCTCCTCTCCGTTTCAGCCTCCTTCCCTTCCTTCTTTCCAGCCTCTCTCCCTCCCTCTCAACTCCTTCCTTCCTTCTTCACAGCCTTAATTCTTTCCCGCGTTTCTGCCTTCCTTACCGTCTCCTTCCATGCCACCATACCTACCTTCCAGCTTCCATGTCTGCTCCCTTCATTGATGCCTTCCGTTTCCACTTCTTAAAGCTCTCCCTAGCTCCCTACCAGCCTCCCATCCTACTTTCATCTCTTCCTGTTTGACGTCTACCTTCTTGACGCCTTCCTGATAGCCTATCTTTCCTCCTTACCTGTGTTTCTGCCTCCCTGTCTCAGTGGCGTAACGAGGGGGTCAGGGGGCGGCCGCCCCGGGCGCAGGACGGGGGGGCGCAAAATTAGGTCTGAAAATGTGTTTTTTGTTAAAGAAATCAGGTAAAAATAGAAAAATAGTAAAAAAGTAACTTTTTGTACGTGAGTCTGGGGGCGCGCGGGCAAGGGGGCGCAAAATGATATTTGACAAGTTTCTTGTTGAGAAACAGAGGAAAAAAGCAAAAAAGGTCATCAGAAATTTTGGCGGAACTGAGAAAAATTCTTGCCCCCGGGCGCACGGACCCCTAGTTACGCCACTGCCCTGTCTTCCTACCTCTATTTCTTCCTCCTTTCATTTCTGCCGTCCTGCTTCCATCCATGCTTCCCTCCTGCAAACCTTAATTCCATCCTCTATAACTCTCTCTCTCTCTCTCTCTCTCTCTCTCTCTCTCTCTCTCTCTCTCTCTCTCTCTCTCTCTCTCTCTGTCTCTCTGCTTCCCTCTCTTCCTGCCTTCTTGCCTCTATCTCTGCCTTCCTCCCTCTCTCCCTGCCTCCTTCTTTGCCTGCTTCCTGCCATCCTTCCTCCTACCTTCCTCCACAGCTGTCCCTCTGCTTCCTCCTTTCCTATACCTACCTGTCTCCTCCGTTCTTCTTTCCTGTCTCTTCTCTGCTTTCCTGCCTCCTTCACAACAGACAAGATACCTCGTTTGATTAGAACGACAGGCGAGCACAGGATTTTGTAGCAAAAACCTATGGCTATGCCGCTATGGCTTATTATATAGATAAACCCACCAACTGTTTTATTATAGAGATACACCCGCCAACTATTTTATTATAATAGATAAACCCACCAACTGTTGTATTATAATTTATAGAAAAACCAAACAACTCTTCTATTATATAGATAAACCCACCAACTGTTTTATTATAATGGATAAACGCAACAACTGTAGGCCCTATTGTCTTTTGCAGCCAAACACCTCTTGCAAAGTTGCAAGTTAGCTCGCAGAGACTGAACGTCTACGAAGATGATGAAAGAGAAATTCGGAATTCCTGATAACTGGTGATAATTAAGTGGATGTTAGAACAATTCATCGAGTTTACTGAAAGTGCATAGCAAAATTATCTTATGTTTTCATGCAATACACAATATATTTGTTTGGCTGATTAATTAGATTAAGGAACTATAATATTCTCCTGGCACAACGTAGGGCCTAGGCCTACACTGCAGGACCTGTTCAAGTCAAACATTGGTGTCGCACCTCACCTGCAAAACTATATTTGAAAAGCAATGGTTATTACAGGAAATGAAGTCTTCCGTTCGTGAATTATTTTACGCATATAGGTTTAGAATGCTGAACGTGCACTCTACTAACAACCATGTCAATTTAATCTCTCGTTCTTTCGTTCATTAGCACTGGTGTTGGTTTTTCTGTTGAATTTCGGAATGTGATCAGTAAAATCTTCAGACAACACGCATGCGTTCTTCATTGTTTGCCAGTGCCATAATACGTTCAGTAGGGTCATGAAACGCATTTCTCATTCGTGCAAAGACCGTTGACTTATTTTACCCGTATTTTGGATACCTCTGCAGACTATGATACATGTGGTCAATGTATTGTATTGTATTGTAATTGTATTTATAAATTTATAAAGGGGGTCAGACTTTGACCCATGTGGAGTTTGGGTGTGCAATAAAGACTTTACTGTGGGGTCCCAAGAAAGACTGGGGGTTGAACCCCCAACTCCTCCGGCAATTCTCATCCTGTATGTGGCAATTCTCATCCTGTATGTATGCACATATCAAGACACTTTAATACAGCACATCTTAAGTAGGCCTACCTCACAAAGACTCTGAATACCTCTGAGCCTCAGAGTACCTCTAAGAAGCTAAATAAAGTATATATATATATAAATTATATATATACATATATATATATACATACATGTAGGCTACATATAGGCCTATAGGCCTAATTCGCACAAATCGACAGAACATACATGTAGAGTCTCGTAGACAGTCCATAGGCGTTGAATTTTGGCATGGGGATAGAAACCTCCAATCCCAAGCAAATCAGCTTTATTACACTGGTCTCTAAAGCGTTTATTTATGTTAAAATGCATCGAATCGTCTTCATCTGCAATCTTTGATCACAAGGTTCAAGTCCAATCTGTTCAATCTTACTCTGAGCCCTCCAATTAATCTGCCGCTTTTCATTTCTCTCACCCTATCACAACCCACCATAACAGCTCCTTCATCGCCTTCTCTAGATCTGGTCTTACGACTGGCGTATTTAGCTACATTGGTAGAGCGTAGGCTGCGTCCCAAACTCCTCAGTGTAAGAGAGCGTGAGGATCGCGGTTCGCTTCCCTAAGGTGGCTTAAATGGCTTATTTCAGAGATTTAAATCTGGGGCTAGCACGGTCCTTGCAAGGGGACCCCAAATGGCGTGGAGTCCATTCAAACGGGCGAGCGGTGGTGAAGAATCTCACCCGATCAATTCATTTAAAAATGAGCAGGTTGCTATAGAAAAGCACGAACACTTACATTTATGACATCAGGATTTTTACTGGTCTTCATCATACAGTATCTCAGAACAACCCGAATAAGCTGGCACCCTGTGTTTAGCTCTTAAGTACAATACAATACAATACAATACAATAAAAATTATAATACATTCTTAGTAACAGTGCAGTGATAACATATGTGACGAATTGAAGTTGGAAGACTGTTCCATTCCTTGGGTCCTGACTCCTGAGACCGAGAAGGCACAATTACCAAACTTCGGTTTGTGTGAGGTCCAGTAAAATCCCCTCGTGTGGATGATGATCGGAGTCCTCTAGCATTGGAGGCACAACTTAACGTAACCATGCATTCCATGAGGGAGAGGTTCCAGAGTGGATATGATACATGAGGAGGGAGATTTTGAAGGTGATACGGGCGTGGATGGGAAGCCAGTGAAGTTGTTGCAGTGTTGGCATGATGTGATCTCTGGGACCAAGACATTTTATTAAGCGAGCGGCAGTGTGAAGAAAGGCCTACAGTAATATGACGCCATGTGCTTAACATTTTCCGATATGCTGTAGGCCACTTTGAGGAAATTCTGATTGCAAATCATTAAAAACATGAAATCTAGGGCTGATATTTTTCTTAATTGGAATGTATCAGTGGCGTAGCAAGGTTTTTGGGGGCCCTTGTGCAGAGCTTTGGTGGTGGGCCCTTAAATAGCCTACAGCGCCCCCATTCGATTTCAAACAAAAACGCTGTGCAAAAATTTATGTCTTATACAACAGTAAAAGGTCAGATAATCAAATTGAACAAGTTTAAATTCTACGGTAATCTAAGGAGAGGAATACTAAAAGTTAAAACAGTGTTTTTGCGCTTTCTCTTGCGCAAAACTATCCACCAATTTGAAGTGTCAAGCTTTTTGGCATGTTCATTTCTATTGATCGACATGTACAATTGCCAGGTCGCTCAGCCGCTCTTCTGACATGGTACAAGGCACCGTACTTCGTAGATAGTTTTTGATGAGCTTCACTTTTGAAAATGATCTTTCACATTTTGCAACCGTCATAGGCAATGTCAGCAGCAACCTGTAGGCAGTGCAGACATCAATGAATGTAGACGAAAGAGCATAGGCCTAATAGTCTACGAGTAACAGTTGTGCAATTTCGAAGATGGTTGATCTCGTTGACAACTTCGAACGAAAGCTTGAGCGAAATTACAACAGCTGAGCTGGAGCCTGTAAAATATAGCGAAATGTCGGTATCATACTGTTTAGCTAACAGCTAGTTCGGCTGCTGCATACAATTCGTCGTCAGAGGCATCTAAGAGTGTCGAAGGCAAGAGAGCGCTGAACGTTGCAGCCAAAGAACTAAGGCTGACAGTTTGACCGCCGGGGGCCCTTGACCTCCGGGGCCTTTGACCGCCGGGGGCCCTTGACCACCGTGGGCCCTTGTGCACTGCACAACCTGCACAACCCATTGCTACGCCACTGGAATGTATGAAACAAACTGACAACTGATTTACAATATTATATTAATAATAGTAATACGATTTTAGTAGAAACACTTCAATATAACAGACATTTTAATTACATGTAACTATATTTGCTACTTTGTAATGTATTTCCCTATAATAGCCTAATTGTTACCACTCTCTCATACTTCTCTTCGGCGTCAGTCTAAACTCTTTCTAGCTTTTTATTCTTCATGTTTAATAAGTTATAGTTTGCTCAGATATCTTACCAAGTTTAGAGAGCATCTGAAAACTAAGCACATCAATGAGCTAAAAGTTCAAGCTAACCACGGAAAACCAGGAGCAAATTTCGTTCAGCTAGTTGCTAAATCGTCTCTTAATGCAGGGTAAGCATTTTCAAAGGTCCCGTGTATAGAGCAATATCAAGTCCTTAATGCACAACAGCTCAGTGCCATTATATATTGCATTTGAATTAAATATTGGTCTTCAACAAATTGAAATACAAATTAAACTCGGACATAAATTAGAATGTTACAGTATTACTTCATTAGCGGTTAATTGCTTAACAGAGTTTACTAAACAACTTCCAATATCGTTTACTCAGTTTTCTTCAGACAGTCATAATATGCAATACTAAAAGACGTGCTGAAGTGAATTTTGAATACAGTTAGTTATCTGCAAAATTATTCACGATTTCTGTCATAATATTTATTGCCAACTAGTTGATCATGTATTGCTTCAGTAACAAATCATTTAAAACATCTTTAAAATATTGCTCATAAAATAGAAAGCCTTATCTTTAAGCTCAATTCATAACCCATCATTTAATTCTTATTGTATTGTACTGACAAATTATGCAGTGCCTTTTATGAAAAACAGTTAATCAGAATGTCTTCTGACATAAATCTTTACATAAAAATAATATTGATAACTAATAACTTCAATGAACAAATACAAATAGCATCGACTGATGGCACATCACAAACGAAAGTCAAACCAAAGCCAAGTTAGTTTGAAGAATGCTGTATGATACACCCTGCCAATATAACTAAGTCTTCATTAAGAACAAATGTTCTAATGGTCAAATCCTGGGATCAAGACATACACAGAGCTTCATAGAATATGAATAGTATTTAATCTGGGGAAACAACTTAACAAGAATGGCCTGCTTCATAAAAGGCTTTTATCAAACAGATCAAAATAAGTCTAACAAGCTAAATTCCTATCTGTGATTGACTTAGCTTGGAATATTTTGGAAACATATACCAGAACTGTTTTTTTAAAGAGGTCTGGTATCAGCACCTATTCTTTTCTATTCTTTACATTATTTCTTTAAGCAATAACATTTTCTTTGATGTGATCAGATAACTCGTTAAAATAATTAGTTAAACATTTGATTCAGCATAACCAATTTCCATTTGCATTTGAGTTGGAATTGAGCCAAACGAGCTATTTGCTGATGAAACCTGAACAGTGGGAGCAAAGCGAACACGTGACCTTCGACTCAAGCCAGCAATGTTTGACTGCGACGAAGGTGACGTTTCTGGCGTTGTTGATGAAATGATCCTGTAAACAGCCGGTAACTCCAGCTTGCAGCTTACTGCTTCACATTTCTCTGCACTGTACGAAGATGCTATGCTTCTGTTCACGCGCGAGGCAGAAGACGACGGAGAAAGCGTTGAAGGTGATGATGTTTCACAGATGTAACGAATGGGGAAAATGTTACACTTCTTTACAATGTGAAGTATGACTGTTCCAAGTGCATGCAGCACAACAATAAGCAGGACAGATGCCAGAAGAACCTGCCAAGCATCTGCAATCGCATCATGTGTAGATCGAACAAGAACTGCCAAGTTCTTCGTGCAGCTAATATTCAGCTCAGGTAGTGCTGAAATAGTAATAAAACATTGTGTGAGCTAAACTACATAACACAGACGTGTCTTAATCAAATCTGATCAAAGTTACTCTCAAACAAATAAAAGTAATTTAGAAAATACACATTATTCCTGAAATATCATTAATAAATGTGGATAGAGTTTCAAGAGAAAAACCTAAATGTTAAACTAAAGTCAATTGTTTCTAACTACCGTATAAATAGAGGCTTACTTATTCAAGGGACAAAATTTCCGTAGAATTTCTTATAATGCTAAACTAATGGAATTGCAAGCAGAATAATGCAATTTAGGTAGGCCTAGTTTCTCTAAATTCGTAAATCCTGCACAAATAACAAGACTACAATATCAGAAATACTTTTAAAACTTTATTTTACACAAATATTTTATCATTATGGTCCATCCTGGTTTGGTCAATTGTTGTTTAATGATACTGGGTCATAAAAAGGTTAAAAGATGAATAACGTCACCCTCCTCCTATATCCAGGGTAGGAACTGGCAATATGGCTGAATAGGCAGTGGCAGAATTATTATGGACCTTCTTTTCTGACCGTGGTCTATTTATGCGTGAACTAATATTTAACGAATACACAGACATCGGTTGAGAACAAAATGCACTTACTATGGAAATGACTTCGATTGGAGTTGTAAGGACAGGGAAATATTATTCTAGTGTTGACATCATCCTGGACCCATCCATCGGTTTCGTTTGAACTGACGCACGATTTATCTGCGCCATCCGCAAACAGAAAGCAGACTTGGTCCAGGTAATTCCTCCTCTTCATTTCCTCTTGCTCTGTAGGAAATATAAAAAATGCATCAGCAGATAATAATGCAATAACTCACCATCGCCCCACTTTACACGGAATGCGTTATCTGACAGAATTTGGAAGCCGCATTCCTCGTCAGTGCACAAGAAAGAATCAACTTGAAATAGTGTAACATCAATCACACATGTTTTAATAATGAGTCTTCATTTTCATCAGAATACTTTAGGTTCACATAAGCCATCTATTCCAATGATAGCACCATTATTGTAACGTGCAAGACATTAACCTATGGTAAATTCATATAAAACCATAGTAGAAACCGCATCTGTTGGAGAAGCCTGATCAAAATCCAATGTTTTTGCACAACGTGCATGGAAGCTGCAACTGTTACCCAAATTTAGGATGCTTCAAGATAGTCAATTTCTTAAGAAAGGTTAGAACTCCTGATATGTATGTGTTCACCTAAAACACGTTTCAAACCCTAAAATCGTAATCATAATCTCCAAACTTTTAAAGCGCCACTCGAAACCAAAGCACAAAGTACCAACTTATTCACAAGTGTGGCTTATGCTGTTGTGTCCAAGTACTTCAGTTCAACATTTATTCAATAAAACCCTTCAACTGTACACTGTACAATTAAATATTTTAGATAAATTTAAGTTCACATTAATTGACTCTTGACTAACTATCTAATTCGTTCATTTTCTGACAGGATCCCACTCTTCTGCCTTGCTCCTCTGCTCGTTTAGTCTCTTCCTTTCACCCATTTGGTCTCTCTCCTCACTCTAACACCCTTCCCTTTGTCGCATTCTTGTACCTTACCAAACCATCCTTCCTTCTAGAACCTTCTGTGTCAAGCCCTGCTAATACGGTTCACACCTATGTGCGACCTGGAGATTGTCTTTTGTGACAAATGCACACGTTTTCAGGTATACGCTGGTTCAATACCTGAATGATCAACTTACTAGATCTACATAAAAAAGGTTTACATATCCACTTATAAGTATGTATACATGTATGTTTCTCACTATTTATATAGTGCCTTAAGAACCTCACACAGGAGCTAATGTTCTGTTCTGTGTTTACGCATGGTAGTGCTAACTTCCCATTATTGAGTTACAAAATACTGAAATATTTAGGCATATGCTAATTCATGACCCTTGACTGATGTCTTGTACATTTCGATAACCTTACTGCGGATAGTTCACAGGTACAACCTGGTACACTTCCAAGAGTCACCTGCTTTTCCTCAAGAAATGATACACAGTTATATGTGACCTCGGCAGAGAGAAGTGTCGCTTACTAGATCAGCCGAAAAAATTAATGGTCCAAATATTTACAGGTGATTTCTTGCCAAATGATACTTAATATTTTCTTTAAAAAGTGCATAAATTTTGGGCCAAATGTTCTCAAATTTTTAGCCTAATTTTCTGACCATATAAGCTTATAGAAACTGTTATGAAGACCACTCCCGACAAGTGCTCCCTTCTGTCTGCTGAGGTCACATATATAGGTAACAGAAAAACTTTCTATTCCAATCCTACCTGCCTTTTACATTACAATAATGTATGGTAAGTAACCAATAAACGAAGTGTTAGAAAATTAAGTTAACTCCAGATCATATGCTAGTGCTAAAACTGATTAAAGAATGTAATAATATCTCTAAGGTGTTTAAATCATATCTTTAAAACAGACACACCTTCAACGAAAGACTGAAGGCTGGAAATGGAAAAGTGAAACTCCGATATCTCTCGTGACTTGTACCAGTATGCCAGCTGGATTAGATGCTGCCAGCTGGACATGCTCAGTTGCTCACTGATGTCAACAAGGTCCTGGTAGAGTGCTGCCATCTGCGGATAGCAGCCGGCAAAGCTTAGCAGTATGCAGTTGACAGACGTCATTAGGAGATGGAGCAGCAGAACTACCAAGACGGCCAATCCAAGCCGTCTCAGCAACGTGCCTTGTAAGACGACGTTGAAATAACAGAAGACACTTTGTGAAGACTTCAGGTCATTGACCGATATGGCAGAGCAAGAGTTTGACCTATTCTGTGGAGCATAGCTACTGTCATGTCCAACTGGCAACAGGTTGTTACAACTAGCGGCACAGGGCGTCAGATCAGAGGTTGGCTTAGTGACGAGAAGAATGCCGTCCGACATGCATTTGCCTTCGTTTGGAGGCGACCGTATGCTAGACGACGAAGACGACATATGGTTCTGCTGTTTTGTTTTCAGTGGATGCGTTGTTATGCCGTGTCCACCATTGAGCTCAGCCGCAAGACGCAGATGCCAAAACTGAGAGTGACCGAGAACAGTCCTGCATTTAAATCCAGTGAACATAGACTGGGTACGACGATAAAGGTGAGCACATCGGTGGAACAGCAGAATTATATCAACACAGAAGAAAATGATTCGGATGATCTCGATGTGAAGGTGTTCGACAAGATTAACTATGTCGAAATTCTGTCGGCGGTCAACGTCTAAGAGACTGTTATGATGGCCGTACGCTTGAACATCTGAGTATATATCGAAGCTCAAAAGTGGATCGGTCTTGCGGTTGGGTTTTTCCCTCTGGCGTAGGCTGTTGAAGAAACGGGTGGAGTTGACCAAACTCAATGTCTGATTCCACGACATTGATATTGTACTCGTACTTTCTTCGCAGGAATTGTCACGTGCGACTGGTATTGTGTGGAGATCAATGGCCGAAGACATCATACTGAAATAGCTGAAACATTTAAAAGCAAACGAAGTTAAAACAAGCGTTACAAGATTATTTCCTCTGTTTAAATTAGAAGAAGCCTTACAAATTACTTTTCATGGAAAACCATCTTAATTTTTCTATATCTGAATTGAGTTAATGTTGATAATTCGAACTGTTTTTTTACTCTGGCTGCTGTAAAAGGATTATATATACCATATAATTATCATTTAGAAGTCGTGTTTACTTGTTGTTTGTTGAAAAGGCAGAAAATGTAAAAGTACTTGTTCCAAAACATTAACTTGTTTTAAAACATGCATTACCAAAACTAATTATCATTAAAATAGCTTATCGTTTTGCCACACAGAAGGATATAACTCTGAACATACTTGTTCCAAACAGATTTTGTCCATTGTTGAACCTGGTCCACTTCCTGTACTCCAAGAAAATCCCAAAACCGAAATTGTGCCTTTGCGCTGGTGTTTGCAGTCGACCTGCCGACACTCCCCATGACCTTCGATTGCTCCAAGGTAGAATTGAACAGTCGTTGTGGGAAAAGAAACCAGCGATTGTGACCGAGGACATCTATATATGATTTATAGCGATTCACGAGCGGATAAAGGTCGTCATCAAACTTCTTGTGATAATTTTCGGTAAAAATGTCAGCATTTTTGTGATAAAGACTTATTCTATTCTTAAGCTTGTTTGCCATAACAGACTTAGGACTCAACGTTTGTGTCAGATTTTCCAGCCGGACCCTTGTCCTGTTCAGCAACTCTTCCAGGCAGTACAGTTCCTCCCTGTATATTTTCTCAAGAAATTCAGACTGCTGAATCAGATCAATTTCAATCTGCTCTTCAAGAGCCTGTTGGTACAGATCCAACTTTTTGGAATTTCCAGTCTGAAGCTGATCAACTGTTTCTGATATGTCTGCTGCTTTTGGCCCAATGAAAGCGTTCAGTAGAAGGAAGAACACAGTAAACGTACAAAATATGATGTATAAAATCTTCCATAAAATGTAAAGAATAACCAGTGTTCGCTGATGAGCATTCATCGACTTAAACGTAAGATGCCTTGGTGAGCTTGTGCAATAACAGCTACTCTTTCTATCCGACACAGGAAAACGAGCATCCTGCTTAGCAGGCAGTTTTCCAGAGTTTCTACGAACAATTCGCTGGACGACCAGCCAAAGGCTTTTCGAGCAAGCCCAGAAGACTGCAGACAGAAAGACCAGAGTCAATGCTGCTGCAAAGAGGAGATTGAGAAGGCCGATGGTGAGAAACAAGGCCGCTCTTCTGTCCTCGGTGACCCGGACCTTTTGACGCCGCCTTTGTTCCGTTGGACTGTAGATGAGTAAAAGCTGTGATATGTGTTTTGCATCATCAATCAAAACCTCCAGAGCCTGATCCATGAAAGGATCTTGGTTTACAACGTTGAATGTCACACTGAACTGCTGAGGACACGATACAAGGACGTCATATTTAACGACTTCACGCATTCTGTGCAGATCGTTAACAAGTATTCCCAGATATCCAGGGCACCCAGTCAAGAATCCTACAGATATAAAACGACAAATTATTCCTTTAATCAGGAGCGACAGAATAATAAAATGGTTTAGCTACAAATTTAAAATGTTAAATCATGCCATTCAATCAGCACAACATCCATCAGCCAAGTAAACAAAAAACACTTGTACATGTATATGTGTACTTGATATTTGTATAGCATTTGTGAAAAGTTTTCAAGCACTGAAGCATAGCTATTTAACAGATCTAAAAATGCACATCATAAGACAAGCAGAAAATCATCCTTTAGCAGTAAAGGCAGAACGGTTCATATTTTCAGTGAGAGAATGTTTCAGAAAAGATTTGCAGTACATGAAAAAGCACACTGTGCCAGAGTAGCCATACAGGAGCACTGGACTATGTTTTGTTAACAATCATTATCAAGGTTGACCAGAAACAGTAACACAGTTTCCAAGGTTGATATAACGATAACAGGTAATCCAGTGGCTGCATATAACCCAAGTAACACCAAGCATTCCTAAAATGCTGTACTGGGTATATCAAATTAAGCCTAGAAATATACAATGATTACATGCAATGTATGAACAAGTATGTAATGTATGTACGCATTTATGTACCTACTACCGGTACCTACATGCCTGAACATTTATTTTAAATGTTTATAGTAATGGCTAACTAACAGACCTCACAATGCAGCTCAAAGACTGAACTAACATTTCTAATCTGCATGTTTCCCACTGATCTGAGATCTTCAACTTTAGTCAACTTTATGACTCCCATGAATTTTGGTGGAACATGCAATTTTACCCAAAACTCTACAAATGTTAGCTTCACATCAGTTGGTATACTTATGGGACCACTATAACTGTCTGCAGAGACATGTCATTTGAAAGTGCATCACTTCACATGTGAAGTGATACAGTTAATTCGACAACACTCCTGTTAGCAAGCTAAGACTTAGGTTGCTACATTTAATAAGAAAAACCATTCTGCATACACAAATAGAAATCCAAGTTCAAATACAAGACTCAACATGTCTAATGTTTAGGTGCATATGCTTAAAACAAACCTTGTATATTAACCATCATTGAGGTACCGTTGAACGTCAGATTGGCATGCAATGAATTTCCAGTGATGAGAAACGGTGGCTTGTCTCGAAACCACCACCTCAGTAAAGAGATGTTACCTTTCAAAATGCAAGTAAAACACTTCATCTCTAATCCTTGTCACTAATTGTTGTAGTGTGAATGATGGACAAATGTATTATGAGATGGAGAGAGAATGCATTGTGCAAGAGGAGAGAGACAGACAGACAGAGATACAGACAGACAGACAGACATAGACAGAAAGAAGTGACAGACAGAGACAGACAGAGACATAGACAGACAGACAGACAGACAGAGAAACAGACAGAGACAGAGAGACAGACAGAGAGACAGATAGAGAGACAGACAGAGAGACAGACAGAGCGACAGACAGATAGAAGATAGACAGAGAGACAGACAGAGAGACAGACAGAGAGACAGAGACAAAGAGACAGGCAGAGAAACATACAGAGAAACAGAGACAGAGAATCTCTGTCTCTGTGAGACAGACAGACAGACAAATAGACAAATAGACAGACAGACAGACAGAGACAGACAGACAGAGACGCAGAGGGAAATGGAGAGAGAGTGAGACAGTGTTGGTTGTTTGACTGTGCTACATCAGAGGTTTCTCAAGGAAAGTTAATACTGAATGCAGTTGAGTGGGAAAGTTTTTGGATGAAATAAAGGGAGCAAATAATTATGTTGGAAATATGTGTAACAAAGAAATTTTGAAAATTTATACAGAAACGTTAAAGTTGACAAAGCAGAAGTTTCTTAACAAATAAGGTTTACAATCTGCTGTACAATTATGAGCTCTTTGCAATGGCAACCCTGATGATGAGAATTGTCTTTGACGTTTTATGAGTGCTGTTCAAGGTCCAATGACGACGGTCTTCTGCAGTGTTTTGTTAATGCATTGAGATGTATATCCTTCCAAATGGAAGAGTGTATACCAGACATTCCAAAATTCAAGGATATTGCACAAGATATTAGATTTGAGGGAAATAAGCTCAAGGAGTTTGTAATGGTGGAAATTGACCAGTTGTAAGAGTTAAGAAGAATTAATAGAAAACTCAAATGTGAAAGGGAAGAACACCAACTTCAGTACGTAAAGGCAGACAGAAAATTTCACCACAAAAAAGGAAGGATGAGAATTCCATTATGAAAAGGAAGAGCTCCGATATTGAAGGATGTGGAACTTGAGAAAATAGTGTCCTGTGAATAAGCTGGTTGCCGCAACTTTGCTTTTGTGGGCGCTGTTGAAATCTCGAGTTTACGATAAGAAATAGAGTTCGCAAAGGTTACCATTTTCAGTACGGTTACTGCATAACTGTTTGCACAGAAACTAAATGTTGTCGGGATTGAGGGAGGGAGGAAGAGATGCAGGAATGAGCACATGCTGTCAGTCTAAACCACAGAATTCATCTAAATCTGATTGTCAGATTGCCACAGATTCTTAACTAAAGTGCCAAAAAATGTTAATAATTTATGCCGCTTTTCAAATCTAATACAACAGAATTACAAACTACATACCAGGAATTAGAACCCGAATGCTTGGAGGGCTGTTGGCAGCTTTGATGAGATACTTGAACGGTTGACCAAGATTATTTGTAGAGACACTGACTGCTTGTTGACTGGCATCTTCCTGTGATGGGGGTGGCACAAACTTTGACACATTCTTCTGACAGCCATCTCCAACCACCCAAGTTGAGGAACTGAATGCAAATGGCTCATCAAAGTTCACAGATGCAATGAAGACGTTCTTTGACAGTTCACGAAGAGCGCCCACTAGAGGAAATTTGTTTGCAGACTGTCCCAGTGGATGAACGGTGTGGTTCCATAATCCAGGCTCATGCTGCAATCCCTTGAGGATAAGATCTTCTTCCAAATCAATGTCAAAGCTGTACTCAACAGTTATGAATTCATGCTGGTGCTTTCCACGACTCGTGTGTCTGTTGGTTTCACTCAACTGGATTGCAGTGTAGAGTCTTGGGGTTTCAAAATTGGAACTTGGGATACTGACGTAAAACCACAGCTCATACAGAATATCAGGAGACTTCCTTCGTATGTGACACTGGTAGGAATTTCGAAGATCCTGGTAAACCGGCTGGAGTGTGTATCGATATGAATCACCTAACAAGTGAAGTTCATCAAAAACTCAGAGCTGATTCTTTAATTACAATTCTGTCAGTAACGAAATGTAAAATTTTTCTCATAGCATAACACATGATGCACTAACGCTAGTATATAATTTCCACAATAAATTTAATTGTAAAATATTTGTATGACTGTAAAAAAAATTATTTAATTTGGAATGACAATCGCTAATGTTTTCTTGATGCAGCCAACAGTTGTTTGCATATACAAGTGCCTTACACGTCTGTCCTTGTTCAGCCAATGGACATAGGCGTTAATAGATTCTAGCCTTTGATTACTGCCTTTGAATCTAGCGACATACAGTATGGTAATTCTACCTTGGGCACATTCGAGAGGAGGATTCTTGCAGTAAGCACCTGTTGCAAGCTTACATTCAGGTCTTATGTAGCAGTCTACCAGACAACATCCGCGGTCCAACTCATCTAAAATAAAAATCCGTAATTTCAAAATAAGAGTGTAACAAATAAGAAGAAGGGCTTCAATCAAGTTATTCTTGGGTTTCACCAAGAGTTAAAACATGAGGGGATGCAACTATACTACTGCTGTTACAATTCTAACAAGTAAGCAGAAGAAGGCAGGTGGCCGGACCTCTATCTCACCATCTGATCTTCTCCACTCTCTACAGTTGATGTACTCAAACTGTGGTTCAGTTCACTATGAGTCAGTTGAGCATGCTAATCACTAAACTATCAAATATCCCCTCAAGTAAATAATGCACTTCCAGTGCCCTGATAGGCATCATCATCACCATAATCATCCTAATCATTATCATCTCATTATCACCATCAAAGTTATCAGTGGCACGACCCTCTCTGTAGCACAGACATTTTCATGACTCTGCCAGCTGTCCTGGTCCTGGGATCAACTCAACTTTATGATCCTGATCTCAGCATCAACAAAGTCAATTTCTTGTGACAAAGTAAATAGGAGATGGATTAAATTCATAAATGAAGTTCTAGACTTGGAATGACTTTCAACCTCTTCTTATAAGCCCAAACGTACTTGGAATTAAGAATAAGGCAATAGAAAATGATAGCATATGAAGAAAGTCAAAACTTTTCATGAATTACGCCAATATGCCATACAAAGTTATTCGTATCATATTTAGTTTCTCTCGTCATTATTCTCCACGAAATCAATACTAAAGAATCGTATTATGAATTGCCGCTAGTGGTTCCTCAAAGACACGATGTCACGTGATGAGCTAAACATATCATGGATCAGTTTCTCAGAAGTGATGACGAAACACAAGGAAATGTAATAGTACATGTCATTTTGATGCCTCTTCGAACTGCAAGACATTATTTATTTGCTGAAGTGGGTAAAGTTCCATGAATTACAGAATTGGAAAGTGCCAACATCAACAAGGGAAATGACGCTGCAACAGAAATGATGAATTACCACCTATCGAATAAAGTAAGAAGATAGAACACTAGAACACTTTTATCTGCAGATAGCAAAAGATAAGGATGATGTAAGCAATTTACAAGCAGAAACCCATGAGTGCTTTTGAGTAACTGTTACAGTACACAACTTTCAAGTATCCCCACTTCAAAGTAGTTATTCACAACTCTTGGACTGTACTTGAAACGGGAGGCATTTTTTAGATGCTAATCTTAAATAACACCCATGCAAGAAGAAACACATATCTGCTGTTTCTCTTACCTGAGAGTCGACACCTTGGTTGACTGAGGCACTGATCGCACTGATTCCCTGCAATACGGCAAGCATCGGAGACCAAAGGAATGGGGTGAACAGCAGCTGGAGTTATGTTGAACACTGCAGTCAGCAAGAGGGTGCTGTCCGTGCATACAATGCTGTTGGCAGCTGGCTGCAGCGGCTCAGGGTATGAACCCTATTACAGACGCAACTCACATACACTCACACACCTAAGTTAATATGATTTTTAATCATCACAACAAGAGACAAAACATCCATTATTTACAACTACTATTTTCTCCAGGTTTTCCCACTTCTTGATGATTAATGGCGTCATATCGAGAAGATATAAAACTAATGCTTTGTCTTTCTAATGATCAATGCGTGCAGCTGTGATAACTCAAAGCATAATGCAAAAATTATAAGTTAAAAAAAATATGCTCCACACATAATACAAGACCTTTACAGAACACTTATTCTGAATGGTGTACATATTAGAGTTACCGGTTAACCCTTTCAACCATCACTGTGTGATAGGCCACCGGTGACCTTATGCAGACCTGCCCTGGGCCTAACAAAAATGGCCGTCTGGGCATCCCAGAACGTGCATCCTTGTAACTCAGCTACTGCTGTATCGCATAACCTGGAGCATAGATCGCATATTTAATTCTGGAGCATAGATCGCAAATTTAATTCAGCTTTCAAAAACAACATTATTATAATGCAACATCATTTTAATATAAGCAGATACTATTAGAAGGTGTTTCAATGTATCATGTCATAGGCCTATCTGCTACATTGCCCGGACATCTTCAAATAATTAAATTTAACTAATAAACGATTGTGAAAGATACAGAATAAGAATGGAAAGCATACAATATATACAACCCAAGTTAAATTAAGCAACAGCCAGCAAATGACAATCTCTGAAGTGACAAACAACCTTGACTCTAAAAGTTCTCTGCTTTTGTCAGGTCTACTGCCTTTTAAGAACGCCTCTGTCATCCTGCTGCTAGGAATTATCAAAGCTGAATACTGCCATTACTTCTGTCATGGAGTGTTACAGTCAAACCACAGCAGAACCACTTTGATAGGAATAGGTACTAAATCATAATATGTTTCAAAATCAACAAAAATTAAAATAAAATAAATGAATGGCTTTCAAGCAACTTCATTTGAATTAGAAGATAAAAGAATATGTCTAATGAAAGTGGCCTCATAGGCTTCCCAGAATTGTTGTTATAAATTCACACACACTGAATGTGAGCAAACAACTTTATGAAGTGTAATATTAAATCAAATGCATTGTATTATATATATATATAAATTATATATATAAATTAAATATATAAATTATATATATAAATTATATATATATATATATATATATATATTGAGAAATACAAATACTCAAACTTAAGTAACATCTATACTTCAGGTATCGTATTTATTATTTATTTAGTACAGAATTTCAAGGCGTTTCTTGCTTAAAATTTGCAAATGATCACTAACTGGTCTGATTGATTCATGATGAATATGGTTAGAAGTCACTGGAACTAAGATGCACCAAGTTGTTATCACCATTGAGATGCACAGACAAACAGACACACAGACAGGCAGGCAGATCGACCAACAGACAGACAGACACAGACAGACAGACAGACAGACAGCAGGCAGGCAGGCAGGCAGGCAGGCAGGCAGGCAGGCAGGCAGGCAGGCAGGCAGGCAGATCGACCAACAGACAGACACAGACAGACAAACACAGACAGACAGACAGACAGACATATAGACAGACAGACACACTGACAGATACACAGACAGACATACATACAGACAGACATGTTTAAGTACCGACATACTGGACATTAATATTATGTGGCATGTCACTGGTCACCAACGTTTGAGTGGCTCTGGGATAGGTATGGTACTATAAAAATGCTGACACACATACATTTTTGCCCCACATGAAAGCAAGGAAAGAAGTGACTGCAAGGTAATGATTTACAGACTTTTAGATGATAAAGAAGTGCTTTGGAAATACTATAATCCTAATGGAGAAGCTATGACACAAATCTAATCTAATCTAGGAACTTCTACACTCTACAGTACTATTAGTAACAATTTAACAGTTGGCACACTAACAAAATTCCTCATCAACTACATGCTTCAGCAATACAGTCTTGTACTTAACAAATCTCTGGCTCAATCATTACCACACCTGAATCAACAGCACGGCAGCCTTCTCCTCATGGTATAAACACCTTTATGCTTGAAAAGTGATATCGTAAAGCTGGATTCAAACCTTAGACACTGCAGTGACAGGCCAAGGCCAGTGTGTGTTAACATTCAGTCAACAATCGCCCTAAAGATGTTGAAAAGAGCAGCAGAAGATGAAAGACGGAACAAGAAGAGATGAAGGAGCTTAACCCTTTAACGACCGTATGGTAGTAAAATAAAAGCACTGCCATCGGTCGTTAAAGGGTTAAAGCAAGCACAAGTCAAGCATAATTATGCAAATGAGTCAGTTACGTAACTAAGGTCATACTGAATACTAAGCATGCCATCAAAATGCTCAACCACCTACAATCAACCATGAAACAACAAGCACAAGGGTAGTACATGCAATCCACACTACAACAAGAACAGGATGTTTATGCCACTGTAAAACAGGGACCACACTACTCTGTACGACTCTTCTACGAACGAATGCACAAGTATACACTGTAAACTAAACTTTGGGTTCGCAATTAGGCTAATGATTTTCTACATGCAAATCACTGTGTGACAGGAACAACCAGAAACAGGTAACATGGGTCAAAAATCTTTCTTCACCTATTTATATCTGACCACATACCTGGGTCTAGATCGAAAATTTAAATGAAAAATCAACATTATATTAATTTAATTCATTTAAAGAAAACAAAACTCAAATAGTTATATGAACAGTCACAGTCCTCTTTAGAAACCCAGAAAAAGTAGGAGCAACTTTGCTCACAGTTAACGTTTTTAAAAGGAACACTTATTATGAATCATTACAAACATAATTATATCTGCAAATTGAGAAACATTTCATATAAAAACATCTAAAATATTAACCAGTTTGATAATTTGTCCTAAGCTCCAAAATATTTACTTATAGCTTAAACCATTAAACAGTTGACGAAACGTGAAACATATAAACATAAACAGCTGCCCATTCCACCAACAGAAACCCTTCCACGACAGACAAGAGCATCATGAAGCCATTCTCTCCATTCCAAACAAGACTCAAGAGCCCCTGCAAGCCTTGCATTAGGGCCAAGCAAATGTCGCATTATATTACACTCCATTAAATAACACAAAGCATTTCAGCCACGGGCATGAACTTGCAAATAAATGAGGACTTTCTTAAATGCAACTCACCATTTTATGACAAGGCTCATTCAGCATACGCCTTACGTAACTGTCCCCGATGTGGATGCCCTGTGGACACCTGCCAGCCGAATATTCCTGCATCGTGCAGACCTCCATTGAAGCCTTTGTTGTCCGGTCCTTAGCAATCTCCAACGTCAGACTGTAGTAGTCCGGCATTGGGTATCTGTCAAAGTAGTTCAGTACAATGAACATGTTGGTGGCATGGACCGCTGGGCAGTTCATCCTAAATTAAACAATGTACTTTGTGACCTGTATAGCACCACAGACATACTGTGGCCCACTCATCCAGGAAAATCCACTCAAAGACCCATAAGTCACCGTTGGCAGTCTAAATAAAAGTGCAATTTGGTGCAGAGTAAATGAACAGGTTCGCCTGTACGTAAGTCTCTCTTGCACCAGGATTCCTTTACTGCTGTCTCTTTTGGCTGGTTTTAAGATGCTCGTAAAAGGCACTATATAAATGCCTGAACTAAATGTTTATAAGTACGTGCAGCCAAGTCCACAGGGGGCACTAGTGGAAGAGATATCACTAAATATATTTGTCCTGGCAGGAATTCGAAACCCAAACTCTAGACTGACTGTAGAGAATCTAAAGAATAGTTTCAATTATTACTTTAACTGCCATTGTTCCTACAGCCCCAAATTCTGCATAAATTACTAAAGGGCCTAAGCTACATCACCACATAGAGCAACAATATACTTCCCTCTAGAAACATACTAATAGCATACTTGCATTGTGTAATACTAATACTCTGCTGAAATCCACAGTTATCACATTCTGACTTGCCAATGATACTACTTAAAGAAATCAATATTACAACAGCTTGGTAGGGAAATGAAACACTACCAAAATTCAGGCAACAAGTGGGGCAACAAAATGTGTAACATACATTTATGACAGTTGCTTGCTTTTCTAAGACACAGCCCGCAAAATATCCACATCACACATATTAATACTTGAAATCGCTAACCGGCAACGATTTAACTGAATGCTGCGAAAGTACTCCAGTTCTGCCTTTCCAGATGGATTCTGCATCATGAAGTCACCATCACCCTCGTGGTCAACATCTTCATAAGTTGGTATCACATCAATGTTCTGAAGCCCAACGTTGACTCGGATCCCAGACGCCCGATACCAAAAGAAGTCCGTCAGTTGCTTTGTATCCGTAACGTAGTACGTTGTTTCCAGGTTTCCCGCATTGTGTAAATTTTCCAGTAAAAGGTTTGCTGATGCAACTGCAGTGACTGTTAGAAAGTCAAGACAAACACAGTTGTAATGCTCCTTAACCTGAGGCATAATAGCTAGCCAAACAATAAAACATAATAATGATAAATGCATACTGGATCAAAGTTTAGTTCAAACTATAAGAAACTAAAAGAGAGATGAAATTTGAATGCAATCATAATGTGATCATTATTTCTTTTATAAATACTAATTGACATCATTATTATGTAATGGTTTAATTAGTTTCCCATCACATTCAGAATCCTTGTCACATCATCGGCATTCTTATCCTTTCCTCCACTGTTTCCGATGGTGTTATTTTTACATTACAAACCCATTACTTCTTCTGGATCTGCTCTCCTTCATCTCCTTCAGAGTTTCATTTCGAATTAGTATTAATCGATGTAGCAAAAGCGCTGTGCTGGACGACCGCCTCACAAACGTATAAAAATAAAGCCAACAACATGCCAGAATAACTGCATCATTGTGGATTAGCCCTGCTACATCCCAGCACAGAATAGAAGCCACTTCAAACCTTGGTTGCTGGGTAGTAATTCAGCATCTGAATCCAGATCAGCTTCAGCAGGAGGAGCTGAAATGAAGAATCAGCACACATCCAGTAATCAGCATACATAGCATAAGTATTATGTCATGTATGAGAATATCTGCCTGTCTGATGGAAAAGCCAGGTGCTGAAGTTGTTCGGCCTGCAGAAGCCAGGAGTCATAAAAGCGTCAGAAACGCAAATGCAGAAAACATAAAAAATGATTTGTCACACCAGAGCTATTGTTCTTCGTAAAGGTTTTTCTTAAGTATCAAACTTTTGTGTTTAGGTTACTCTACCATTCTTAGAAAAAAACTTACATTTAACACTACTATTTGAAATTTCAGTGAAAACATTACTTACAGTTAAGACTAAAAGAATAACTCTGGCACAAATATCAGCACTTTTCATTAATTGAAAATTGAGTAACTTAGTGCATAACACACTAATATGCACACTGTCAAATGAACTGCACAACACTGTCAAATTAACTGCATAAAACAAGCAGATACATACATGTACACACGTCATTCATCATGACTGATCCTCGCTGACAAACACAGTTTCTTGTTGACCAGTCACAAGCCGTGGCGGTGGCGTCAGACAAACGACTGTGGTGTGCTGATCCACATAACAATGTTTCATTACAAGGAGAGTTCTCCGTAGTAGAAGCACTTGGCAAATCTAGAATGAGACACCGTATTATGTTGCACAATCAGAAAAGGACTGGCAGTTGATCGTCAATGAATCTCCGAAGCAGAACTGTTGGAAATTGGTCCCACAAGTAGTATTTATGTTGTGAGGAGGGAAAGATGGATGAGAGGTTTAATACAGTCACCTTCATAAAGCACTCACGGTAACACTGTTTTGAAAAGAAGAACAGGGAATTGATCATATGTGCATACATCAGCTGCCTTTTTCATAAGATATCAAAAGCAGTAATATGCGATGAAATGCAGAATTTTTAAAACCCTGGCTTGCAACCTATGACCACCATTATACATCCTTCTCAAGTCATTCCCTGTCTTTGAAATTGTGAGCAATGTGATTCTCCCAGTATCGGCATTGTTTCTCTGAGAAGAAATGTTTTTCCTACAACTGCCACGTACACTCCTTGTCTTCACGCCTCAGTACAGTTCATGCTGCAGCATCAACTGGTTCTTCCGCTTCCACTAAGGTGGCAATCACATAGACTTCTAAATTATATTGGGCTTTACAGTTTAAAGTTGTTTCCTCATAAACAAGGCGCTTCACGGTCTAGCACAAATTTACCTCTCTAACTTGTGCATTCCAATTAAATATCATCCTACCAACTCACACGTATGGTAAGCCACAGCAACTGACCAGCTGTTTCTCCCATTCTCCCACAGGCAAACTTGTGCCTTTTGTGCATTTGCACACCCAGAGGCAAACCACACAATGGTTCGAATCTGTGGAATTTGCTA
The DNA here is from genome assembly GCA_020284085.1 of Aporrectodea caliginosa. Lineage (NCBI taxonomy): Eukaryota > Metazoa > Annelida > Clitellata > Crassiclitellata > Lumbricidae > Aporrectodea > Aporrectodea caliginosa. The sequence continues at coordinate 144,980 of JACEVL010001052.1, forward strand.
GCTCCAACTTGACTGGACTCTTTCTCTCATCCCAATTTGCAAAAAAGCACTAATTTTTTCCAGCTACCTCTGCTTTTGAGGTGACTTTGTCAATTACTAAATATACACAAGCCTGGGTGGCAGCCTTAGTCTAGGCACATCCACACTAAAAAGCCTCCTTGTTGAATATTAATAATTTAAGTAACTACTGGAAGAGTCAGTAAAATGTAACTAAATTAAATGCAAAGACATCATATAATTTTAATTAGTTGCCTGAAAGCTTGGCTGTGGGACTATATTTAATTGGTAAAATACAAATAAACAAAATGCATTTTTATCATTAAAAGATCAGACCAAGACCTCAAATTATGTGAACTAAAAATAAACTCACTGACCACATTTTAAGGTTAAAATATTTTTATATCTATTTACTTAAAGGACCAATTAATTATGTGTGCAAACTCCATACATCTGAATACCAGGTGGGAATGTGCACATTCACGAGGGAACACGAGTGTCATGCAAAGGTCAAAGTAAAATAGTCAGCATTGACTAATGATTTAAATAATGGTAGCGAGCTCAAATGTCAGGCCTTATTCCGGTAACTATTCCAATTACGAGAAGCGCAGCAGTAGAAAGCACCTTGCATATCCTACAATTGTCTTGAATCTAGGTTCTAAGAACACACCAGTATCAGAAGAATGCATCAGTATCCGATGATGGCAGGATGGAATGAGCAATGCATTAAGTTATGATGGTAGACTAGCAATCTGCCTCATAGGTAACTTAATATGCCATTCAAGAAGAATCTAGTGAAGTTCACAAGAGAGATCCAATGCATTTGATGAAGAAGAATATGTAACAAACTAAGGACAGTTTTGAACAAGTTGAAATGTTTTTGATAAGAGAGGATATACTAATATGCTTTATACTTAATTTTTTTTATATTTGATGATCTTTGTACACCAAAATGCGGTTAGCAGTTGGTTTTTCAATAAAGGATATACTTACTTACTTACTTACTTACTATGCGCTACTGAATTCAGGTAGTCTAATTGAGACCCTACCAGTGCATATGCAACTGTTTTAGCCGCGTCATTAGTAAGAGAATGTCCGTTGTGATGAAATACCCTACTGTGGTAGACAGACGACCCGCACATAAAAGTGTAAAGTCACAGTGAACGAGCCATCAATGGTGACACCAAGAGTTCTCATTCTGTCTGATAATGGGATTTCGGCTCCAACAAGGACAACTGTGGGGAGAAATGTGGGGAGAAAGACTGCATACACATGAATGGGTTGTAAAGAGAATTGCCTCTGACTTATCTGGGTTAATTGCAAGATTATTAGAGCAACAACCAATCATGAAGAGAAAGCAATCAGAAACTTTGAGTTCATTCTTGGCTGAAGAATCTGAGGCAGAGAGCAGGACATAGAGCTGAGTATCATCGGCATGTTGCTGAACCATTGTTATGTTAAAAGAATAGAAAAGTCAGCACTGATCATAAAACGCCTGCTGATTTCAATATTGCAAGGATTGAATAAATCCATTTCAGAAACCAGTTAAATGCTACTCACAGACAGTGACAACATAAAAGCCTTTCACTTTAAATGATATCATTCGTTTTCTTTATCAAAATTTCCTTGGCAAAAAGAGTGATTATTCATTAGAAATAGTAACGCATTGGAACTTATGAGGAATGCAGAACGTCCCCATTTCATAAATAAAAACTGAACAATTATTATTGTTATAATTACACTTTTGTCTATAATTTTCTGTTAGTTTGGGAAAAATAACAAAATAAAATCCCAAATAATAGATAATTTTCATGGACCAAGGACAAGGCCAAATTTTCCAGACATTTCTCATGGGTAATTGTATTGTTTTTGATCATATATGCTGTTGCTGAAAAACTCTGAGAGTTGATTCACTAACTCACAAATATCTTTTAGCAAAGTTCTCAATAGTATTTCCGTAGTAATAAAAGTGATCCAGAGTTTTCAACATTTGGTTATTCTTAAGTGAATCCCAAGTCGAGCAGTAGTAAAATTCAACTTTACAGACCTAGAGCAGAAATCTTGTGCCCATAAATGTCTAATAGTCCCACTAATCTGATATTTAATTATAAATTCATTGCAGTGTTCTCACTCAGGGTTCTCACCAGTTGGGGAGTAAATAGAGTTGCTAAAATGAATAGCAAGTTTTTTCCTCTCATCTGTTAAGCCTCCTTATGATCTGACCAGTTTAGGATTACAACTTTTAAATCTGGACAGAATATTTCTATTATCGGGCGTTGATCAGATTACACCATTGCCTTTTGATCATTTAAGATAAATGCTTATTCTGTGACATAAAGGCCTGAAAAGATATTAAACATATACTTACTTGAGATAAGCTTTACAATTATTCATTAGACATTTTATATACACATGTATTGCTGAGAAAAAAACATGGGAAGGGAAAGCAAAGGAGAAAGACTGCATGGGGATAAATGACCATCATCCTCTAGTAATGAGAAAGCATAAGGGACAAGGGTGCCAAAACTAGATGACAGTCCACCACAAGGCCTTTCACCTGCCAGTAACATATTAGACGTGTGTACGTTTGATGCTCAATCTAATACATAAACATAATTGCACACAGTCCAACATGAATTATTTATAAATACATAGGCATACTTTTTACAATTGTATTTTTGTATTGTGTCCAGGATCAAATGGTATCTTGACAATCATAATAACAAATTTCAAGAAGTCTTATATCATATTATGCCACACTGCCACATCATATTAAGCATAATTTATTATTTGTCAGTTGACTATATATTAATATTAATTGCATTATCTTACTTATATGACAGTTACTGGTATGCTTGGATATAATACATAAATATGTATGTTTCTCATTACATGTGTGTTTCTGGCTGGAAAACTTTATATGAAGTAGATCACTCACCAAATATGTGCAGAATTGAACTGTTTCTGCTCCAAGCTTGCATTTCGACATGGTTGTTGTACTTCTCATTGTAGAATATTTTAACATCCTCTAAAGTAATACCAAACACCAAAAACTAATCACACGATCACAAGTGTATTCATGCATGTATTTGCATACATACACATGTACGTATCAGGTTACTTATATAGCACAATTTAATATACCTAACAAAAGTGCTGTAGATGGCTAGCTAACTGATTCACAAAAGGCATGACTTAACATAACATAACATAACAAGGGTTTTAAGTGGTTCAGAAGACGTTTAGTCTGTGTTAGAACCACTGCAATTAACCTGGAACAATTAATAGCCCAATTTACTAGCTTCTTCTTAAAAGCTGTGATAGTGTCCACTGAGACAGTACTATCATCCAAACTATTCCACAAATCTACAACTCTTGCACTGAAGCATTTCTGTCCTAATGTCCCTTTCGGTTTCTTAAATAATTTATACCTATGTCCCCGAGTTGCCTTGTTTGGTGCTAATTCAAAAACTTCTCTCTGCACTGCCTCCTTTCCAGTAATAATCTTGTAGGCTTCAATTAGGTCTCCTCTGCTCTCACCACCTCTCCAGACCAAACAGCCTGGCTATTTTTGCAGACTTGATTCCCAGATATGGCATTGGCGAATAAGCTGGTCTCCCTGACTCCAGCTTTTCCTTCTGTTTCAGGTGACTCCATACCTGGATGCAGTATTCCAACTGTGGCCTAACCAGTGATTTGTATAACCTCAATATTGTATCCTTGTCTCTGGTGACTATTGTCCTTCTTATCATGCCTAAAGTCGAGTTGTTTTGATGCTTCAGCACATTGCCGAGGGTTTTACTCTTGTGCATAATCACTCCCAGTCCCTTTCTTCCTCACTCACTTTCAACACCATGCCCCCCATTTCATATGAAAACTCACTGTTTCTCTTCCCCATATGCATCACTGAGCACTTATCCACATTAAAGAGCATCTGCCAGTCCTGTGACCATCTGAACATTCTTCTTAGATCTTCCCGTAGTATCTCCGCTTCTTTTTCATTTCCCACTGCTCTACATAGTTTGGTATCATCTGCAAATTTAGAAATTTTAGATAAATCCCATCATCGATGTCATTAATAAAAAGTACGAACAGCAATGGCCCAAGCACTGATCCTTGTGGCACTCCACTTAGCACTGTCGTCCAGCTAGAATGTTTGTCACCTATGCCCACCTTTTGTCTTCTTCCTGATAGCCAGCTTTGAATCCATGCTAGTACCTGCCCTCTAATCCCACATGCTTGCAACTTCTTGGCCAGTCTTTTATGAGGGACTTTGTCAAATGCCTTGGCAAAATCTAAGTAAATTACATCTACAGGCTTTCCCTCATCTATCCTCTCATAGACTTCCTCAAAGAATTCCAAAAGATTTGTCAAACACGAGCGACCTCTAGTAAATCCGTGTTGACTGCCCTTAATAATGTTATGCTCATTCAAGTGTCCCACTATATTATCCTTAACAATTCTCTCCATGACCTTACACACAACACTGGTTAAACTTACTGGTCTGTAGTTACATGGTTCACTTCTGTTTCCTTTTTTAAACAATGGCACTACAAGAGCATCTCTCCATTCCTGTGGTACAACTCCAGTCTGTATCGCTTTATTAAAGATCTGTGCTAATGCCTCTACTTCATGTAAGAATTTAGGATGTAGTTCATCTATTCCTGGACTCTTGTCGGTTTTTAACCTTTTCAGCTGTTCCACCACATTTTCCTTAGTGAACACTATCTGTGTTAGTCCTTGACCACCACTCTCTAAAAATGCTTGGTTGGGTTCAGGGATGTTTCCTAATTCCTCCAATGTAAACACTGAGCTGAAATATTTATTAAGCGTTTCAGCAGCTTCCACATCATCCACAATAACTTCTCCATTCTCCTCTTCCTTTTTCAATGGCCCTACCCTTTCTTTCCTTTTCTGCTTGCTTCTCACATAGTTGTAGAAACTCTTGCTGTCTTCTTTTACATTTCTTGATAACTTCTCCTCAAAGCTTTTTATTGCTTTCCTGTTTGCATTATTGCATATGTTTCTTTTATTCACATACTTTGCTTTTGATTTTTCAAGTCTTACAACATAGTCACAGTCCAGTCCATTCTTTCTTTCCTTCTTCAACTGCTGAAAATTCTTCCAAGCTTTGTTCTTTGCCCTTCTCTTTCTTTGAATAAGTAACATTCATATACAGACATTTATAAATTTTAATAACATACATTCACTAGTTACAGAAAACAGATGAAACACCACTAATCACAAAATGAAAGTTCGTTTCATGAGCTCATCTTCAAGTTTCAGATCGCAAAACACCAAAAAAAGACCAAACAGCCTGGCTATTGCAGACTTGATTTGATATAGCATTGGTGAATAAGCTGGTCTCCCTGACCTGGCTTCTGTGGCATTGAGAAATTGTGGAGATTTCCACGATTACATCATATTACCAGACTTGTATACAAGACATAAAACTCGAGACCGAGACCGAGACAGTGGGGTCCGAGACCGAGACAGTGGGGTTCGAGACCGAGACCGAGACCGAGACGAGACACCAGGTCCAAGACAGTTCGAGACAGTTCAAAACGAGTGAAATGCACATTGCACCCAAGTCCAGAAACAATTTTTCTCAACTTTTGAAGTCTAATACAATGGTCAAGTCTCTGAAATCAGCCGATCACCTGAATTGTATAAACTATAAACAAATTAAAATTAATATTTCAGCCATTCTGAAATCTTCTAAATGATTCTAAAATTTAAACCAGGGATGGCCAACCCGCGGCCCGCGGGCCAAATGCGGCCCGCGTGGTGCTAATTGGCGGCCCGCACGGCCCCTTTCTAAATAAAATTATTTTTTTTTCTCATTTTGCACTTACTTACTTGTCCGACTACTAAAATACTGCATAATAATGATGTCTAAAACACTAAAAGATTTAGTGTTGTAAGTTCTAGTGACCTAATGTAGCTGTACCTGTTTTTATACATCTTGTAAAATATGAAATAAACATTTGTATTTCTTTGGAGGCTGTGAGGACAAATATTTTGCGGCCCGCTGCGTGCTTTCCAACAATCATAGTGGCCCATAGGCCAAAAAAGGTTGGCCACCCCTGATTTAAACCAACAAAATTCCATATAGGCCCTATACTGAACGAAGTTCCGAATAAAATACAGTTTGTACGAGAACTTTGGAGACTGCTTCTACAAGAGAACAAGACTTTCGCTTCGAGACAGTTTCCAAACAGACAAGACATTCGCTTCGAGACAGTTTCCAAAAAGTCCAGAAATGATCTCGAGACCGAGACCGAGACAGTGGGGTCCGAGACCGAGACATCAAAAAACCTGTCTCGAGACGTCTCGAGACCGAGACAGTGTCTCGAGACAAAACAACTCTGCATATTACATATTAATTACTACTGAAATCATTCAAATGAGTTTAAGGAATAAAGAAGACATTTTAATGGAATAAGATGATTACGAGGACAGTCTAGACCATCCTCATAACCATCCTCAAGGCCTAAAAATCACTGAACCGCAGCTCATAATTCATTCAGGACAATCAACTGGAAAGCAACTCAGAGAAATGACAAATAGGTGTAGGTCCAGTACGTCCTGCTAAGCCACTGCTTCTCATATCTGTATCTATATCTCACTAGATTTGCCAATACATCACAGTTGGCTACCTTTGTGCATTGATGTGTGATTGTCTCTGAGATGTTTCCTAGACTCAGCAACTCAGATGACAGTTCTCAAATATCACTGTTTGAGTGTAAATTGAAGAATGATCACCACCATAAAGGAGCTCTAACCATTGTAGTATATAATAATGCAGCTCAGCTACAACGGGGTACATGTACCATCTTCAGTAATATAACAAAACAGACTCCTAAATTATGACACTCTTCAAGACGCCTTATAGGACTATTGAAAGTATATATGCAATTAATACAGCCTTAAATGCATAGTGACACCCACTTTAGAAACATTTAAAAACCAGAGGGTGAGTGTGGCGCTGTTGCTTTTAAAAAGTTGAGGTTTACCTAGATCTATGTAAAAACTTCTACAACGAAACTATAGTCTCAAGTCTCTCCAAAATTACTGTGCAAGTCTTAGCACTGTATTTCACAAATTTCATATTTCGAGCTATATGGAAAGCCAGGTATCAAACTTGGGAGGGAGGGTTTAACTCCGCCACTGCTCATACTCTGGCAGTGCCAGTCACGAGCCTGGATTAAGGAGGAGGGTGATGCTAATGATCTGTTATCACGCAGTGTCTTTAAACTAAAACTACTAAGTACTACTACTGGAACATAGATCATGCATTTTGTTAAAATTATAAACTACTCAGAATATTATTCTAATATTTTATGCCCTTTCTCTCAGTCAATGCCAGTGGTTCAAATACCTGAGGAAACTGAGTAAAACACCTATAGGCCAGTCTAATCTCATCTGAGAGTTTCAACGGAGACATTCTTGTCAGGTAAAAGGCAGCAGTCATTGGTCCATGCAGGGCAAATCTGTTATCAAAATCCACTGTACAAGGAGAGTTATGATCCAAGAGGTCAGAGAGACTGGAAGGCAAGGTTGGCTCATCCCTCATAGCCTGCCTTCCAGTGCATATACATACAAATGCTGAGTGCTTTGACGCATGCCAACTGGGCCTTGACAAAGGACCAGGTGCATGCTCCTCCCAAGACAAAACTGCCAGACACCAATGCTGCTTTCATGGAGGATAGAGAATAGATCAATAAGGAAGGCATAGTGACAGGAGAGCACAAAGATTAGGAAACCTGGATGGATCATTACAACATTTCTAACAGACAGATGCCTTACGGCTGAGCACAGACCATTATTTTAAAACACTGCTGAGGATCAGTAATGCAATGTAATTAGTAATTTATATAGCGTCGCTCACAGCCATGGCCATTCAGTAGCGCTCCCAGTGAGAGAACTCCAAAAGAAGAAATAGGTTGTAAGAAAAGAGAGAGATGAAGACAATGATCCAGAAGGAAAGTCTCATGCAGAGTGAAGGGAAGGGAAGGGCATTCCATAACGAGGGCCCAATGATTACAAAGGATCGAGTCTGTAAATTTTCCTTGACTCATGGCTTTCTGTCCATCACTCCAAAACCAGATCAAATATCAAATATTGATCATCATCCATAGGCTGACGCCACACCAACTATTCTTCTGCTCCTCTTGGAACTATTTCTCTGACTCTATAGATCTTCATCTCCACCTGGATGACACCTAATTTCCTGTACTTCAACCCATCTAAAACCGAATCATACTAACAGGTCTGTGTGACCAGCTCAAAAAATACCTAACCTCTTTACAGCACTGACCCTGAACTAGGCTCCACCACACATTTACTACTACCGGTACTTCTCATGATGCCACAACTTACCAAAACTGCAACTTTTCTGATCATATCATCCTTTGTTCGTACTCTGTCAGTGCCAGTCCCAAGCCTGGATAAAGAAGGAGGGTGATGCTAATGATCTTTGTTATCAACTTATCACACAGTGTCATTAAACTGAAACTACTACTACTCATCCTTTGTTCCCACTCTTCTTCAAGCACTTATTTAATCTTCTTGGAATCTGCCACATTCTTGACCTCAGACAAGTTTAAGCAAAAGTGCTTCCATACAAAGAGCGCAGAAAACACTGCTAACGACCTCTGAAGTGTCAATCGATAATGCTCCAGTCTGTCGACTACACCCAATTTCTAGTGTAGCATTAACTTCAGGCAAGACACCGTCTTCAAATTTGTCACGAGTAATGAATTAACACATAGATCAATAAAATCACTCTAGAATTCAACATAAAATTCTATAGAAGCACGAATATAGCTATAAACACAAGTCTATGACTCGATGGCATAGTCGGTGGGGGATTCCATTTGGGGGTTCTATTAGACATGGAGAAAGGGGTCAGTTTTTAAAAGTTAAGTGTTTTTTCTGGCAACTATTTATTTGGGGGTTCAACCTATAAACCACCCCGTTAAATACGCCCATGCTATGACTCATCGCTAATGTTGGACGCATGAGGAAAACTCCTTGTCATGTATTCTTGAGTATTCCACAAATTCAGCTATTGTGCAATATGCATTCATGGTTATCCCAAACTTCCCCTACTGCACAAGCATGGGTGTTAGCAAAATCTGGCTGATTCATTGCCTCCATGCATGCAGTATCAGCCAAAATCACATTCGCATACAACATAACGATATGAACAATATATCGAACAAAAGAATTAAGCCACACTGTTGTTATAGGCATTTGCCAAGCTCTACTAACAATCAGGGTTTCAAGTGGTGTGGGAACTGTGGGAACGGCGTTCCCACTGCTCTCCAAATTGTTTGCTTGCGTTCCCATTGCTCACCATGCAATGGAACCCTGATAACACATGTTCCCTAATAAAACTCTTCTTCGGCATTCCCACTGCACACCCAAACCACTTTAACCACTGCTAACAATTACTTACTTATTTACTTAAGAGATGGTCTGACTTTTCCGTGGATGCTAATAGATGGTTCACCAGTGAAATGCCACTTTCAACGATGCACACGAAAACATATCTATGCTGCACACATCGAGATATACAGAAACCCTGTAGGGACAGTGCTATAAAAATTTCAATTATGCATGCAATCCAGTCTGAGATGGTTCCAGACGACGACGGCTTGCAGAGCTCTGCATAATAGTTTTCATTTCTGGCCCAGTTCTTCTGCTACGAACGACTGATCACAAGAATCGCACGTCGCAACCTTAAGATTAAATATGATCCGATTCTAATCATCAACAAACAGCGGAAATTATCGGCGTCTCAAGCTACGCTCGTCACCCACGGCCGATAATCCCCAACAGTTTGAAGATATTATATCACACGCCATAAAGTACCTTAGCACCATCCCACAGTTATTGCCGTAAGTGCAGTCTCAGAGCGCTAAATTGCTTGCACGAGTATTCCTTTAGTCTGCACATTGGCAGCGTTTACGGCAAGAAACGGCGAAATAGGATCACGTGCTGGAAATTTATAATCGACATGAAATGCGCAATATCATACCCCTGAGATACAAAGCATTTGATGAAATATACGGACTACACAGAAAATCCAAGAAATACGGCTCTCAATGCATAGCTCACACACATATATATATATAAATACACACATACATCCACACAACCTACACCCACACATACACCCACACCCACCCACACGAACACACACGCACACACATTTCAGCTGTAAAAGTAATGCAAATTGCAATTGTAGTTATTTCAGTAGTGTAATTTAAACTATAATAACGACTTTCTGTATTAAATACTGAGGTATATTATTTAACAAACGTTTTAACAACTATAATGATGAAAGTTATTATAAGATACCGAACTACATGGAAACTTCAATGAAATGAAATTGTTAAAGCCTTATACATGGACAATTGGACATGTATACATATGGTAAACTTATATAAATATACATACATACTCATTCTTGAGCTGTAAATAAACATATATATATATATATATATATTATATATTGACAAGTATATACAATTTTATGCATCAATACATACTCAAAAATATAAACTAGACAATTAAATGTTTTTGCTGAGTAGCCAAAATTGTAGATGGATGTAAATTGCCTTCTTCCAAGCGAGTTCATATTCCTTGACCATTTTTCTCTATTTAGGGAGCGTTTATGGTGCATACAACAGGAAGCTCTGGCCTTAAACACTGGCCTAATGTACAAGTGCATTTGCCTATCTATGCAGATATACTCATACCCATATTGATATTATGTATGAACACATTATAGTTAGTAGTAAATATTCAAAGGCACATGTACATGTACAGAGCTAGGTCATTGGAATCTGTGCACGCCTATGCAAACGTGTAAAATAAATGCAGTTGGATGGAAAACTTTATGTGCATGGGTGCAATCGCACATCTGCGAACAGCAATTTGTCCGAATGCGCATTTGCCTTTGTCCATTGCAGACACAACAGCCAATGGCAAGTAAGAGACTGTAGCTGGTTAATGGCTGCGAAGTCTGCGTCTTCTTCGTCTGCCCCACTGTAATTGTTTTTCGGCTGTTATATGCATCCAATAATTCAATAATATCTAGCGAGAGGAGATAATAGATGTCAGTCTGGGAGCAAATCTGATAACATCTCCTCGTAGCTTTCTTCTCATTAAGCCTGCTGTTCTGTACAGCCAGTCCACATTCGGACAATGTGACTCTTATTTGGATCCAGTAATCAGTCTTTTATGACCTTTCATGCAAGGCTACCACTTTACTGTTATGATGGCGCTGCAAGTAACTCTGGCCGCAAATTTCCGATGACGATAATGCCAACTCAATTATTTTATCACACTGAGATTTAGAGTATTTTGGCGGAGATTCAGTGACCGAAAAATCGTTTCTGTTGAAGTCGTTGTGCTTTTTGGTTGGCCTATAGAAACTAAAGTGAATGGTATTAAATCAAACTAGCAGTACAGTCAAAACTATATGTACTAGCTCGCAGAGTCCTTCGCTCTGCCTCTAGTGGGGGGCTTTTGGTCCCTCGTGCTAGAACCTCAACCTGTCAGCGTCGTGCTTTCTCAGTTGTCGGTCCTTCTATCTGGAATGGTCTCCTGTTACATAGGGATAATTCATCTACGTTCTACACTCTCCTTAAGACTTACTTGCATCATCGTGGCTGGACTGGGAGCGCCTCTGAGTAGGCTTCTTGAAGGGGTGCTATATAAATCCCTGAAATGAATGAATGAATGAATATTGTTAGAGTACTCAATAGAGAGAATCAGAATGCAGGGTAAATAATACAGAAACAACTATAACTGTAATCGACAGTTTTACAGCTAAAGTGTAAGAAATTACAATAAAAGTAGAAAACAGAAATAACAGTACATTGGAAATAGCAGTAGAACGGTAACAGTACCTAGTAGAAGGCTTCTCGGCAGCTTGATTATGATGTGCACGTTGATGTCGTCAACGCACATGGTATGAACTGACATTGCCAGTGCCACCACCATGACCGTCAGAATAGATGCTGTCTCAACTCGCCTTGATGACACGGTGGAAGGGGAAGACATAGTCCGTGATTCCATGCTGCCACCGAAGAGGTAAGATGGACGGATCGTATCTGGATGTGGCTCTTCCACATCAAAACTGGTCTCCATGAAATTTGGAACCTGTTCTGAGGTCAGGCGCAATGCCTTTGAAGTCTGCACATGGCCACCTGAACTGGACAGAGGAACAGTCAGCTGTCTTATGTCATTTCCAGGAGTTGTAGACTGTGCTTCCACTGAAGTTTGCTGCAACAAGAAAAAACATATAATTAATCTTCAAGTTTCAGTGCATTTGAAGTACACTAGTACAGTGTTACTTTAGTGAGTCACTATAATTATTATTTTATTGATGAAATTGAAAGCCTTCTGTGAAACTAAACACTACATTTTTGGGGTCAGTACATGCATACAAAAACAAGTTGAGAGGTTAAAAAATATATAATTTTCTTTGATTACTACGGTCATGAATGTGCTACTGTCGAAAGATCCATCAATACCCTGAATGTCTGAAAAGTTCCTAAAGATGCATGTAAACGAGTGTCATATCTTCACCTTATTATCATAACTATAATTATTCAAAATTTTACATTATTCTTAATGCATTAGTTGCATTTGCTGTAAGAGGCCTTTACTTAAACGTTGCAGCTAAATCAATGTCTTCAATTCTTAGCTTTCAGTTAAAATGTCTATATCTAAGTATTACAAGGACAATTTAATATTTAAAGTAAAGAACCACTGTAACTCTCAGTAGATGGTTAACCATCATAGAACCTCTTATTAAAATACTTTCTAACAGAAATTTGCTTATACAGTGCTGTATACCGCAGAGAAATCATATCGCTCGCAACTTATTAGATGGAAAATGATCACCAATTCCAGAATTCCCAGAGATCTATTAATGCATCAACTTCTGAGGGACAACGCCTAAATCAGCCGCAAAGAAAAATGACAGCGTTTCATCAGCAGGAGATGACAAAGTGGCTTGTAAATGGCAGGGTCGCAGTGATATAATCCACAGAACCACACAGCCAGACTATACAGACATTATGCCACATAGGCAGCATTTCGAAGAATATCGACAACTTTGTAATTAGATGCAAATGAAGAACCAAGAGGGTCAGTCAAGTGTGACAGAACCGAATTCCCCAAGGCCATCAGTGCAATGTCTGTATTTCGCAGAGCCAGCTGGCTGCCAAGCATGGCTGCAGATCGACGCAAAGCAACAACATATCGATGCGGAATTGAACAGCAGCAGCAACGTCGACCGACGTGCATGAATGTCCCAATAAATCCGGGCTTAAGATGGCGACAGCTGACAGATGGGATCAGTGTCACCGGCGTTCCTGAGTGGACACAACACTACGTCTGCTACACGGAGAATTTTCGGGAAATTTTGCACCCGAAATGGACTCCTCCGTCCGTCGAGTTCCAAACACAGCTGGCAATGATTCGACGATAGCCTTCCGACTGACAACGTCCCTTCAATGCTATTCCAATAGAATAACTGCTGAAGTAACAAGACGGAAGCAAACAATGACGTTTCCTATGAGATTAAGTTTTCCTCCTCTCTCCCTACAGCCAGGTTGAAGAAAAGACTGCTGGTCTTCCATTCAAACTGGCACGTTAAGATCTCTTCGGTTCAGTTGCAGCCAAGTGGTGAATTATAGCCCGGCTGCACACAATAACACGGAACAGAGGCGACGCCCCGCGAGAAAAGTCAGCAGAGAATAAAGATATCAATCTTATATTAGTCCACGGCATTTTCACAGCTCGGCAATAAATGCGACAAAATAAAAAATGCAAAACAAACGAAGTCGGAGGATTCAATTAGAGTGTAAAAATAGTTTGAACAAAGATCAGCTTTTGGGTGAATTCAGACTAGCAGATAACATAAACATCGCTAACAATGATAATTTGCACAAAATGTAAACAGCCACACAGCAAATCATTATTTTCGACTTTCCACAAAATGTTTTGCACGGAACTGTATTCTGCAACACAAAGGCTTCAGGCATTATGAGGATTGTATAGCAGAGACTCATTATAATGCTGTCTTTGGGACCTATATCAAAAACCACCTTACTAATGAGATCCTGTTAGAAAGAAGTGATTTTCTAAATCGGAACTAAATTTTTGATCCATGTCGCCCCTCTATTAAGCTTATATTAGAATTAGTGTTTCAGTGAATCACAACACAAGGAGTTTCTGCTGCACGACCAGAATATTGTGAGACAAGCCACTCTCTACGATACTACATTTTCAGGGGCTGTATAGAGTTCTTAGTAGTTTTTCATTGTTTGTCTTAACACATTTTCAAAACTGTTCTTTTCAAATTAAACTGTCTACAATGCTGAAACTTAACTTTATACTCCTGATTCATACGAATTTCCTGACTTCAGCATAAGAAAGTTGTAAACAGTGTTCTGGTTTGCCTTTTTATACTCTCTTGTAATAGAATAAACATCAGAAGACATTAATGATGATTTTATACACATATTATGACTACAAGTTCAGTTAATTGAGAGGCTTTTCTGTAAATTCCGAATACCAAACATCTCTTTTTATAGATCTACACTACATTATGTTACTAGAGGGCCATTAATATCATGACATCGTAGCCTTATCACTTCATTTCATCATTAGATCTTTCATCACACAGTATATTTTTACAATAACTTAATATTTAGTATCAAATGTGTTTTGCACATGTCATTTCGCAGCTAAAACAGCAAATACTCTACAGCAAAACTTATCCTGCTAAGTATCATTTTTTGGACAAAAGGAGAAGACGGTGACTGGTGAATTTATGCCAGGTTATGGCAGACTCACTGTTTTGCATGATTCTACGTTCTATTCACTTTTAATTAAGAAATAATTCATTTCTTTCTCCTTATAATGCCATGTGGCTGTTATTAGATATGCCTTGCCCCATAAATTCATAATACCAAAACACACAAGGCAATAAATTTCGTTGGATAGAACATGACAATGGAATGATTCTTGTGCATCAAAAAATACTTCAGGTGCAGAAATTACTATTAAAATAAAGAAGACATAGCCTGAAAGAAAGCACCAACACATACATTATTGGTCTAGGACTTGAGTCCTAGATGGATTGTATCCAACATGTCGACCCAATCAGAACGGTTGTCACTTGGTCAGTCTAGCACAGCACTTGCTAGTTGCAATGTTTGTAATTATGCTGAACTACTACAAGTGATTTGATATAAGTGCATTTAATGATGCCTTCATGTAGCACAGACTAAACAAGTTGGCTCTTGCGGATTTAACTTGACTCAACTTCGACGTTTAAGGTAGTCTTCCCAATGCAACTTTTGCATGACAGTGAGTAATTTGGAGTTTTACATTTCCAATCGCAACATTTACAAGGACAAAGAGCATTAAATTGTGTATATACGACAACATAAATACACTGTATACACTATACAGAGAAGTAACTATGCTGTGCTTTAAATTTTAGTACGCAGAAATTCAGTAAACCATACGACAGTAGCTACAATGAAACATTCACAGGACTTACTATATGTAGGTCATATATACTGGCAACACTATATACTTCCGTAAAAATTCTGACTTTTTTTTTTGCGTTTTCGTCTTTTTTCATGAAAAAGCGGTTACATTATCAGAAGCCTCATTTTGCGCCCCCCTTGGCGCCTGCGCCCCTGCCAGACTCGTGCATAATAGTTACTTTTTTCTACTTTTTTACCTATTCTTGCCTGATTTCCCCCCCGTCGTTACGCCACTGGGACTTACTATATGTAGGTCATATATACTGGAACACTATCCATGCAGACCGCTGCTCGAATGATGAAAGGATTTGAAAGATATTTGCAGGCATGCATATCAAATAATGATTGGCCTTATTTATTCAAAATCATATTCTTAATGCAAATGTAATTTGAAAGTAAGTTTTCCTCTTTGTATCATGGTAGCTCATTTCCCCCATGGGCTCACTGCATTCAATTACTCTAAAGATTTGAACATTGCCTGCCAGTCAACTCAAAAACAGGCAGGCTGGTTCCTTGGAAGCCAGTTTGCCATTGATTCAGCTATCAAGTTTGACCAAGACAAGATTTCTCTGTAGGCTTACTTGCATATTCATGAACTTTGTAGTCTCAAACAAAGCACTGTATATACCGGCAGCTATGGCCCCAAATGATAAAGTATCTTCACAGCTTTTTGAGTGACAGATTTTTCTATTCTGCAAAACTGTAAAAAGCATACATTTTGAAATAACAACACTCATAAATTGGCACATAATTAGGGCTGTTAATATCGGTTTTTTGGCAAACCGATTATCGGTTGTAGAAATCAGTACAAATGCATGAATCATTTGTTCTAATTTTCACTACAAAAATGATTTAAAAATGAATTCGATTATCATTTTGTAAATAATAAAAACTGATAATCGCTTTCAAAACCAATAATCGGATTTCCGATTACCGTTTAACATCCCTAAACATAATGGCACTGAATTTAAACTTACTTTAACTTTGGAAGTTTTATTAGTGCACGTATTGGTATTGGCATCAGCCATACTTTTGAAAAGCAGTATCGTCACCAATACTTTTCAAATGCAGTATTGGTATTGGCAACACATTTTCCAGTATTGTTAACCCATTGTTGCTACCATATCAATCCAAAATTTCATTCACTTTTAGTCATATATGGTTTACTATCCATTTTATCCACAATACGTTACTGTAATGTAAAATAACAATGTTTTTAATATCATAAGTCACATGATTTGAGGAATTTAGTCAACATAAATGTCTTTAATATACATTATTTCTTCACTGCACCAGTATTCACCTCATGCTGGTATTTCTGAATAAATTGCTGAATAAATGTGCTAGACAAAATGCCGAATGTGCTGGTCAAAAAGCTGATTGTGCTGGTAAAAATGCTGAATGTGCTGGTAAAAATGCCGAATGTGCTGGTCGAAATGCTGTCCATCATACTGTGGCTTGTTATAGGTTTTTATCTTGTCATCATTACAGATTCGATTGCGCTGATATTCAAACTGCAGACTGATGAAGAGAGACTGCCAATTAAGATAGCTCCATCTGGATTGTTGGACAACAAACGTTTGTATGGTGGTTGAAAATGAGCTGAAGTAAAGCTGTAGCTATGGAACAAGCATGGACTGAATGACCGTGGACAGCTCAGAGCTAAATTTAATGATGAAGGCTGTTTCTAAAAGACGACCTTTGAAACAATGCCTTTGGGGCTGTG
This sequence comes from Aporrectodea caliginosa, assembly GCA_020284085.1. Classification (NCBI taxonomy): domain Eukaryota; kingdom Metazoa; phylum Annelida; class Clitellata; order Crassiclitellata; family Lumbricidae; genus Aporrectodea; species Aporrectodea caliginosa. Next base: position 162,287 of record JACEVL010001052.1, read on the forward strand.
TCTGCTCGACCTATTATTTATCCTACAAGAATACCCTGACTCCTTCCAGTGATACCAATGAACATGGCATAAGTGAAAGCTAGGACCACACTCTTATGCTGCTCAGGATTTCTTAAAAAGCAGCCAACTAAGAGGAATGCCACCAAAAGTGATTAGTCCAGCTTTTAATTATGCCAGTTGTACCAGAGCAACGCCAGTTGTTCAAAAGCTTTCTATCAATCTGCTTCTATCTACACAAACATCCAGTGCTTTGGCTTTCTATTCGCAAATGACGTTTAGGAGAACGACTATAATCAACATTTGCTCAGGTCAAATGAAAGTTGAAGCATCACTCCATCCACGTCCATCAAGCATTCGATGAGAATGGCCACCTCACGGCCACATAATTCACTGCAGTTTCAATCAGAGAACAATCTAACAGGCATCTTGCTCCTGCTCCTGCTGCTGCTGCTGCTCCTCGCTGTACTGCATCAAGAGGCAATTGGTTTCTATTGCCAGGCACAGCTGCTGCAGCAGCATGCCAAGTTCAAGACCGATGCCAATATAAGAAAGGCTGGTGCTGGATAATGAAGATTCTAACTCTATTGCTGAGTTCAATGTCCGATAAAAGCGGTTTGAAACGCCAACTTATAAATTCTGAATATCGTGGCATTAAACCATTCCTTTCATGAAGAAGAAATTCTACTCTACATGAGAATCATTTCAGACATATGCGATGCCATCACATTCAGGTTGTGTTATGCTACTCGCTGTTCTGAAATGTAGTGCAGCTTTCGACACTGCTTAATCTTGATACCTTGATCAAACATTTTGAATACCTATAGATTTTAGAATCTGTGGACGACCTATAATGGACTAAAGCTGTGATCATTTCCAGGATGGAAGGAAAATTTGGTAACAATAGCCTTAGTTAGACTTGGACTTGGCTTGGACACCAGCACCAATTCTACCTCTGCAGGGCTCAGTACTTGGGGTGCTTCTTCACATCATATATGCATAACTCATCAATTGTCTGATGGACAGAGAATCATTTCAGACATATGCAATGCCATCACTTCACCAATGTGCTGATGAAGTACAGAATTAATCTACAATGTCACGCATCTGACGCATTGCATTTGTGTCATCAACATGTGCCATTGTAATGGAAACACAGAAATGAATGTTGTCTAATTGGCTGCACCTGAATGGGACAAAAGAGCAGTCCATATTCGTGTGGATAGATGCCAGGCATGGTTAAACATAGCCTAAAGGTGTTTTCAGTTCACAGGCTGGAATCAAAAGCATGCCAGCTGCAACCTGGATCTGTTTCTGGACCAAGTCAACTACCTTTTGCAGATCCTGCTTCTACCATTTGCACTAGATATGGGTCAAATAATACAATCTGTCATTCAGCACTACACTCAACCTCATTCACTTATTTAATATTTATCCTAATGTAATGTAAAGTAATGTAATGATCACCTTGACTAGTGCAATTCAATCCCTGTGGACCTGTTAAGGTTCCAGTTGCACCTACTTCTGTCTACCCTCAATTCTACCACTCAAGTCATAGCCAACAAGCCAAAATGTTCAAACATATTGGAATATGTGAGAAATGCTGGACTTGTTAGTTACCCGATAAAGAGCAAATTTCCTTCAAGATCATTTTGCTGGCACTTGATTCACTTGCTGGCATGGCCCCACATACATCAGGGCGCTCTGTGGCTCAGTCTCCAGTCAGCTGGGTCAGCGTTGGCTGCGCTCTTGCAGATATATAGGTGCCACGCTTCTGCACTTCAACTCAAGCCCATAATTTTTTCTTGTGTACTGGATAAACCTCCTGGAACAGTCTGTTTTATTAGACTGCATGTAGCAAACATTTGAGTTGTTTTCACACTTTAACGATCAGTGTATTAAAAGCAACTGGGAAGCCAATGCAGTTCATCATCAGAGTGTTAAAACACACTATTTTCAATCAGCCAAGGATAGCCAAGTCTCTAGAGCTGTTATGAGGCATTTAAAGGAGCTATATCAAGTGTATAACATACATACATACACTTTCCCAACAGCAACATCATATGAAGCCTTGATACATAGAAACACACTTACATACATACATACATACACGTTTCCAACAGCAACATGCAGTCCATATGAAGCCTTCTCATGCACTGGATCATCCGCTTGATGATAGTCTACCATTAAACTTACGACTATTTCATTACAGACAGCTCAAGAAGCATTTCTAAGCCATCTTAAGACACATCTGTTTACATCTGTTAGATTACCACGTTAAGCGTCCTTGTGAGGTTCTTAAAAAGTGCTCTACAAATAGCCGGATAGGCCTATATACATATAAACATACACGACTGCTCTTTCGACTGCAATGTTTTGTTTCTACGGTACTACAGTTTCTCTCAAATATTCTACTTACTAAAGCCAAAATGAACAATTTTACATGCACCTTGAATTCACACGACCGACGGATGAGTAAGTGACCTATTTCCCAATCTTTGTAATGTTAATGTCCTTGTGCATGCATTCTAGTCAGTAATTACTACCAGACTCACGTACATGGTGAAGAAGTGCCAGGCAATGATGTACTGTGAAAGGTAATGTAATATCACTATTATCATTACTATGCAACAAAGAGATGATATTGTTTGTATTTCCATGCAGCACTAAAACACATGATTCCAATCAAATTTCCTGCATCACTGACAGACGAATGATGTCTAACTCTGGCAGCAGCTCTGTGTTTGGCCTTTAACAGGTGCATCACAACAACCATCATGTCACAGCTTCCTGCTTCAACTGAACCCAACATCATCCTTCGCCTGTCCTACATTTGTGTGTTCAAAACAGATGACTTGCAACTTTATTTTAACATTCACAAATGCTGTGCACCAGAGTCTTACATAAACTATATGTACATCATTACATGTGATGCAGATCAACAAACATTCTCTATTTACCTTAAGTAAGACCTGTTAAGATCAGTTAGACAGTGCTTCTCAGAGGTTCAGAAAAGATGCTATATAAATGCTTGATTAAATCAATAATTAATTGTTTACACTGCAAATAACTTACACTAAAACTTTACACCGACTTAGGATTGTCTAGCAAAATGCTCTTCCACCGAACACTACTTGTTATTCAATTTCTCTTTCAACACTTTAACGACAAGCTGCACTGGTTTCCCAGCCACTTTTAGTACATGCTCATCACTAAAGTGTTAAACACACATATATATACAAGTTGCAGCAGCTAATGATGCATTTTTTAAGTGCGTTTAAATGAGCAGTTGTGCATTTAAGGGTATATTCAAAAGTGTGTTTAAGAAATATCTACCAAGTTGCCTTCTGGAATTTGAATTGCAGAAATGCAAATGTGGAACAGCTTTATAGTTTTTATTGACATTTTTTTAAATAGCAAAAAGCTTATTTATTGTTCCAACCTTTGGCACTACTGCTGACAACTTTGTATGCAAGCAGGATTCTCAGTGTATCTCAATACACATAATGCCATAGGAACTGTTCACATATTACAGTAAAGGCAAACTCTCGGTTGGGTCATCCACCCAGTTATTATGACCCTCCTTATTCCATGATATAGTCAATTATATTCATGACCAGAAACAGACCTTCCAGTGTTTTCTGTAGAATACTAAAGCAGATTTAATAAGCCATTTATCTGGCATTTTCCAAATATTAACACAGAGACTGCATTATGAAGAATTTTTGCAGGATTTCAATATACCGTATGGAAGCTGTCACTGACGACAGTCTCAGAGGCCCAACGGAAGTACAAATGGTGGATGATGGGTCCACACAAGATCAAACGCACACAGAGGGAGGTCAGACAACAAGAAGTAGCTATGCAGGGACTGTTCAAAGACACCAAAACTACAAAGACTAGTACTTCACCATTCACATCAACTGATTTAGTTATCAAAGCGGGACATAGACAGCCAAGACGAAGGCAATCAGTCTTTGCAGTGGCCTTCTTCATCTGCCAATGCCCGGCATGGTCATGCTGATCAAGCTGTCATCAGAAATGACACTGACAGAAGCTGACTTTGAATCTTTGCCGGTGATGAATTATTTCCGGCTTCCCCCATTGTCTCAAGTTTCCCCAAAGCCTAAGACATGTACTATCCAGTCCACAAGATTGTCATACATTATGCATGTACATTTCCTGCATAATCCTTAAACCCAACATATGATGTATGAGAGATATCAGCACAAACAAAGAGGTTTATGCAGATACAGCATATATATAGATAGAGGCATTAAATATTTTATAAACAGCATACACACAAGGCTAAGCTGCAGTTTCTTGATTCTATTGAGTAAGCTCATTGCCCAATTAATCTCAGAGTAATTAATGGTGCAGTTTAATAGCCAGCCATATATATCTTTGTTGGATCTAAACTTCTCTTTATTTGCTTCCTATGAGCTGAAGACAACCACGCAAACCTGATCAGGTGCTGAGGCTTAGTGTTGCTTTGCATTTAAATATATATATATCTGATTCAACATAAGTTTACATAAATACATCCACAATATTATAGTAAATTTTCAACACATCAGAGGTCAGTCCACTGATATGGCAGCCACAGATGAACTCCGAACAACCAAAAAAAACAAGAAATGAAAAAGTGATGTTACTGGGAAAATATATATCATCATTACTCCTGGACACTGTCAAATTCACTGACATTGCAACAGCAATCTATATACATTCTGCATATAAGCCTTACTGTGATTTGAACATTGGCTCTGACCTCACAATGGAACTGAGGCAGCTCACAGCCACTGGAATCATGCAGCATAAGGCAGCCCAAACAGCACCAATCTGCATTTTACAGTAGCACTTTTATATAGCACTCAGATATAGCACATTAATGCTTCTTATATACAGATAATCCTGTCAAGTCAACAAATGGCAATAGCATCAATCGATGCCCAAGTCTAAGTAAAGTAAAACTATCATCCTATAAGTTACTTCTAGGCATACCTTCACCAACTACAACTCCTGCAATCTCTGTGCAAGCTGCTTATTTAAAACTGATGACATTCCTGTTTCACAAATCCTGTTTCCCTGGAGGGCCGACATAAGCAAAGCTTCCACCTCCCTCTAAATCTCTCAGCACTGCACTTCCAAACACCATCTACCATAGCCGTTCTACTGTCCACCTGCCTGACCACTGGATTTTGACTTGGAACTGAATGATCCTACCTACCTGTTGACTCTGTTTTGACTGAGCAACTGTGAATATGGTAGTTTACATAACTTAGCCTTCTGTACGTACATGCCGTAGAAATGTTGAGCTTATGATTAAAATTCCAAATTCTATTTTCTCTCAGTAGTGCTGTTAGTTGCTATTGTCGAATATCTTTATTCCTGGTTTTCTGTCTCACGTTGCTATTATGTGCATGTAGCTGCAGTCAGTGTTGTAATTGATTTAATATAACTGTCTAATTGTTAATATAATGTAAGAAACTTATTCAAAACTTACGCAAAAACTGTAATCAAATACAGTCGCCAAATTCTGAGTCAGTGGTTCAGGCGTGTGTGCTTTAAGATGGACACAAACCCCATAAAACGGGCATTACCCACCCGGTCAGTTAATTTTGTTGTTGTTCACACCTTGCTGCACTAGTGTGGCAGCCTGTGAGCATGATCCTTACCCACTTTTCATGATCAAGACATCTGGCCAAAGCCCACTGTCTTCTTATCGAGTTGTCCTTCAAGCAAAATTCTTAAGGCTTAATGTCTATCCTGACAGAAATCTCCTTTTGTCACATCATGTAGCCTGCTGAAAAGACAGTGGTCCCATTTCGGCTCCGAAGTTAAAACTCGATTCAGCGAATCACAAGAAAATACTAAGTAAAAGTCAAATTTTTAAACTTTTCCTATCTCATCACAAACACTCTTCTTTATACATTAATTCAGTTTTAGACCTGACCAAGCACTGAAGTATGAAATTGTACTAAACACCTTTTCTAGCACTTTCTAAGTACCTCTTATGGCAAGCCTAGCTAGCCTACACGATATCAGAGTTCATTAAGACCAAAACGTTCATGTATGCAAACAATGCTCCATAAGCTGATAAGAACACATTAGCAAGCCCTTGTACACTTGTAGAACCAAATAGAACAAAACATGTTTGAACATTTTAAAACTGGAACAGTGTCATTCACAACTAACAGAGCAATGCACAAGGAATGAAAAAAATTTATATGGTCCTGACTGCGCTTAAAACGTGTGTGTGTGTGTGTGTGTGTGTGTGTGTGTGTCAGTGTGTGTGTGTGTGCATGTGTGCATATATTCTGTTATAAGAAACTACTGGTAGGTGACTGTTAGTGGTCTCACCTTTGAATGCCTACTAGTACTTTCTTTGAGTGACTGTAATATAGATCGTTATTATTTGTTGTTGTTCAACAGGTTAGTTACTGTTTAACAATGCTGTGTCATAGCAAATATGATTAGCATCGCCCTCCAGGCTTGGGACTGGCACTGCCACAAGTAGGGCAGTGGCAGAGTTTGGTGTTCAATAACTGACTGATTGATATTAGTACTTCTAAAAGCCATTTAAGAACCTAAAAGGCACTGGAACACAGATATTATATGACATAACTGAAGGTGCAAATTAAACCAGGATGAAATACTTCTTGAGCCATTTCTAAATTACCAGAAAGGCATTTCTGTGGAAATGCAACACCACGAAAGCTTGAAGTGCATGCATTATTGTACAGAAACAAGGAGGTAATGATGGCCTGCAGAATGTAATAATCATCATAATATACATTTCTAGACTGCAACGAAAATGGAATGACCTTTTTCGTTTATGGCAAAAATGTAAATTAGGCTCCACATTACCAACCCAAAGTTGCAAGAAATATTACTCCATTTATGGGGCACATATGCAAATCAATTGCAAGTGAGCAATTCGATTGTCTTGGCAAAATGAGAACCACAATGAAGTCTGCAGACGGATCTCAGATTAAGACCTAACCAGGGTGTCAAACGTAAATTATCATCAGGCCGACCCAAGAGACTTGTTGCGGCAACCCACCAACGATTTATCCCATCCAAAATGTGCAAGTGGTCATAGAAGGCAACAGAATTGCAAATGTGTCATTCAGATCATGCCGTAAGGTTGGCGAAACAGCTGCTGTTCATCTGCTGAATGAAATCATAGCCCAATAACGCAGCGCGGCATTAACTGGGAAAGTAGGAAGGTGAATGCATTCATCAACATTGACATCGAGTAAACGGCAACAACACAAGCGGCGCGGGCAGCATTAGGAAGGCAGACTGGAAGCGTTCAATTTTCATTTCTGCGGTACTTACAGAGCGAACAAGTGGACCGTCGGAACAACTGAAATTGTGCGGATATATAAGAAAGTGAACAGTCTGGTCAATGAAACGTATAACTGGAAAAGTACACCGGATGGAAAGCGGATCCAAGGACAACACATGAATATAAATCCAATTCATGAAGCATATGACCTTCATTTATTCCTGTCATCACTGTTCCAAAGAAACCGTTTGAAAAGTTCAATTCTGTATTATTGAAATACCATCCATTATCAATGAAATATACCAAATATAACTGCTGCACGATAGACGCAATATGATTAAAAACTTTTGAATGTGAAATCTATTATTCCAATCATTTATATCTAGCATTCTGTAGTCTAATAGCCTTAAAAACCTGTGCCAGGGCTACAAGACACAAACAATTTCATAAACAAGTGGTTTCCATATTTCACAATCACCACATATTCTCATGCAACACGTATGATGGTTGTTCTTTCCTAAGTGCTGCTGTGCTCACAGATGACATTTAGATGACTAAATAAGTTTCTAGATGAACATACAAACAGAATAGTCATCCAAATTTCTAACAGCTTACTAGCATACATTTGGTTAATAAATAAAAAATATTAATTAATGTATTTAGAAATAAGAAAAAGATTGCCTGATTAATGTGTACTAAGTTTTATCAGTAGTTCTGGAATGCTTAATTCGACTGCCGCTTGGAATAAATGGTATCTTGCTCATGCATGATTGCCGCCCCTTCACAGTTCTATACGCAAAAATGATATTCTTTTAAAGCCCTCATAAATAATCTTTTCAAATAACTGAAGCCAGACGACTGTGGGTCCATTGGTGGCATTCTTAAGTTGGCTTGCTTTTTTAACAGTAACTGAGAAAATAATGTAAACTGTTATAATTTGATGCTGATGATGTCAAATCACAAAAGAATTCAAACAGCTTCAATTAACACCTCCTTCATTCACACATTGGCCACTGGAATCCTACAGCCAGTACAAAAAAGACAATACACAAGACTAGGAAATCATGCTAAACGGACAAGTAGACCGTACGTAAGCCTAAGTGCACATTTATACAAGTACCTCTTCAGCAGAACTCCTCAAAGCACTCCTTGGCTTATTATCAGGCGTGGTTTTGGTCTTTAGACTAGATTTGTTCTGCCAGATTTGCCAGAACAAAACCACGATCGAACAGAATGGTCTTCAACCGACCGAAATCCAGGCAGAGAAATGACAGAAAGCTTATGTCACAGGTTGCATGACAGCCAGGTCCAGATTGTAGGTAGGGTCAACCTCAGCAAAGCTACCATAGTGCATTTTGAAATGACGAGACGGTGTACAACCAGATCACTTGTGTTGCTGCTGTTGCAGGGGGAAGGAAACTGTGGCCCAGTCCAGATGACACCGACATGCACACAACTCCCTAAGAATTGATGGGGAACACCTGACCAGGCAGTTACGCATTGATCAGCAGAAGCATCTTAAACTCAGTGCCTCTTTGCAGAAGAAGCAAAGCAGATTATCCTGTATGCAGTTAGATAAATGACCAAGCTTTGGAATCCAATCAATTAGCTGCATGCATGTACCAAGCCACTTTATATAGCACCCTTAAATTACCCTGCAAAAGCGTGATATGCGATACAACACTAAATGAAACACTTTCAGCAGCTCAGTACACTTCAGAACTGGTAAAAAAATTGCCTTAAAAATCTGTTTTTGCTGATAAAGCTAAAAAGTTTCATATCTGGACTCCATTTCCTCCTCTTGCATCCTTAGGTTTACCCCTACTCCAAACTGTACAAATCTAAAATCTGAATTACCCGGTAACTCAAAGTGTAAAGCAACCGAACACACAAACATACAGACACACCGACATAAATGATGGTGAAAAATCCGGTAATTTATTGTCAAATTTACTTTGCCTCAAATGAAACCAAGTCTACAATATCTAAATTACAATATAAAGCGCCTTACAGCAAATAATGATCGAGCGACATTAGGGAATCATCACTGATAGGCCAGACTTTAGACTGGACTGGTCCAGAACAACTTGTTTAGTTGTACTCAAAAGGATGATGTATAATTCGGGAGTCTGACAAATTTGACAGCAGTGATTCATCATCATCGTTAACGGGAAACAAGGCGGCTAAATCACCCGAATCACAGTCTCATTCTACTCCCAACGAAATCCCCATTTACCACTCCAACTGCCACAAGCTTCTTCCAATATTTCAGGCTCACAGCAGGGATTAATACCAGTCTGGATAACTTTATGTTCACTGGTTGATCCTATTTTCAAACCAAAGCTTACAAGCCGTCAGCAAATGTTCCTTTCCAGAAAAACCTAGTAAAAATCTATGATGCTTAAAGTTAGGCCAAATCAAATTGAAATTGTTCCAACAGCAATCTAATCTAATCTAGTAATCTCAATAGTGCTAGTGTTGCAGGCCTATTTCTGAGTACAATGCAGTAACACTACTGCTTACCTGGCTGTTGGGATTTATTCAAGATCTCCTTCCAAGTTCCATTCATGATCTATCCAATTCATTTCCAGTTCAAACTTCCCATCCTCATCGACAAAACGATAAATGGTATAGCACCAAACTACCTTACTGACTTCTGCATTTCAGTTACACTTCATGTCTGGTCATTATTGACTCTAACATCATTTAGATTAGCACAGGGAGCGCCTCTGAGTAGGAATCTTGAAGGGGCGCTATATAAATATTTGGAAAATAAAATAAAATAAATAAATAAATAACATCCTCCTCATCCATCAAAATGCTTCATGGACAGCACCAAACTACCTTGTTGACTTCTGTATTTCACTCATACTTCCTAGTAACATCATCCATCAAGATACTTCATAGCGTAGCACAAAACTATCTTACTGACTCTGCATTTTCACTCATACTTCAAAGCAACATCGTCCTCATCCATCAAAATGCTTCATGGAATAGCACCAAACTACCTGGCTGACTTCTGCAATTCACTCATACTTCACAGTCCATGGGTGCACGACAGTCTAGTAGTTAATACATTGAACTGTAAACCCAGAGGTTGGGGGTTCATGTCTCCACCAAGGCACAGAGATTTTTTAAAGATTTCTGCAAAACATGTGTCCTCCTTGAACACAGCTACAAAAGGTGTACAATGACTGTATGCTGACATGAATGGAAAAGTCAAGACACCTAACGTCACTTGTAAGCCAATGAAGTTGCTACCACTCAGTACCCATAGCAGGCTACTTAAGCAAGTGCTCTTCTCTGTTCTCTACTGTGATTGTACTAAGTCAGATTACTGATCAGTTTCCTGTGGCCAGCTGTTCCATTCTTTCACAAGGAGACTTCAGAGCCTTTTCCATCAGTTGCCCAACTCTGTGATATTTGCTGCCTTCAGCTTAAAGTGACCGTACTCTTCGTTTAATATCTAATTTTTAAGATCAATTGTAAACTCATCTTTTTTCGATCTATCTGCACTTTTAAGTTGAATTTGTTATTCAGTATAATATTTAAAAAAATGTATGAATAACTATATTTATAATGATAATATCTCATTTTTTGAAACTGATAATTCAACTATTGTTATCCATTTGAAATAAACTGCAAGTTACTAAGGGTGTGTATCAGATTTTGTGCCACCAGACCAATACAAACACACAGCTGACCACTACCACCACCATGACCACCACCACCACTTCATGACCACCACCACCACCACCATGACCACCACTTCATTCTCAGTTTGCTTTTCAGCTGAAGAGAATAGCAGCTGGTTGGCATAGAAATGCTAAAGAGGGCAACTGCATGCACTGTGTTTGCTCACTATTTGACAGCACTTTGTAGTATAGTCAAAGACTGTAACTGACCACATAATCAAACACTAGTTACAAAGATTTAGAAGGTTAGCTTATATTTTCTTTTATTTCACCTTTTGCTCAGTAGCTTAACACAATGGATTTGCTCAGCATTGGCAAGATGACCCATAGGCAAGATGACCCATAGATGAACCCATAGGCTATTTTTAGCAGTCTGTGATGAAACTGAAAATCCTATTGCTTTCACGGAAATTAATCCCTGTGACAAAGCCCACCATGTTATTGCCATTTGTAAAGACTGATTTCAGCGGAAACCAAACTTCAGGAAGAAATAATCTTGGTTAAGCAAAAACCAATACTAGTAACAGTTGCTCTGCAGTGGCAAGAGAGAGATTTTTAACGTAGCCTGAAGGAGAAAAGGAACGAGAACAAAGGCTCTGCTCTCAAAACCTGGCAGAAAAGACGACACTATTGATCAGAAGAAGAATTCCAAAATACAAAGGAAGAAATTCAAGAGGATTGGATTCCATTACTAGGATGAGATTACTGATCTTTGATAGGCTGTACAGACAGGATTATGCACACAGATGCCACAACACAGAAAGCAAGCATAAACATACACCACCAGTCTTTTGAACCATACTGCTCAAAGCTCATACTGCATACGTACCATACTTATTCTAGTTTTTGGAAAGGTACGTGAACGTATTTTAACGTACACCTATTTTACCATACTGCATAAACAACACACCAAAATAATACATAAAATACAGTTAACCACGTACATGACTTTTCATACTGCATAAACACACACCACCAGTCTTTGAAATACTGCATAAATAAAAGTCTTTTGAACCATACTGCATAAACATACACCACCAGTCTTTTGAACCATACTGCATAAACATACACCACCAGTCTTTTGAACCATACTGCATAAACATACACCATTTTTGAAAACATACACCACCAGTCTTTTGAACCATTTAGCATAAACATATTTTGAATTTTAGCATAAACGTACACCTCGAGCTCTGATACTGCTAGTAGCATGACTCTCATGCTAGACACACACACACACAGTTTCACAGGCAGCCAAAGCTGAGCACTGAGCTTTGCAGCGATATGCAGTTGTTCTGAGGTGCCATCACAATTGCCAAGATAGGAATCAATACAGAAAAACCAAACTCCCAGAAGAAATTCTTCAGTTAACCCATCAATCACGCAATTCAAATGTATTTAACAGTTGCGCCATGAGTCTATCGAAATTCAAGCATACATAGCCATAGGGGCTGACGGATATTATTTTCAAAATGGCCGCAAAACGCACAGGAAAGGAGTTAATTCAAATCATTATCATGGGCTTTGTGCGGCATTCTGCAAAGACCAGGAATGCAAACAGATGCGATTAATGGTCCAAGCAATGCAGATAGGTGCTGGAGAATTCAACTCCATCACAACAGAGGCAAAGGCTGGTCAGCAAGGTTTAAACCGTCGGGAAATCTATTCGAAACAACAGCATTTGGGACTACACTAGGAAGAGAACAGTGGTCAACTATCCAGACAAGAGTTTATACTTCTACAAGTAAATGCTTTTGGGAGTATAGAAGTATGCCTTCGCTCACATTAAATCTTTCACACAGCAACGGTATTCTAAATAACGTCCGTCATGAAAAGCACATAGTTCAGTTACTCATCGTGAAAGTCCACATGAACGCTCATCCCATTGCAACTGAGGTCTACATAAGTCTTCTGAAAACCATGCACAGTGCTACTTTTTACTTACAAATATCTAAGGCATCAGCTGAGATAATAAATCCACCAACCTCTCCCAATAATAACACTGTTTTAAACAATGCACAGCAGAACAGGCATGCATCTTTATAATGGCACATAATCTACATAACATCACTACAAAGCTTCCTACTTGTTCATACTCCCAGTCCCAGGCCAAATATTTTCCTAACTCTTAACCATCGAGCCACCAACTCTACCTGAGCCTCCTCTTGTCTCACTCTTCCCCATCCTCCAGCAACTAATTATCTAAGTTCTACAGCTGTTCCATATACCTGGGCCTTGACTCTGCAACAATCTCCCACCTGAGTTCTGCAAATTCTCAGTTCCTCCACCGATCTCGCCGCTCACACACCACCATCTGTCTCAAACTCCTCTTCCACCTCAGGCTTTCCACTCTAAACTAACGTCTCACCTCTTCAAGAATTCCAACCATGATCCACCTAATCCTCTGCCTTTCAATCTCTCTCACCTTAAATGAAATAGACCTTAGCAACTCTTCTGCTTGTTCTCCCTTCTTCTCGCAACCGAGATTTCTTCTTTACTTGGCATCTTTGGACAACTCCTCTTACTCACAAAACAACTTGTGCCATGTGCTTCAGCTTCTAAGTGGTGCTCTAAAAATTCCTAGTTTAAAATTATGATTCAAACTTCCCCATACATCAGCTGCACATAGTATGCAAAAGACTAAATATTTGGAGAATATTGATTCCTTGCCTGCACACCATGTTCGATACACACATACACATACTTATGCACAAGTAAACGTATTTAGTCTGCTGTGGCTCAGTTCCCAAGATACAAGTACTATTGAAGTCACAAAGGAGCCGAAACTGACAGCAAAGACTCGATCGAACGAAATCGGCATTTAGACCTATGTGGATTACGTTGAGTGTAGCTTTATGGCTTTCATTTCGTTAAAAGTTCTAACAATATTAAACTTCAGGAACAGAGTTCAGAAAGCCACAGAGGTAACATTAAATTTACAGATTCACAATACACAAAGTCTGATTGATTTTGTGAAATTCACACTTTTGATTCACAGCTGTACACTGTTTAGGACTTAAAGTTTGTAACCAAGTTTTCAATATAAATCATCAGTACTGTTGTCACAAGAACTATGAAACAATTTGTTAAAGTGTTAGATTCAATTTAATTATTATTATTATTATTATTATTATTATTATTATTATTATTATTATTATTATTATTATTATTATCATTATCATTATCATTATCATTATCATTATCATTATCATTATCATTATCATTATCATTATCATTATTACAGTAGTTTTATATAGCGCCCCTTCAAGACAGTCTACTCAGGAGCGATCCCAGCCCAACCTCGGTCAAACAGGATAGTTTTAAATGTTGCATATCTCTAAGTTATTACAGAATAAGAAGCATGGCATTATGAGGCAACCAACAAACTATCAAGAACATCTGTGTCATATGGAAATACCTAAGCTTGAATAAAGATGGGTGGAAAGCAAAAGAGCTGCAAGTGAACCACATCACATGAAGCAGAATGTTGATTTGTCTGATCAATTAAGGCTTAAGTAGCACAAGCTATCCATGCAGCCAGTCATGGACAAATTTCTCGGTCACCACTTCATTTATTGAAGAGTCTCTCCGATATCGAGCTGGACACGTTGTTCACACATATCTGTAATTCTAAGCATCTTCTGCACACTTAAAGCCGCAGACCGACAGAATGTCCATTTACAGGAATAGCAGACGGACGAATCAATATCGATCAACATTGGTCAGAAACACTGACCCGTCTAGAACAACTAACGGTGCAGTCACCAGGCAAAAACCATAAACGTAAGAAGTGTGTTTTCATTGCTTCTTAAACTTCATGCCTGTTGGACTCTCAATGTCCTGAACTAATACAAGGGGAAAAAGTACACTTAAAATCCTGAAAGCAGTTTCAAGAGTAAAGTTTCTTCTTTACGTTTGTTAGAACTATCCCTAAATATAATAGCCATTTCTGTCTCCATACATATAAACCAGTCCACGTTGGACAATGCTGCCATAAAAGCCGGTCGGCTTTTTCCATTGCCGACCATCCCATGCAGCGAAAAAGCACGCCAAAACCATGTCACATCACGCTAAAACATTATCCCATCCAGAAAGTAGAAATTCTGCACAAACTAAGGCACGAAGCAGAAGCGGGCAACCACAGCCGTAAAACCCTTCTTCGTCCTGATATTATATTAAGCAAGAACCAATGAGCTGGCGACAGCCATGTCTCAGTTATGGGAAAATAAACCGTATGGGGCTCAGAGGCACTGTAAATGCGAAAATAGGAAAAATGTAGGACACCAGAGATCGATATAATTAGCATATCGTCTGCTATGGTTCCCCGATAATCCATGATAGTGGTTGCCTTCTTCAGTCTAGGAGACATGGGACTGGCAATATTATAGCACCAACAGAAACTCTCTTCCTGCTAAATTCCCAGCAAAATCTGTACTGTTTGCCCTCTCCACATGAAGCGTTAAGCTGCAATAGCATCACAGTACGAACTGGTCCACAAAGTCTGTCAAAATCAACTCAACAGACTTTGCTACAAATGCTGGCTATAACCATTGTCTAAAAACAAATCTATACTTAAGTTGTAGAAATTTCACTATACGATAAGAAAGGGTAATTTGATTTTGATATGGACAAATTCTTTAAACTTGCATTTTGATCATAATAAACTGAGTTCTGAAATTATGCCTTGGGACACAAATGTATTTTCTATCAAAAGTAAATGTTCCATTAATAAGTGAATATGCTGCCATGTTGTTATGAATACATGACAAACAACAGCTGTGAATGTTGGAATATACTCTCCTCTGATCAAGTGCTGCAATGCCACTTTCCTTGACTTGATATTAAAAAAACCAGAATGCAAATACCCTGAACCTCCAATTCAAGGAATGTTAATTAAGGGCTGTGGCTAAATGCCATAATTCTGAAAAATAAACTGATAAATTTCGAAAAAGACTGTTTTACTCTTTTCTGACTCTGCCTCAATTGTACCAGTCTTTACAACTTGTTAATTAGAAGAAGAGCAGTCACTTAAGCTAGTCCTGAGGCAGTCATGGGTATGAAGTGTTAGCGACGACTTCTTAGCCTCGGCATATGAGGGCGGGTGGCCAATCCTCTCCCTCACCATCTCATCTTCCCACCAACAGTGTACAGTCAGTGTACTCATTATAGCTGAGTTGGCTAGGGGGTGCTAGTGGAATAGAAATCTCGAACCAAATTTTCTGCCCTGGCGGGGATTTGAACCCCCAACCTCTCGATTGACAGTCCAGCATGCTAGCCACTACACTATCAAGTACCGGTCCCCCCATTTTTATTTAGAACGGCTGTGTCAGAAAATTCAGCAAAAAATTTAAAACAATCTAGCCAAATTGCCATTTATCATCTGCCATGCCTAATGCCTCAGAGGCCAGAAACAATGCCAAAATAATGATTTTGTTCTCACAGACATTTCCTGTGAACCAAACAATTCAAATTGATGCAGCATCGAGGCAGGCGAGTGTCTGTAGAGACCAAACTAAAACACCATCCTCTTTTTATGACACCTATGACACAGAAGCGATTTGCAGCGTGAATGGGAGACTCAAATCTCTTCGCTGCCTATTTCTGTTCCTACAGAATTTGGAGTTCTGCACATAAAAGTCGGCAACGTCTTCGACAAGCACATATTGGATTCTAAAAGCAATCCTCTCAGATGGTAAACGAAATCATTTTACAGTCAAAAAAGACACAGATATGCAGACTGACAAAAACACCGAGGCACACATACAGACACCCTAAAGGCTAAAACACGGACCTGAATGTATTACTATAGTATGCGTCAGTGACCTTTGGTTACCCAGTTAACCCACAGATAGCATTATGCTGGGGTGTCTTTCATCTGTAAATAAACGAGGTTCTACTGTACATAAAATAACTGCTGTGTCACACTGAAAATGCTGAGAGTTGCACACAGTTAAGGCTGAGATACCTAGCAATAGCAGGAAATGCCTTCCAGCTGCTATCATTGCTATATGTCTTTCGTCCAAAAACTGTTCATCGTTCACACCCACGAAAACAAAAAACATTTCACACAAGCAAAACAAATAGTCATAAAAGTAGTCAAAGTGGTGGTTCCTATCTGATCACCTTTCATCCTTGTACAGCTATATTATGCCCGATCCTATTTCACTTTCCAGTGAAAAAACCACAGTTGAGGAAAATCATCACAGCATACTACATTGATGTTATGAAACAATAAGCCTTTAATCAAAGCAGCAATTCACAGAGTATTCTTGGGAAATTATTATGCGATGCTGCTAAGCCCACTTTCGATTTTCAGTAAATATAACAGTTCAATATCCACTTAATAGCCTTTACACCAGAAACTTAACAACCTTCTAAGGAGATGATAATGACAATGGCTATGATGACTACAATGCCAACAGTGATCAAAGACATGCTGTTAAAATCACACTGAAGAGCCAAATACAACATAACTAGAAACATTTTTAATTGTTTTAGACCAAAAAAAGAGGAAACCGATGTTTTACGTTAAAACCGATAGTTTCATGCAAGTCACAAATCAAAATATTTGAAAAAAGGTTCAATACTGAAAATATTGCTTACCGAAGTTAAATGAAATCCAAAGGATCCTTGGCTCTGCAATCCTGAAGAAAAACGTATAATGGCTATGCATAAACAATTTTCAAATTTCAAATAAAATTTAACTGAAGTTTGAATGGTACTTTATACAACACAGCAGAATGTTAGAATATATTTCTCTCCTGCACATTTTCTAAGAGGTGACTAGAAATAAAGGTTAGCATCAACATAAGAGGCACATGCATTCTCATAATATACCCCATGGATCCTTATGGCACAGGTGAATCCAGAGTTTCTCTGGATTAGAATTTAGATCCCCTTAGCCAGTACAGTCTAGTAATTTCAACTAAACAAACAGGCCATCTGGGATAGCCTGACTTGATGCCATGATAACAGAAGTGACTCCTAGCTATGTATGGTCTGGTAGAGAAGCCAGATAGATGGTCATGATCAGCTGGCAATTTCGTCATTCCTCTAAGTACCGTTTTTACAAAGACCCATTCTGGAATCCATTGGAATCCATTGCATCTCAAATTATGTGACTGCAATAACAGGATGATGGCCCTAGCCAGTTCTGAAGCATATCCATTCAGTGCTAACCATGAGATCTTACAGTAGACAGTATTTAGTAAATCAAGATGCTTTACTCAGCCTGGCACAGGTTGAAAAATAATAAACTTGCCAGAGTCAATCATAAGCTATGGGGCAATATTTCTTAAACTAGCAAACCAACACTAATACAAGTAACCAGGTATTTAAAAATCAACACTAACTTAAGCTGTTAATATTCCATCCCATATAATTATATTCTTGAGTAAGAGACTGAATTTGACAAACTTCACATTAAATGTGTTATATAAACTATCAACAGAGATGACTGAAAGTTGAAAAGTTTCCCTTTCAAGCAAAGGTGCTATGTGTGTGCATATATATGTAAATATAAATTTATATATATAAATGAAAAAGTAATTTAGCTACATCTACTTCTGTTATGAATTTCAAGATCAAACAGATAGCTTTAAAAATGATCTCTGATATGATATACAAAATTATATTCTCCATCTGCTCCACTTGTGTATGCGATACCATTAAAATAAGCAAAGACAAAATCATTGCAGCTACCATTCTTTCAGTTCAGTGCACAGAAACAGTTAAACATGAAACCAAATTTGAATATTTTCAAACATGAACTAAAACATAAATATTTTCATATATATAATTTTTGTCATGTCAATTTTAACTAATAATTACAATTTTAAGCTGTTTTGAAAGATAACACCATTTGAAACAATGTTGATGGAAATCACTAAGACTTGAGAGGCCCACCAGTTTACGCCAGAAGGCAAAATCAAACACAGTGTTAGCACAATACTGCATTTCCATATTCCCAATCTGCAGTTATTAATGATATGGTAATGCCGTTATAAAATCACTGGTTAAGCCTAAGATGGCATAATCTGCCCCCTGTGACCTCTGCTGGTGACCTTTACCCTTGGCCTCTCTGCCCTTTGTGGCCTTTACCCTTCTGCATCCCACTGTTCCTTTGTGTCCTTCTGCCCTGCTGTGTCCTCCACTGAGCATCTCGTCTGGAGTCAGCTCAGCACAAATGCGGATAAAGCGATTAGAAGTTGATAAAAGTCATCAATCATCTTTTATCGTACACATGCATTTCAGGAATTTCCATGGCTACGAAAAACCCGCAACATAGAGACGTCGTAGCAGCATACTGCACACTGCAGTGAACTTGAATGGCAGAGGAAGACAAAGGGCAAAAGGAGCGGGACAAGAAACGAGAAATATCTGCGAGTAAAGTTGAAAGATTTGAGTCACTCAAGGACGACTAGTTGCTTTTGGAATAGTCAATGAAGCAACGAAGATTACTCAGACTGCAGAGGCTGGATTCACTCACTATCTGTGATGCAGTCAGGCAAGAATCAGGCGGTCCCTCCATACCAATGACCAGCCTTACTCCACTCAGTCGCCTTGTAAACTGACAGTGCAATCACAGAGGAAGGCCAATCTCCCTGCAATACTTCACTGTAGTGCTTCATTGAGAAATCATAAATGTGTGTTTGTAATAGTGATGGATAGTGGAAGTTTAATGGTTAAATTCTTCATAGAAAAATCAATAAATCAGTTCTACAATTTTCATTCAAAGCCAAGTTAAGGCAATGTAGCAAGATGTGTAGCAATGCTAAACTGTAGTCATACAAGAACTGAGAAAACAGAAGAGGCCCATTTGCCCTGAAGCCAATTAAATGGAAGTGCTTAGAAAAGAGTCCATACTACCATATGTTACTACAGCTCCATAAACCCTAGGCCTAACTCTTTATTACCGTAATATAGCAACTGATACAACACTAATAACATTCACACTAGGGTACTGATGTTATCAAAGCCTGTGGATAATAAAAATCCATACTCTAAATATGATATGATTTCTACATAAATAATTTCTACTGTCACTGATGCATTTTTGGACCTGTAGCTTTATTGACCTATTGCATATGCGGATTTGCTCTTCAGTGAGAGATTATAAGTACTGTCATTAGAACTGGAAAGGGAAACCATCACACATAGGTGAATATTAAATGCACACACTAACATATCTCTCATACACAATTCTTTTTCAGTTTTAACTATAAATATAAAATGATGCCAGTGCTGAATTCAGATTACATTAAAACCATTTGGCAGAAGAAATACACTCAGAACCAACGCATTGCTGAAGATGCGACTTAGTAATCTTACAGTTTTCACTTAAATAGGAAGTTATGTTAAAAATTACCAGGCAATTATTTATAGCAGTTGATATGACAGTTGTGATTTGAATGTGTGGTTAAGACAATTCAGCATGCCAAACAACCTGATTACCAATCATTTCGATTGACTGGCTTCTGCAAATGATGGAATGATGGACATAATTAACTTGCTTCCTTACTTAATTGGACATGAAGCTGGGAATCACTGTACCAAAGTGAACCCGATATTGACAGTAATTATTCTGTGCGCTGCATACCTTAGGTTTTGCCAAAAAGATATAAAGTGCAATTACATCTGAACTTTGCAGAGGTTGTTTCTGCCGACTCCATTTTGATCTGGGCTATCGGCCTGGTTCGAAGTCAATTTGCTTCCTGGAACCAAATCAATAATTCATCAGTCAAGTCTCTCGAGACCAGAATGAAAAAATCCGATGGTCCCTTGGACGTCTTTGCTGAAACTTATGTGATAGCCGCAAGTAACAAGGCGAAGGTCTGTATCTTACCAGTCAGTGCGAGCATATTCCCACCAGGTTCTGCGCCTCTCCCACTTGTTTCACGGAATGGTCTGCACCGTTTATAGCATGTCCAGATTGCTCCAATAGTAAACATGACCAACAGGGCACCAGCCACAATGCTTATCAAGTAGAACATGCTGAATGTATTTCCAACAGATACTGTCCTCACATCCTGTTAAAACAGATTAAAAAATGATCTTTAAAACGTGTTGATGACAGCAGTTCTAACGATTAAAGTCAATGATTAAAATATAACAATAATAAAGACTTGTTAGTATGAAGATGACCAGTATGATGAATATGACAGACCATAGGGCATTAGTGAAGCAACAAAAACATTGCTTTACATTAACTTTACACAATAGAGATTTTACAACCTGAAAAGCTCTCTCTCTCTACCAGTGAAGACACTGGCCCGGGTTGGGAGCGCCTCGGTTTTTTGAGTGGTGCTATATAAATACTCCATTACGATTACGATTACGATTAGTTAAACTTTATGGCATGGATATCTAATGCCCATGACATCAATCAACTGCAATGCTATAACCAACCACATAAGAGACAGTAAAAACTTTAGGTCAAACGTGCCATTCAGGCATAACTTCAACAACATGTGCGCCGCAAATCAGCAATGCAATACTGCCTTGCAGGTTCTTAACGTCACAACTGATGACTTCTCAAGTGTAGGAAAACTGACTGGTAATATCATCGTTAATGCCTTCTTGCAGCATTTGATGGCCACACCGAGGCAGACAGGCGCCTCATTAATATTCAACAACACGTGCTTTAAAAAGGCATAGCAGAACGTTACCAATACACTCAGTCTGTTCTGTGTTGCGTCATGCTTTTCCTTTGACGGTGTGGGAAGCAAAATGCAAATTATATCCAGAGGACTTATATTCACTATGACACCAGTCTTTTGATAGGGTTTGTGAAATTATTTATCAGTTCAAATCAATGTGACACAAAGACCTTCTACTACCTATAGGATTTGTCAAAAAGCAATGTTTTCAGTTTTCGATCAATCATTTATTCCTGTAACCATCAGAAGAGAAAACGAACAATGAAACAATAAGGCAACGGTTTAACATGTACTGCCTACACGGAGGCCCAGAAGGGATCATGGATCCTGCTAAATAGGGACACCTATACAAGTAAAAAATACCAATAGGAAAAGAAAGACAGCCAACAGATACTTAGAGTGGAGTAAGCCTTTAAAATCAAACAAACTAAAATTGTTGGAGGGGGTTTAGGGTAATGGTAACAGTCATGCATACAATCTATGTCTTATCTTTCTTATGACTCAGCCTTTTCATTCTAATGACGTTCTAAAGCAAAAGGTTTCTTGCACTGTGTGCCAAAAGTCCTGTAATGCAATTCTTTATCCGTTCAGGTCGATGAATTTGTAATCAACCTGCCACTTGTCAGTTTGAAACATTAAACGAAGATTATTATTATTATTTAACTAATTAAGTCATGTATACATTTATGTCTAATCTTTCTTATATGAGACACTCTGAAGCGAGGTTTCTTGCACTGTGTGGAATAAGTCCAATGGAATACATTTGGTCGATGCTTCGATGAACTCCAGCGTCACGTTGACTCCATAAAACCCGGTCCTCCTTCTGTTGATCATTAAAAGCGTATCTTACGGAAATAAGCGAAGACCCTCCTCCTCCGTACAATTCCTCCGATGGCCGGCCATATGCTAAGTCACACACATCCTTGGGAAGAGGCAGCCAGAAGCTTCACGAGTTCAATCGATCAATCGTTTGAACGCTTCATACACAGATATTTCGAATTCTGTCGATTTCTTCGTGTATGCGTCTGTCTGCTTCGACTGTATTGCAATATAGTTCTTATGAACTCAATGGTCAAACTAACGCCCAATCCCAGAAGACTAGCTCAGTTCAATGAATCGCCACTTCTGTCGACCGATTCTTCTACTATTCCTTTATGTTCCAAAAACTCGTTTACACAAACGCAACACCCTTACAAAAGATTATCAGTTCAAATCAATATGACACAAAGCTGCATTATCATTCAGTTTCCATGTTGAACACTGTGATCACCATCATCATTGTCTTTTAGTTCGAATAACAGACTTTCTCTCTGCCTCTTTATATAGTATTTACACTTGATGATTACTCTGTGCCAATTATTATCATTTGTTAATGGTGTCATTAATTTAATTAACCTAACTTGTTTTAATTATAATAAAAATATTGAAATAACAATAAAAGTTATTTCAATGGAGTGAAATTGATACACTCTACAAAGCTAATTAGGGTATCACATGACTTCTAAGCAACACATAACATGTGTTTAACCACTTAAAACATAAAGTAATCCTACTCAAAATTTACCTAGTGCCCTCTTTCAAAACTCTTAGAAGATATATAAAACACATATAAAAATAATCAGAAATCAGTGCAAAATCTGAAATATTTATCACTTCATTACGGAGTACTGCAGTGTAGTGTAATACATAATTTAGACATTGCCTTTTTGAATTCATAAGCTCATTGCCCACCTAACTTGCAGCAGTAATAGTGTCAGGACAAATTAGCTGTTTCAATGACTAATAAATTCTCTTATTACCTGAACAACTAAAACATAAAATGGAACAGCACAGAAGACTGCGTTGCTAGCCATTCAGAAATCCAATTTACTTTCACCAGCATATGGCAGGGTGGAGAGAAAGCAAATAATTCTGTGTGAGTTAGTAAGCCAATCTCTAGAGTTGATAATCAATTATAGATGGCAGATTGATTTGTGCAAGGCAATTGTTTCCATAGACAAAATCAAACTTAGTCTGATCAAATACGACGAGAATGGTTATACAGACCACAGGAAACGACAATGAATGCCTTTCGAAGACATTGTCAATCTGACAAGACCGAGAGCCAGATAAGCAGCGAAGTCTGCATCAGACGCAGTGCATCCTAAGGCCATCTAACCGCAGCAGAGAAGGGAATTAAAAGCAACACGGCTCACCATCACAGAAATGAATCCTAAATTTAATTTACAGCTCAAGCAGAAAAAACTTCAGGCTGTATAAATGTGAGTCACACAACCTGGCAACAGAGGTACAACCAGTTTTGTGAAGGCCTTTCGACTGGTGTTGGTGCTGCTATTGTTATTGGTATAGTTAATTCTAGTTGTCTACCACACTGCTAAATTATGCATCTGGTGTATTGTATATTTTGGTTACATAAACAAAACAATATACACAGAATTCCCAGACATGAAATAATCGTCATTGAGGGGATTTTAATGCAATGGTTGGCAGAGACAGCGATACCTGGAGAGCAACCATTGATAAATTCGGATGGGGAAACATGAATGACAGTGGACAGAAACTAAGCCAGTTCTGTGCTACAAACAATATTTTGAAGCTAATGAACACAGCAGATATCAGATGAAGCGTTAGAACTTGCAGAGGAAAGAAGAAACACAGCCAAACAACAAACTTACACCACAGACTGGAAGAAAACTACAAACAAACAAAGACAACTGGATGGCATAACAATGCAGAGACGCTGAGAAGGTTTTCAAGATAAATAGAATGCAACAAGACTATAATAAGATAAAACTACATAGTACCAAATTCAAACTCAAAGTTGCAGCAATCAACGACGCAAATGGTAGAATACTAGAAGACGAAGCAAACATGCAAAAACGTCAGAAAGAACACTTCGAACACATATTAAATGTAGACACACATAATGACACTACAGTTCTCACAGAGCTATTCATAAAGAATACTGAAGAACAAATACCGAAATTTCTACAGGAAAGAGGTAAGAGATGCTATCAACAAAATGAAAAAGGCTAAAGACCAAAGGAAAGGATGGAATCAGTACGGAACTAATAAAGGAGGAGGAGAAACAATTGTCAAAGCTATGTATGCATACTCTTGTTACAAAGATTCAAGAAGAGGAAGAAATACCAGAAAACTGAGCAAAATCTTGATAATCACCCATTTATATAAAAGACACCTAACTTGCAGATGCATTGTCTTCACCAAAATGATACAAAACAGAATGAAGCAGTGTCAAGAGAGCACTTGGAGAAGAACAAGCCGGGTTCAGGCCAGGAAAAAGCACAATTTATAAACTATTCACAATGAGACAGATAATGTGAACACAATTAGAAAGTCTTTATCAACTTTATAGACTTCAAACAAAGCATTCAATAGCGAATGGCATGATGGAATGTTGGGAGTTATACAGAATGCAGGAATACCAGAGAAACTAATCAAACTTGCACTTGTAAGAGATTTATCAAAAATCATAAAGTGCCATAAAAGATAAAAAGATCACAGAATACTTTCACACGAAAACAGAGTATGACAAGGATGTATCTTGTCACCATAACTATTTAACCCAGTACTATAAGCAGTAATGGCACTCAGCCAAAGCAAAACACAGGAATCAAATTAAGTGGAAAGACGGTGAATAACTTCCGATTTTCTGACAACATTGTTCTTCTCACTAGAAGTGACACAGAACTATGGATGTTACAGCACAGATTTAAGAAACCAGCAGAAGATTCGGCCTAATGATCAACGCAGAGAAAACCAAAACAATGGTCATTGAAAGACCAAAGAGACATCGATAACTATCAGTTAATGATTTGCGAGAATCTGAGAGAATTATCGGATGAGAACTAATTTATAGACACCATTCGTAGCCGTAACAACTGATTTCATCATGGTCAATGAATTGTTGAATGAGATTAGTCTCAAGATTGTTCACAGCTGTAACTTGTTTGATTTGATGGCAATCGATTAAGTGTATTGTTCCGCTTGCTTTGTTGATTTATTTCCGTGTGTTCACTTCTGTTCTGCAGTTAAGTTAAGTCACTCAAGGCTCTATGTACAGAACTTTTTCCAGGGGTAGTTCCAGGAGAAGCTATTCAACAAGTAGAACAAGCCGTCTATGCAGAAGGGCTAATAACTGCAGACGGCAGCAGGGAAATAAGACATACCAAGAAGAATTGGACACACCTCACAAGCATTTGGAATAATGAACAGGGTAAGGCAAAGCAGAGAATTAAATAAGAAAACCAAGACAAAAATATATGACACAATGACACAACCTATTCGACTACATGGATCAGAATGCTGCACAATGCAAAAGCAAGATGAGAAAAGAATACTCACAATAGAAATGAGTTTGCTGCGGAAAATCGCAGGGATTTCAAGACTACAGAAAATAAGAAATGATGATGTAAGACAATCACTAGGGATCTAAACAACTCTACTAGTCTAGACAGTCATTCAGCAAAAATTCTGATGGTTTGGACATATAGAAAGAATGCCATCTAACCAAATTCTATACAATGCTGTACATGCAAGATTTGAAGGGAAAAGAAACAAAGGCAGACCAAGACTACGCTGGATAGACAATATAAATGAGAACATAAGATCACTTGGACTAACACTGAGAGGCTCACTGGACATGACAAAGGACCCAGGATAATGAAGAACATTTATTCGTACCCATCGCTTTGAAATGGCTTGTGTTGAATTGATGATGATGATAAAACCAAATAAATTGAAAAAGGGCTCAAACATTCAGATGCTGAATGCAGTAAAAATGTCCAACTATATATCTAAAAGGATGACACTTAAGCCTATAGTAGTATACTCATAGATGAGACACCTCTTTTGGGATGGTTAGTATTTAGCTACAACAGATTTGGCTACAATTCTTAACAACATCACATTGACCAATGAACATTTGTTTTGTCTGTCTAAGCTCACACATATACACACAGCATCCATGCACACAGATTGCTACAGGAAAGAGCACTCAAGAAAACCAAAATCAGAAGGAAATAAATTTAGGATGATTAATCAGCACAACATTGAAGACATCTGACCAAAATACGAAGACGAGATATAGAGAAACATACAGATCAATGATCAAGACAGCGTAGAAGTTACCAAGCCATGTAAAACAACTTTCAGACATTAATCGTTTCAAATTATTTTAGTTAAAACACACTGCAATATAATTAAGCAAAAGTTAACAGCCTGTGGTACAGAGTAACTTGACACACTTCGCACAGAATGTTCACAGCTTGTAAAACACTGCACATAGTAAGTTTAATAATCATGGTAAACAGAAATAGGTTACATCAGTGCTTCCCAAACTTTTCAGTGTCACGGACCGGCAGGAATTTTTCAGACAGCTGAAGGACCGGTGCCCAATTTATTGCTTATATATCTTCTTCGATCACCTAAGTTCTTCAAATATGTATTAAAATTGATTTAAATGCATGTTTAGCCAAGTCTATGACTATATTGCTCTTTAAATGCGAGTCTAATAATTGTTTTTGTTATGACTTTTAAAAATATAATGGCTGTTATATTTTATATTAGAATGAGACTTAATTATCTGTATTATAACATTTAATAAGAATGCATAACAAATCTTGGAATTTGGTACCATATTGTTTAGTAACATTGGCAGGAGAGGATATTGTTAGGAAAACGTAACAAATTTAAGTACAGTTCTAAGTATAAAACAAGTGTTAAACAAGTTAATGCTAGCTGAACTAAAATCATAATCAGTAACAGTGACTAGCTAGTGCGAGCGGTGGACCTGTTTACTGCTTGCAAGCTTATCAAGTCGTGGTTCGATTGTGGACAGTGCTACACGCAAAGGAGAACGAATATCCATACTGTTCCTATATTTTGTCTTAATGATGCTCATGGACGAAAACCCACTCTCACACAGGTAAGTGGAAGGAAATGGGAGAAGAGCTTTCAGAGCAATTTCAGCAAGTTCAGGATATTCTGCTTTGACATGAATCCAAAAGATGCTAGTGATGGCATTGTGTTGAAAACCATCTTCAATCCTTCGTCAGCAGCTAGATCCAACAATTTATCTTCCAAAGTGACAGTTCAACGAGCCTTCGATGCTATAAATGGCGGATCCAACCAGTTCCTATCCGAGGATCGTCTTCGGTCGGAAAGTAAAACTCAAAACGGTCAGTTAAATTAGTCAAGTGCTCACTGATGACCTTCCGTAGAGATGGGATATCAAGCGCTTCGCCTGCATCTATTTATGTCTGCATTATCTGAATCAGATGAATTTGAAGAATCAGTTTCTATTTCTGGCTCCACATTTCTATTTTTCCTCTTAAGAAACATGTCCATTGAGCCTTGCTTCGCCATCTATAAATTGGGTAAACAAAGTGAAATTACTATTTAATAGTAGCGCGGGTGTGTATATATGCTAGTGCTGTTTATTAATATATTTATTACTTTTCATTGCTATAATTTTCAAATTGATAATATTTTAGAATTGCACTTACAGTTTTGAATGTGGAAGCAGACGTGTTTATTTTCTCTTCACGGATGCACTGACCAGATTATTAAAGACGATGGACATACGTCACATCCGGTTTCTTTGCCGGTCAAAAAATCGCAAATGTTAAGAGCAAAATTTTTAGTTTTCGCTTACAATTTTGGCTGAAATACATTTACTTGTAGGACGAATCTTTTAATTTATGGAAATTTTAGGCTATATGAAAAATATGGTCGAACCATTTCTTGATTCTGAGACATTTTGACCATTTTTTTACTCACGTCGCGGACCGGCAGCTGAGGTCTCGCGGAACCGGTCCGCGGACCACTGTTTAAACAGAAATAGGTTACATTATACCAGATAAGATGCTCTTTCCTGTACATCCACCTACAACCAATATTCTTAGCACACCACAGTTTAGGCAATTGGACATAAACATTTTATGAAGTGTCAGTTTTGAAACTAAAGTGACAGTCCATGGCACTCAGTTTCACCAAAGTTATCCCTAAGTCTTTAAATTGCATTTACCAAAAGAGAGAAAACATAAATGCTATGATGTTGAATGCTAATAATATAAAATAAATAATTATACATGTATGGTATACTTTGTATAATGGTCCATGAACAAAAGAACAGGACAAAAGAAAACCTGATTTGAAGTCTAGAGCAGACTTGGTCAGTGTTGAACCATTTGTTCAGAGTGTTCATTTGCCACAACAGATTTGACAGAGTGACAGATAAATGAATATACTGTGCCTGACCACTGAAGATGAATGACTGACTGACTGATTGACTGACTACAGGAATGATGAATGACTGACTGAGGAGAATGATAAATGGAACCACACACAAATTACAATCTTCGTGCTATTCAAGTGCTGACCGCTTGCGCTAACCCGAACACACAAGAACAATAAATGGACAACAGTTCAGAGTTCACGAAGTCACACACAATACGACTTCAACTAAGAACTTTTGCAGGAATCAGAAATTCATTTTAAAAATCCTTCCCCATCCTTGGAATTATCTCTATATCTCACAAGTCAACAGAGAGATTCGTGGAAACAAATCGTCCATTGTGCCGCTAAAGTTCGTAGCGACGAATAGGGCATCGACTACGACGACGATGATCTTATAAGTGCCACAACCTAGAGGTCGACTGTAAAATGAGCAGTAGGACAGATGGGCGCCATGCAAGTTGCCATACAGTTAAATTCGACTCCTGTTAAACTTGTTACAGATACAGTAGTAACAGATGATAATCTGTTGCTACTGTATCATGTATTCTTACTGTATACTTGTTAAACTTGTTATAATCTGTTACTACTGTATCAAGTGATCTTACTGCGTACTTGTCAGTCTGAATTAATAAACGACTATTATTATTATTACTACTACCTAGTGAGAAATCACCAACTGATGGCACTGAGCATTTGTGTGTGAAGGACTTGCTCAAGGTCCCTACACAGTGAACCATCTGAAGGAAGGCATACATAGAAGACCTGTGTTGCAATAGTATTAAGTTAAGAAGTTCATAGGTTTTTCAATACACATTTCAGGCATATGTGAGACATCTGTAGCAAAACTAAACATTTGAGTAAATTATCAATTGAGTAAACTATCAATCTTACTACTTATATTACATCTGTCATTTTTAACTGCCAACTATGCTTTAAAATTATTTTAATACTTGTAAGAAGCCTAAAAAATCATTAAAATATTGTTGTAAGTTCTACAAAATTTTAATAACACTGCAACTACTGAGCAAAGACCCAGAACTGAAAGATGTACACTGTAAATCTCTATATTATGTGGCATTACTTCACAGACTAAAGCTATCCCACAAGCCATTGAAAGCATGACTGTAAAGCCAATGAAAGCATGACTGTAAAATTTGTATAATTATGTGGTATTGCTTCACAGCCTAAGGACACAAGGCTTTCCCACAATACATTGAAAGCACGACTGTAAAATTTGTATAGAAATTATCTGGCTTTTAAGTGATGGAAGCAGAGTAAATATTACAGTCACCCATATCAAGGTGCAACCGATTTCAACAGACAATGGTTTCGACGGTTGTCATGTCGGTCGTTATTTTAATGTATCTTTTCATGTTTCATGATCAGCATATGACAGGCTAATGGCTGCTATATATATGATCACCTGGTGATAACATCCACACCGACGAATGCCCTGAACAGCCGCCGCTTAGCTAGAAGAAACAAAACCCTATGATCAATAGCATTATCCCCCATATCCATGGATCAATTACAACAGCAACCTTTTGCTGGCAGCGGGGTGGCTGAAGCACGTACGTCTCCCTCGACACTCCGAAGCAGGGCGACAACCTGTAGCAACGCTGGTTTATAGTAATCGTATTCAAAGAAAATAACCCCCAATTGTGGCCCCGGTAGGAGGTGGATAAGAAAGGACGTAGATCAGCAGAAAATTATAATCCAGATTTTATAGCCAATTTAGCTTCCCTCTGTGACCACCGCAGCTTATTGGACCACAGAGTCCAGTTAAGGCCCTATAGCAACAACAAATCATGACACACAGTTACTGTAATCAATCTATACTGCTATTGGCACCCGAGATCAGGTTAATCCATTACTATGAAAATGAAACTCTGTTTTTCTCTCTCAGAAACGCATAAATGCTCTAAGCCGAGGATAACTGATCTGCCAGCCTAGTTTTCCGCTACCCCAGATACGTGGATAAAATACTACTATTATTATCATGGGCATTGCTATTATTTTTTCATGTACAATGTCTTACTATCAAATGAAGAGTCTGGCTGAAAACCAGAAGGGAAATCCACTGACACAGGAAAAGAGTCAACCGAGAAATTGGATTTTAAAAATAGTAGTATTTAACACATGACCTAAAAGCCACCACAGATTTAATGAAACAACAGATCAGAAGAGAAACCTGGATTCTGGTGCCAGGTGGTAAAGGTAAGCCAATCATTTGTAACAGTCACAGTAAGACAGAGGTAAGCTTTAGCAGACAGCAAATAGTACAGACAATATGGCTAGCCACATGCTACTCCTAACAAACGATCAGTTCAGATTTGAAATTGATGGTGCTACTAGAGCAGTCATGCACTCACAGACTGCAATATCTTTACATTCCCTTTGGGGTTAAACTAGCTCAAGGAATTGGGAAGTGTACAGCTTGGCAGTAATCAAAACTGATGCACTGAAAGTCTGGGCCAGAAATAGATAGACTGCTTTTCAATTAACTGTTATTTGCTGAAAAAAAACTGGCTTCAAAGTGTCAAAGGCGCAGACAAACAGACGAAAGCCGGTAGACAACAGTCACACAGAAATAGCGCAATGGCATAGGTTTCACTTGGGGCAATTGTAGTCACTGACCCAATTTTAAAAGCACTGGCACACCAGCTCTTTTTATGTCAGATGAAAGTCATCCAAAAATCAATTGCTTACGCTCTAGTGAGGCAAATTAGTATATCTAGAAAGACAGAAGAGTAATAGCAGTAGGGACACAGAAACATCATGGCCATCCAATGATGACGACAATGTTGTTGGCCTCCAGTGATGATGATGCTGATGACCTGAATTGATAACGATGACGATACTGACCTAAATTGTTGCTGCTGCTGATGATGATGATGATGATGATGCTGACTATGACATTGGCAGTGACACTGACACAAATACCAATATTGTCAGAAAGTGGTTTGGCAAACCAAGCATAGTTTCCAAAACTGGTTTTAGAATAATATTTGTGTGTGTATTTGTGTTTGTGTGAGTGTGTGTGCGCGCACGTGTGTGCGCTTGTGCTTGTGTTTGTATGAAGGCATTTCTGGTCTTTTATAGGCATCTGCTATAAGAGTTTGTTACTTAGATGGTGCAGTGTCTGGGCCTGACTTTGTTGCAGTGAAGGACTGAAGGCTGTGGTCTTAAGTTGAACTTATCTAATATCTAATCTAACAACTTCTATAATGCCATTATCATATGATGCTCCAGGCATCCATCAATGAGTCAAACGATCGGAAATTGATTCCCACTTTCACCATGACTTTGAATTCAATATCTTTGACACAATACAGACAAGTAGATGTTATATCATTTTACGAGAAAATATTTTAGAGTTTTAAAACTGTTACTATACTAAAAGATTAAAACAGTTGACTTACCGCCTGCACTATTAGAATGCTTCTCATGTCACTGGCTTCCACTATTCTGTGGATGACTACGACTCTGCTAAGTTCACTCTCAGACGAAGCATCAGTTTTTACATCAACTGTCACCAGGTGGCCATCTCGGTCACTGTCCTCCATCTCAACAAGACCCTGGTCAGAAAAAGAAACAAACACTATAGAAACACCTGTAAGACACTACACTCATGCTGAATATATTCAAGCAAACCTTAGCAACAACCTAGCTTTTTACCTGCTTTTGTTGCACATGTATTTACTGTCTGTATCACCCGACAATGGCAATACGCATTGGTACAGCACAAATGCAATATAAGATAGATTTGTGCTCATTTTGTCATTGTACAGGTATGGATCTTGGATCTCAACGGAAAAGGTCTAAAACACTACAAGACTCTTGGTTTACTGTCCTACACATAATATGTAAAATTAGTCTTAACACCAGCTTTCAAACAAATGAGTTTAGGGACCGTCCTGTGATGGCAAAGGTCTTTGATGTCTTCCCTTTGTTGTTGATCCTGTGGGCCAGCATTCAGATCAAAATCAATAAAATACGTGAAGCTAAGTGTCTAAATGAAAATACCCGGTCCACAAAATATGTTTTTTTTCGTTCGCAGAATGGAGAAGGGAAAATAGAAGGATTTTGATCGCACTTCAATTCCTGTGATGAATTTGCAAATTTTTCATGATCTGAAGATTGAAACCATTGCTGACTGATTACATTAACTCAAAGATGACTTGTAGACAATCAAACTATCAAGACTAATTCAAGTCATATGTCTATATGTCAGCAACATTCTAGAAACTGTTACAAAGTCTACTGTCAGGTCTCTGACCACCCACCAACTAAATTAACTTAGCCGTATGAAGAAAGGAATAACAAATTGTGAATGGCATTCACCACAAAGACATTTCCTGGGAAAGAAGAACTATAGCGACAGTAGGAAGCTTCAGACAACATTCCTACAACCCACCATTGAAGAGAAATAAACTGAAATGAGTGACATCTTGCTTAATTGATTACGTTTAAAAGGTCTCTTGGCTACAGTTACAGAACCCATATAAAGCAAACAAACAATGAGTACACTCCAGGTGTGCATACAGTTCTGTTAACCATATCTGGCTAATTTTGTATTTTGTATGTATTTGTATTTGAACATTTGTTATAGCGCCCCTTCCAGATTCCTAATCAGAGGCGCTCCCGACTACTGCGCGTACGCTGAATCGGAGTTTCACGCCGAAGCTTATAATAAGAATAGATTTCATATGGCTGAAAGCACAAGACAACTGTCTGCAATTGATATTGCTCTCAAGATAGTGATCCAGACATATGGCAGAAAACTAGTTCGTTAATTCGTCCAAAAGACATAAAATTCAAATTTTTTAGGTAAATTATCCCTAATCCCTATAATTGTTAGTCCAGGTATATGTTCAGAAACAGAGATATCACATTAAGAGGCATTAACATGTCAACAACGAGA
The DNA here is from genome assembly GCA_020284085.1 of Aporrectodea caliginosa. Classification (NCBI taxonomy): domain Eukaryota; kingdom Metazoa; phylum Annelida; class Clitellata; order Crassiclitellata; family Lumbricidae; genus Aporrectodea; species Aporrectodea caliginosa. The sequence continues at coordinate 196,115 of JACEVL010001052.1, forward strand.
GTGTTCTAAAAGCAACAGGGAAACCAAAGCAGCTCATCATTAATGCGTTAAAATCACCTTAAATTACTGTCAACTGTCAGCTCTGGATAATCTAGGTCTTCATTGGTTGGATTCTACAGGTGTGTAACCATGTCAGCTTTGACTTCCAGCAATTCAAGCATCCTTTGCTGGCACATGAACTTAGTAACATTCATAGTGAACTATCATAATAAGTCATGAAATATCTCTACGAAAATATGTGCAAAATCTTCCTAAAAAGATTATGTGACCGATAATTAGTGACACAGTTCACAGTTCAACATCAAAGCTATTTAACTATTTCCTTTGCTTTATTATTTAGCGTTTGCAGTTCGCGCTAAGCCAGCGCACCGCATCATCATCAGCAATATGCAAAGCGGACAGTCCACCAGGAAAACCAGTTATTCTGCAGTCATTAACGATGTGAGCCATTGTCTGTACATCTCCGCAGGCGCAGAGAGGGTTCAAGGCCTGCTTCCACCTGCTTTATAAGATACACTGAATTCAGCTGAAGTGTCAAGTTCCGATCTGTTTATTTCAGGAACCACATCAAACAGGTTGGAACTTAACTGAGAACCAAAAACACAGGAAACTGCTTTAGCCGATGTAGACGGTCTCCTAATGTTAAAGCAAATGCAACCCGGACAAAACAAAAGTCACGCTTGATACACCAGCTAATAAATTGAATTCGTAGAGTAACGATAAGACTAAATTACTGGATGTGGTAACAGCAAAGGCGGCAGACGCCAACCCACAACAGATGCCGCTGACTGTATCATTAATGAGAAGCTTTCAGCCAATTAGGAAATGGCAGTATATAAATAATGGAATGAAAAACATAACGGCAGGTTGGCATACAAGTGCGGATGGACGAATAACGACCAAATGATTATCAATTGGGACAGGGGACCCGCTCCAACATCGGTCGGTTAATGATGTGGGAGTTTTGAATCATGCAAGCAATTAGAAGATTGTGACTGGCGTCACAAGCAAGCCCCAGCCTGCAGGAAATTTTTATTGGTCTCACACTATGCACTGCTAAAGCAAACATTATCTCCCGGCAAGGGCTCTGCACCAGTTAATGGCAATAAAGACACTAAAACACCTTTTTCGAGTAAAAGCCCCTCGATGCCTCCACAAAAACACTTCACCCATCAATTTCTGATAAAAAAAATTAGAAGTCCAGTCTTGTTTTGCAAACAAACATCAACATACTGCGTGACTTGAATGTTAAAATAGTGAAATGGAAGACATTAAACAAGTGCAGCAAGGTCAGAAAATACAAACTCATACTCAGTCATCCCGTCCTAAACAGGAAGAAACAGAATGCTGGCTTCAGGCACCATGCTAATTAAAGAAAGAACCGATATTGCGTTGTGGTCGTCCATAAAAGAACCGGAATGGTGTTCCGGTGCGTTCCAGTCCCAACTGATCCATGCTCATACTAAAAGAAATACTCCGGTTCTCTTGGTAGTAAATTCATGAGAATCAGTTGCATGTTATGGACTATATAGCACAACACTGCTAATCTTAACAGCTCATTTACGCATTCCTCTGTCTGCCTGTCTGTCAGTCTTTCTGTCTGTGTCTATCTGTTTATATACCACATCAGTACGAAATGGCTAGTTGGGTCTTACATCGCATATCTTTCTTCCTATAGATATCTTTCTTCCAATCTCCATTGTCTTTACCCCTCAACCTCTTTCCCTCTTTCTAACCTTACGTTTCCCCAATCTAAGTTTACATTCCAGTAAAACAAACCAATAAACTAACAAACAAATCATCCACGTTTGAGACGACATCACTAAAGGCTGCCCACAATAACAGATGGATATTCACTGATACAAGTGAATGATACGTTCTCAACTGAGGCCCAACACTTCATTCTGGAATTAGAGATTCTGATGAAAAATAAAAAGGCTGTACAGCAGTTTGAATGCCATACTAATAAGTACACCACAAATGACAAAAGCAAATGGTTTCATAAATCTTTAAATGCAATACAATACGATACAATACAATACAACCAAATGCAATACAATACACTGTCTTAACACAGATTTAGATAGGGCACTGGAAATTCGTTTTATTACAATTTTTCACAAATGTTTCTCGAGCAACTCTCAAAAGCTGATCAGTAGATATACAGTAGATTCTATATATGCATACTCAAATTTTTGCCAATAAACGAGAATCTCCTTTATGTTCAATTGTAACTTAAATTCAGATACAATAAGGTTGAGCAATAAACCAGAACCTCCTTTATCTTCATAACATGATCAATTGTAACTTAAACTCAGATACAATGACCTTGGGTAAAAAAACCAGAATCTCCTTTATATTTATAACATGGCCAATTGCAACTTAAATTCAGATACAATGAGGTTGGGTAACTGTATCCCGTATTAAGTTTTTGACCTGTCTTGTCTAGTGAACTATCATTTGACTATTGTTTCACTTCTAGCGACCATCGATTGATGCCTCGAACGTTATGATAATGGTTCTATAGAAGTCGTTAGATAAGATATTAGATTTATAACTTCAACTTAAGACTATAGACTTCACTGCCACCAAGTCAGACCGATAAACTGCACCATCTAAGTAACAAACTCTAATAGCAGATGCCTATAAGTGATAATAAATGCTTCATACTAACACAAACAAACACACACACAAACACACACACACACAAACACACACAGAAACACACACACACACACACACACACACAAGACACACACACAGAAACACACACACAGAAACACACACACACACAAACACACACACAGAAACACACACACACACAAACAAACAAACACATACACACACAACACACACACACACAGAAACACACACACAGAAACACACACAGAAACACACACACAAACACACACACACACACACACACACACAAACAAACACACACATACAAAATACATGCAAACACACACACACACACACAAACACACAACTTTGTTATAACATGACAGTTGATACGGTCTCCAGCTCGTAAACATACTGTTCTAATGCCAGTCTGTTTGTAGAATGTCTCCCATAAAAATTGGCAATCCAATGTTATATTGTAACTTAAATTGGGAAAACAAAGTTGGAAACTGGTAATAAACCTCAAAACTTTCCCTTCCGTTACCTACACACTGGTGACTTGCACACATATCATCTGAGGTAGTCACTGTGTAGGGACCTTGAGCAAGTCCTTCATTGACATAATTGCTCTGCATCATCGATGGTTTTCATTCATTCATTCGAGAATTTATATAGCGCCCCTGCAAGGAAACTACTCAGCGGCGCTCCCGACTGCAATGCGCCCAAAAAGAACAGTTTTAAGTTTAGTGAGGAAAGTTTCAGGCAGACTCCCAGGGTGTAGACGCAGCTCTAGAGGAAGACCATTCCAGGGTCACTGGGCCTACCACAGAAAAAGCTCGATTCCTCATAGTTGCGGTACGAGCAAAAGGAACCAGGAGAACTCCTTTTTTTTGTAGTCGTGTGGACATGTGCACTTTTGCGCCTTGGAAGGAAGAGCAACATCAAATACAGCAGCTTTGTATTGTATTATATAATTTCTATGAGGCAACAAATCCATTATTCAAACATGTCTTACCCAAGGGAATGTCTGAACAGCCAGGAATAGCACCAAACCAGTTAGTGCAAAAAGGTAAAAAGCAACGGCAAAGCAGCGGTTAAGAATAATTACCTTTGATGACCAGCAACAACATATTCAGAAGTATGTATGTATGTAAGATAAAAAGATAAGAATATTCTTTAATAAACCAATTGCCATCCTCATTTTGGTGTACAAACATTATAGTCATTATGTGTGCATGTAAGCATGTACGTATGTATGTATGTGTGCACGTAAGTGTGTGTGTTGATGTATGTATCAAAATCCTTTCCCTCATGCGTAACTGTCTTGTTGGGGTGACCCCATCCTACCTGAGGTCTTTTTGCACCTTTGTCTCCTCTTTACCTGCGAGGGCCTCTTTGCGATCTTCGACCCGTGGCCTTATGGTTGTCCCTCGCATGCGCTCTAACGGCCCACTCTAGGTGCTTTGCACGTGTTGGCCCATCAGCTTGGAACTCTCTTCCCCAATCTCTTCGCTTTGAGTTACTAGCCCTATCACCTTCCCAGTTCCGTAGACGCCTTAAGACATTTTTGTAGGTCGAGAGCGCAGCTGATTTTTGAGCAGCGCTATATAAATGTTCGATTACAATTACAATTACAATTACAATGTATGTATGTATGCATGCATGTATCTGTGTGATGTTTGTATGCAAGTACATATATATGTATGCATGTATTGTATGCATGTATGTATGTATCAATTCATTTAATATAGCATGTTTTAAGTACCTCTCACTGGCTCTGATTTAATTGACAAGAGAACCCAACTGGGAGGAGTTGACCACTGACCAGCCAAGTGATCAGACCAAATGATGTGTCAAATTACAATCTCTTATCACAGAATGAATGAAAGGTATTAAGTAACCTGTGTGTCAATTTGTCAAAGTTAAGAACAACAAGAACCCCTATTGTGTAAATTTTAATGTAAAGTACAAGGAAATGAACAATCCGATCTACCACGGGTCATAACTTTCAGCTGCCACTGTTTATGTAACATCTAAGATGCACAAAAAGAAACAAGAAAGAGAAATTCAGCTGATTCCAGTTCATTCCTTGTCAAATTTTGGAGAGAACGTTACTTGAAACTTAAAGCAGGAAATGATGGACACAGTGGGTGAGACAGACTGGATGACCAATGGTCAGGCATGTTGACAAGTCCGTGCCTCAAAGGGAGAGAGAGAGACAGATCTAGCGGCCATGACCTGGACCGACAGAATATGCAATCACCATGACCGACATGACTGACAGTCCGATTGGATTTGAACGTTCATTCCGCCACGATTTGGAACACGTATTGGCTGGTCGACTCCCAGATGGGTCGTCTTGTCAAAGCAATTAAAAACTGGGACCAGAAATACGGACACTGACCGTGACAATCAAAACATCACATCAACTATACACATTATTAAACTCGAGACTGATAAAGCGATTTAAACAACCGCCCCTTACAGCATGACCTTTTCAGCAAAGATTTCATTCACTGATACAAGTGAATGTCGTGTCTAGAAAGCATTCATCACACTTGTACTCACTTCAAGCAATGCATCCGTACTCTAAACACTTAGAAATCAGTCATGTATAAAAATGTAGGCACATCTGATTTAAAGGCAACTGATCCAGTAACCAGAAAAAACTACAGGCTGCTGCACTATTTCTTTATAATTTGTAACTAAATGCAATATTATAAAATTATTTTCTTTGGCTAAAACAGCATGACCTCGGCTAGTGACCACATGATCTGTTACCTACCGTGGCCCCTTGGGTTGTAACAAGTCACTGATTAAAGCATAATTGGAATTTTCTTACTGAAAACTATAACAGTGGCATCCTCAGATGTTTCACCTGCATGACTGCATGACTGCATAACTAGCTGCGTTACGACAGCCAGAGTTGATTAATAAACGAAAATACAATACAATACAATGTGGTCTGATGTACTAAGAATTTCCAAAGAGCTCTACGAACATTAACTATTTCTAAAATATAAAACCGTTTTTGATGAATCAGCTTTTTGGTTGCTGGACTTGAATTTTGGAACTCTGTTCTTGAACCTGTCTGTTCAGCTCAGTCAATTATGTCAATCTGTTTTCAACTCAATGCTTTAATGACAAGAGTGTACTAAAAGTGACAGAAACCAGTGCAGCTCGTTGTTTAAGTGTTAAGACTTATTTTTTCAAATCACTTATCCACCAAAAGCTGCCACTCTGTCTTAGCCGACTGATCTTCTGTATACTGACCTGACAGAAGTTAATAATTACAATTAAAATCACAATTACTATTACTTGCCCAATTAAGTCAAGATGATTCAGCTGTTCTTGTTATCTTTATCAGGACTGTCTGGAGCAAAAACTACTTTTCTCCCTTATTTATAGCATTCAAATTCTTTAAAGTCTAACATTAATGTGTAGATTAAAAGCTCTGGCTGATAGTCAAAACAAATTTTTGCTTAATATTTCTTTATGTTTGTTACAAATTGTCATTTGAATCAAATCTAGGTCATGGTAACTAGTCTCACAAGAGTAACTAAGCTGCACAATCTTCTAAATGGAAATCTTCCTTCACTTATTGCAATTGACCAAGATGATACGGTCAATAACACAACATCGAATAACACAATCTGTGTATTCACACGTGTTGGATCACGCCCGAGGGTAAAGCCACTACCTCCTCCTACCATTATCGAAACAAAAATCTCTTACAGAATCCTAACACGATTTCAGCAGTTCATCTTCCACCGTTAACAATCACCCAGAGTATTAAGGTCTCTTCACGAATCTCTGTCAGTCTCTTTGTAGGAAGTTCCCCATAAAAATCTGCACTCCTTTACGCTGTACAACTTGCTGACTAAGAAATCCTATGGACTTCTCCCTGTGTCGATCCTTGTCCTTCTAGGTGATTACTGTGCAGCACGTATGTCACATTAACTGGTATTGTCTCCCAGGAATACAACATGCAAAAAAGATATTTTTCCCGTCGGGAACAATATCCTTTAAGTTTTGTTAATAACCTAGCTCTTAATGAAGGAAATTTGACAATATGCATATTGCATAAACACAACAGCTGAGAACAGGATCTTCACATTTATCCGTATGCAACAAGTAATCAGTGATAATCAAGTATCTGGATGCATTTAAACAACACACTTACATTCTACTTGCTTAAGATTTTAAAGGCAAGATGTTTAATAAGCAATGCAACAACAGAGTATCTTAGGTTACCCAAATCCAGCTGCTAACAGTAGGTCCACATTCACTCTTATTGTTTTCAGTGCCAACACTGTCAACTAAGGAGATATATCGAATACAAGAACTCATCCGTCATCCACAACTGTCAGTCTGGTCGTGACAAATGAATCACAGCAAACTGCTTTGGAATTTCCAGGATGATGTGCCATGTACACATCTGGTTACATTACACTCAGTAAGTACTCAGACAAGAAGAAATCCTGAGGCTGAGAATGAAAGGTAGTTGAATGACAACATTGTGTCAACTAACGAGTAATCTGGTTCATCACGGGTAAGAAAATCTTTGGCCTTTGCATGCAACACTCTGTCTCCTCTGACCTGGTGACCCCTGCATTCTGACCTGGCACTGAAACTGACCCAACAACCTAGCTCTTGCAGACTTATTGTCGGTGAATAAGTCACAGATCTTTTGGAGCTTTATATCCAATTACATTACATTACACTACACTATATATAGCCACTCCTATCTGACAGGCTTTGCAGAAGACCCTTCCTTGCCTCTGTTGTATGGACAGATTCGTCCACTGTAGGCACTGCGTTTTCAGTCTGAATGGGCTGCTCAGTTTTCCAGAGAAAATGCCTCATGAAAACCTCAGTGCAGTGCATTGGCAGCACAGGACTTTAATTTGCTGCAATATGGAGACGGATCAATGCCTCTTCCACCATAGCAATAGTCTCAGCTGAGCATGGAAAAGTCATTTCCATCAGGCATGCTCCGTAGCATACGGACCGTCAGTCCACAGAACACAGATCTATATAATGTCAGTTTCAAATAGGCATGCAAACAGCACATGGTGGGCAAGTACCAAACATGCCACATGGTACTGATTAGGCAAATCGAAAGCCTGCCACCCACATAGTATGTAGTAGGCCAATGTATGTTTCTGGGTTTTAATAGAGCACATTTTAAAAACTTACAACTTTAAAGTGTAATGTAATGTAAAGTGCTGTGAACATGTCTGTCCAAGGGATTTAAACTGATGTGTCCGAGCAAACAGTTCAGAGCTTACTACTGAGTAGGCAAGTCCAAAGCAAGCCAGACAGTACAAAGCAAGAAAGTCACAGTACACAGATTTCTTAGTAATGAGGACTTAGGATCCTTTATTTTGACTGAGCTGAGGATACTTGCAGACATCAATTGTTATTACATGACTGAGTGCTAAACGCCTGCATAAATATCTGGTATAATTCCTTTTGCAGGCTCTACTATGGTGGAAGCACTGGAACAAAGATTTATGATCAAAAACATTTTTCTTGCCAGGAAACTTTACAAGCGTCTCGCAGAAGAGACAAGAGGGTAGTTTTCTTCAGGCATAGAGCCTCCACATGGAACATGGTTGTCACTTAGATTAAATGTTCAATATCAATAATATCAATTTCCAATGTTTATGGTTATACTTATAATAGTAATTCTTCCAACCTATATCAAAAATCTTCAAGAAGATTCCTTTTACAATAAAGCCTTATCCAAAAAATCCTTTTCCATTAGCAGCTTAAATCATATTGATTGCCTTAGGATAAATGGCAGCTTAAAGATCAAACATTTTATTATATTTACAGTTTAGACTTAATAATTATGAAACTGAACAAAATAAAACAGAAACACTGGGCACAACAAATACAGAAATATAACAAGTAAAGAAATACAACAAACAAAGAAATACAACACATAAAGATATACAACATCAGCACAAAAGAAATGCAACACTTAAAACAAAAGCAGCGGCTGGGTCGAGTGTATGACTTCATAAATGCATATACATGCAGCCTTTTATTAACCTCTCAAAAGCAGGTTAGCATGATTTCCCTTCATAATGCCCCCACACAGGCTTCATAACTGAATGCAGCGGCCTGTGTTCCAGATTTTAGGATCAACGGAATCCATAAAAGGAGTCTGATTCAGAGGTAAAACGGTGGATTTAGGAACGGTGTTTACTAAATTATTATTCAAGAATGCCAGACCTGTCACAGATATGTCCACTCTCATCACTCCTTGAAATCATTTTCCCGAGAAATTTCATGGAAGAAATATGTCTGCTTACAATCTGCAGAGTACATTTCACTTGGAGATAAGGCCCAAACATCTTAGTGCTTCAATAAGTATGTATGGATGCATATAAAGTCAACAGTATCTGTATTAAGAGGGAGATATTTTGCTTCATGAACATAAATCTCCTAAGAAAATTGGAAATTACAACAGTCTAAATCAATTTTGGACCGAATACGGTGGAATATGTGATTGCACTTCTAAAATGATTGTTTTGACAACAGCGGCAATTCATTATCTAAGGGGTGTAAATATCCAGATGCATTAAATTTTATGTAGTTCCTTGTCCGTGTTTTTCCCAGATTGGAAATTACTGCTCAGTCCTGCATCAGTTAACAGAAAGTACATGCTGTGTGTTGGTTCCCCTCATAGATGAGCTTTCTTAGCTTTGCATGGAGTCCCTCTTACACAAAAATCAATGACATTACCAACCTCGCTTTCATTCTACACCCCTAAGCAGATGTTGAACTAGAAAAAATAGTCATATACAATTATACATTCCAGAATTTACTATTCATACACTGACTAAGCAGTTATATTCAACCAAATACCCAATCGTGTGCCTTTATAAGTACTAAATCACACTAATTCTGATCACACTAGTACTCACCATCTCTACATAAAACAAAACCCAGAGAAAAGTAGTTTTGAGAACAGTACTCATACAGTATATCAAAGATCTTAATGTTAACCCTTTCTACCAACTTAATTCTGTAACTCCTGCTAAAGCCACACGCAGTCTAAAATTCAATTACAATTACCAAACGGATCCTTAGATTGACCAACACTCGGATCTAACCAAATCCGAAGAACATTCGCCATCAACGGTGCATCAGCCACCAGTTGCACAATTGATTTCCCCAGTACAGTACCTGACAGAAGCCCTGCACACCTCCACTCTGACATGCCACAGAAATGTGAAGCCCCTACTACACAGACACAGTACAATCAATTGAACTCGAGACAATATGCACGCCCTGCAGTTTCCACATGGACAGAAGAATATCAGAAAACAAAATATAAAACCGTCTACATGATGGGCAGAAAGGACTCGAGGAGGCCCGGCACGGCGGTCGGTCGGCCCTCCCTGCGTACATGGGGTGCAAAATGAAAATAGAACGGATCGATGTAATTCAGTTTTCTTTCCTGTGGACTTTCATTCATCTGTCAGACCTGATGAAAATTTGATATGCGATAACCACTGGCAAATCATCCAGAAGCGCGATGGATGACATGACAGTTTTGTTCAGCGGTCCAGCTAGCAGATTTCTCCTCTCGGAACTCTTAGGACTCCGAGTCTTAGGACTTTGGTTGCTCTGGCGTCCTGTAGTTAGAGTTCTATTGATGGCTGGTTCATAGCCAAAACAAAAGATGCGTGATGCATACATTCGGTTTAAAGCCTTCCGGGTTTTCCGCACAGCAACCTTACATCAACACCTTGTTTCACAAAAAGGACATATTTACTTACTTATATTATTTACACAGTACTAAATTGATACTTTATTACAGTACCTTACACTATCAAGGCAGCACTTGATTGATACACCGTACCATCATGCTACATTAGACGGGAGTGAACCTCTGCAAAGTTTGAGCAGAAGAAGACAAATGTGAATTTGAGGGAATCAATTTGTCAACAAAATGGAACTGTGCAAAGCCTTCGTAGTTCATGACAGAGGCCAAGGCATATCAATCAAAAAATGGACTTGCTTTTTCTATGCTGCAGATATCGGGTTAGGGTCATTTTAATTGCACACCAAAACATAACCCTAACCTAGGTAAGAAATGCCACACTATGGATAAGTCTAGCTAAAAGTTTAATTTTAGTTTCTCAGTCTAAGCATCTGATGCAGTTAGTTAACACCGCGCAGCAACAAAGCTGGTTCCCTTTATCAGCTGTCAAGCCATCTCCAAAATGAATGGGCATTAAACAATGCTTCCCCGACAGTACTTTAACCCTTTAACAACAAGTGTTTACAAAACGGGGCTGGGAAACCAATGCAGCTCAGCGTTAAAGGATTAAGATGTAAATCTGAGGTAAATATCATTTGTCACATACAGATATTCCATCCTGAAAGGTTTCAAACATTGTCTGACTTTTTCTATGCATTTATAGGCCACTGGACTGCGATTGAATCCACAGACGAATGATACAACTGCAATAAAAACAGATCCAGGCAGAAATCTTTCCGATTAGAATCTCATAAAATTATCCTGTGCTGTATATTTGTAGTTAATCAGTTTCTAAAGCCATCTCTCTCTCTCTCTCTCTCTCTGTCTCTGTCTCTGTCTCTGTCTCTCTGTCTCTCTGTCTCTCTGTCTCTCTGTCTCTCTCTGTCTCTCTGTCTGTCTCTCTCGAGAGAGAGAGATCTGAGAGAGAGAGAGAGAGAGAGAGAGAGAGAGAGAGAGAGAGAGAGAGAGAGAGAGAGAGAGAGAGAGAGAGAGAGAGAGAGAGGAGAGAGAGAGAGAGTCTGTCTCTCTCCTCTCTCTCTCTCTCTCTCTCTCTCTCTCTCTCTCTCTCTCTCTCTCTCTCTCTCTCTCTCTCTCTCTCTCTCTCTCTCTCTCTCTCTCTCTCTCTCTCTCAATTCCTTCCAATGTTCTGGATGGAACAGAGAGAGAGAGAGAGAAAGCCATGAAACAAAACCTCTCAGCAATAAGCCTTCAACTAAAGCAAGTTACCACATACACTCCAGTGACAAGTACGTAAAAAGTAAGTATATGCTTTATTAAACCAATTGTATCACTTGTACTAAGAGAATACACAATTATTTGCATAATTTCTGACACAAGCTATCAGAAGGTAATCATTGCTGCCACCTTTTCATTCATTCATTCATTCATTACGAAGATTTATATAGCGCCCCTTCAGGTTACTAAGTCAGGAGCACTCAAACCCAGCACGGCTGAAAATGACAGTAATGAGGCCAGAATAGAAAGATTCCGAGTGTATTCTGGAAAGCAAGTGCAGTGCCAAAGGGAGCCGTTCCAGAGTAAGGGGCCAACCACTGAGAAGGAGCGTTTCTGCTTAGTAGCTGTGCGGGCAAAAGGTAAAGGTAAAGGTAAGATAGTAAAGCAAGGCTGGCACCGGGTTACAGGATCACTTTCCGGAAGCACTGCACAAATTCTATTGGCCCTCCTTTGTAACAAGTTTTTTGTCTACTGCCATCTTTCTACAGGTTTCTACTTAAAGCAGATGATGGTGATGCTGTTGAAGGTTAGATTACTGAAAAGTGACAAACCAGAAAGAGACAACAGTTTGTGACATTGAATCAAGTGGGTAGAAGGGTGTGAAACAAAATTGTGACACGCTTCAACAGCACGTGACAAAACATGTAACATAAAATAGCATGTGAACATAAGTTCAGCAAACATCATGTAAAAAATAAAAGAGCAATTTAAAACAGATAAAACCTGTTTGTGATTGCAACTAAATTATATTCAGCCATAGTAATTCTGTGGGAATATTCTGTGTAAACGTTTATGGGTTAAAAATGTTCTGATCTACGATAAGCTTCACAAGCTGACAGTCCACTCTTTCTTGCTTTTTTTCCATCTCGTTGCATGACTTGCCACCCAAGAGAACTTGTATATAGTGAGCGCTGAAGCCCTTCTATACTCAAGAGTGCCTTAAGGAATTAGAACATTGACGGATGATGGCTATCTACTTGGGGTTTAAAATGCCCAATGCCAACCTGATAAATGATCAGTTGTTCTTGGAATCCCTTCTAGTGTCTACGTAACTGGAAAAAAGTCATTGCCGTTCTCACCTGCGCTTTACATGACCAATGCTTATGTCCTTGAAATAGTTTACAACGTCTGTCATGCCAAGGTTATTCAATTCAGACTTCAGTAGCAGCAGGACAGCCAGGGCCCATAATGACTGTGTCAAGCAATGGACATCTTCATTTTCAGTATATAAGTGTCTGAGTAATATAGGAAGAAGACGTCTTGAATTTTGAGTCTTTGACATTAGGAACCTCTGTATAAATATTGCTCTGATAGCTGACTACATATTTCTGGAACAGAGATGGGTAAGAAAATATTTCAGATGTCACACAGTCAGTGGTACGTTGACTGCAACTTATTCTTTAACAGAAAAAGTACAAGGATAGACATTTGGGGCGCCTCTGAATGGGCAATCTGGTAGGGGCGCTATAACAAGTGTTCAAATACAATACAATACAATACAATTTGAGAGCCTGATATGGCATGAATCATAAATACATGCACACAGATAAACGAGGACGACTGAATTTTAAAGGTTCTTTCACACATGTGCTCTATATCATGATGATGATGTTTAATGTATGAAATGTCCAATGTATAATACTAAAACTATTCGGACTCAGCTGCCTGTTAGTATAATTTAATCTGGATCTGTGTGACACTAAACGTTGACTGAAATGAACCAGGTACTAGGGGCCAGGGTGATATAAGCTTTTAGCTTTTTCCTGGCTTCCTGTTGCACAGTGACTGAACTGTTTCTGTCATGATGTATATTGTTATCTGTTCTGTTGTCTGATGCAATAAATAAATAAATAAATAAATAAACATCCAATGTAATCAGCCAGGTCATAAACAAAGAATCACCGGCATGTGCAATTATCCTGCTAAACTGCATAACACTTTCATCATCACCCATGGGGAAGTGAATGCATGTCACTCCCAGAGTACACCATAGTGTGCGGTGTTCTGGTGAAAGCTGAAAACCTTCGAGTGATGTGGGTTCTTGCCAAAAACTTTCAGAGCAATTTGTGATAAAAATATATATTTCTTTGGAACACCGATAAGTGCTTCTTGAGCCAGAAACGTCATTGCTGTATTAATTATGTGCCTAGGACGTGCATTACTTGTGCATCAAAATGATGAAGGCTATTAGTGCATCCTTCATGACTCATTTCTGAAACTGAACTTTTACTTGCTCAGCCGCAGGTTCTGGAAGATGATTGTGAGCGCTATGTTCCGCACAAACTGTGCTCGGATCTTCCTAGTTTAATGGAGTTGACATCTGCCTGAGGGTCACGCCGGTTCTTTCCGTTACTCGGGCAATACGAAAAACCTCGGAAATGAATTTTGCTTCTTCCTTTGTCTGCCTTTGTCAATAATTTTGATGAGAACTGACTCTACCTTCTGTCTATTACAGAGAACTGTGAGAGCGAGGACGAAAAATACCGTCCAAAATATAACGGATAACAAAACAATCAAGATACCAAACGCAGATACAGCAACATGACATGCTTTGCATGAATTTGCAAGAAAGTGAAAACTAGTTAGTGCCAAATTTAAAAAAGATAGAAAGGCAAAACAATCTGGATAGTCACATACATTTTTAACTGTCACACAAACCTGTGCAAAAATTAAGAGCAACTAGAAGCGAGTAAATAAGTTACTTATTATTGAACTAAGATTAAGATGAAAGTAAAAAACTTTTAAAACAAAACTTCTCATTGTTTATCTGTACTCTCTACCTGCCTCTGTTTCTTTTCTTTTTACACCACATATGACACTTTTATTCAGCTCACTGACCAGTGACCAGTCCAATGTTACATATCTTTTGTCAAATGCTCTTTTGTCATAAGGGGCCGTCCATAAATGACGTCACGCACCTAGTGGGAGGGGGGTCGGAAATTTGTGACGATGTGTGACATGGGGGTGGGGGGTCTGAGTCGTGTGACGTCACACCCAGGTCTATGTTACTAAATTTAACAATGGGGGACTCTGTAAAAATGGCTGCTATAGGTGGCGCCAGGATGGGATATAGTTTGGCTACTCTAGGTAAAATGTGTGCTCTGTTGTGCGGTAGGTTTATTTCATAGACATCTTACATTTAATGTATGATGTCTATGGTTTATTTACGCTAAAGTTGTCTAAAGTTTGACCACATCACATACTGGCGACGCCTATCGCCGCTTAAAGGAACTGCTCACAGAGTCCCCATTAACAACAATTTAATTTTAATAATAACAGCACTAATTTTGAGGATTAAATTTTCATTATTTTTCTAATTATTTTAATGTATACGGGCACCATTATTCATAATTTTCTAATTATTTCAATATTTGGTCACTGTTAGATTTTAAAATATTCATGCTTTCGCTATTTGTTCCATGAAGGAGCATTTTGCATCGCCATGGAAATTTTTTTTTTGGGGGTCAGAGCTTTGTGACGTCATTTTCAGAGGGGTCTTACTTTTTGTGACGAAGTGTGACGAGGGGAGGGGGGTTAAAAATCGGCCAAAATAGCGTGATGTCATTTATGGACGGCCCTTAACGCTCCTTGTTCACATGCCTGTCACATACAACGTGTCTTTGGTCATATGCTCTATAATTCTATAGTCAATTGCACTTGTATTGCACATATCATAACATGTTCTTTCATCACATTAGTGATGTAGCTTTTCCGGAAAAATATTTTGGGGAAAATTTTCGGGAAATTTTCCGGAAAATTTCCTGAAATTTTCCGCAGAACCGGAAAAATACATTTAATTCATAATGTCAGATTTTTAGTATGAGACAACACTAGAAAATTTCTGTTTTTTTAAAAGTTCCTTTTATTTACAGCATTTCTGTCAATGCAGGCAACGTCCACCTTAAAGGAATTAAAATAAACATTAAACAGATTTCAAAATATATTGGTCTCAGACTCAATGGAAATGCCAATAACATTATATTTCAAAACATAAAATAATAGTAGTAAATACGTTTATTTAACGATGCCGTCATATTGGCGATGATTGGCTTCCATAAAATAATAGTATAATAGACCTCATAAGAATTATTCTGTTGCAGTAATAAAATGGTGTCTATAGTAGCCTCATAATCGTAATCTCCAAACTTCTAAAGCGCCACTCAAAAGCCAAGCGCAGGGCACCAGCTTATTCTGACACGAGCGCTACTAGCCTCAATTGCTGTTTTTGTCTCATGTTTTCATAACTAAACAGGTAAAGTCGTAGTTTACGTTGCTAAATTATTCTAATGTCTTCAATGCCGTACTTGACGTTGGTATGTAAGCAGTCTACCTAAGTGCATGTTATCTATAATCAATCAAGCTTCCATTTCATTGAGAAATATTTTCATCAATCCAACTTCCATTTAATTGGAAAATATTACTTTTATCAATCCAACTTCTATTTGACAAAAGAAATATTTTTCATCAATGGAACTTTTATTTAAGCAAAGATATATTCTCATGGATCCAGCTTCTAATTATGGAAACAATTATTTTCATCAATCCAGCTTCTATTGAATCGAAAACTTAATCTCATCCATCCAGCTTCTATTTACGCAACAGATTATTTCGATCAATCCAACTTCAATTTTGAACACAGGAATGTTTTCATCAATCCCACTTCCATTTAGGGAAACAATTTTTTTCATCAATCCAGCTTCCATGTTAAAGTGACAATTTCAAATAATTTAGCAACGTAAACTACGACTTTACCACTAAACAATATTAAGGAGACTAAATCATAAAAAATATTTTCTCTAAATTAACAGTGAAGTTTAATTGCAATTAATTCGTAAATGTATTGTCATTGTTGAGCCTTGTGAACACACTGAACAGTAAGCACTAATAGTGTCCTCTATTGAATAAACTTATCAGTTATACCTACATAAGATAGCTCAGAGTGAGTGATGTTTAAAACTATTAAATTTAAATTGTTATTTAGTAATTTTCTATTGATGGAATATTATTGGAAATTTTCCGGAAAAATACACCTGAAATTTTCCGAAATTTTCCGGAAAAATATGACATTTTCCGGACAATTTTTCCGCCTCACAACACTACATCACATGTCCATTTGTCACATGCCTTTTGTCACATGTCTGTTTGTCACATGCCCTTTTGTCGCAAGTCCTTTTGTTACATTGTCCTGTGTCCAGTTACTGCTGTTGAAAGTTTAAACAGACTGTTTTTGCTGTTCCGACCTTCATCAGCACTGCATTTCCTGTCTGCCAATCTTGTGCCCATCCATTAAATCTTGCCAGGCACTGACATTTTCCAATTACGTTTACTTAATTTATAATTCTTCGAATTTGTCCAAACCTATTTTGAAGAGATCTGCATTTACCTCGATTAGGATAATGCATTTTAGGCTCAGTGGCTATAGTAACACATTTCGGAACAATTACCAAAAATTTTGGGTCATTCACAAATTTACATATTTGCATGAATATTCATTACGTCTCCCCGAAATCCAGTAAGTCCAATGAGCAAACAGAAGCATTTCTGGCTGCCTCGTTAAAGCGCTGAGCTGCCATTACACTAGCCTTTCCTACCATACCTTAGAAGCAACTGTCACAGAGGATTGCTCTGCTTAAACCTTGTTTCATCCCAAACTGTTTCTGTCAGAATTGAATGATGACAGATGGCCTGTTTACGGCTGCCGCTGGCTTTGCCCACGAAACAATGGGTAACCAAGTCAAATCCTAAGTCAGGTTCTACATCAGTCTAGTCTACTTATCGGTGAACCTCAGCCCAGCAAATCCTAAACCTAGCTCTGAACAACAGCGTTATTATATGCCAACATCTTTAACAGAGCATATTTCAAGAACTCACATTTTATTCAATTCAACACTGAGAAACTGCATGTTTACAGAGACTCTCTTGTGGCAGTACTATAGAGAAACTTTAAATTGCCACATCATATAAAATCATATACTTCTAACTTATAAGTACTATAACGCTTTTGGTGATGCATTTATTTAATGGAAATATCAACAAATTTATAAATAATTTGCATCTTCCAATTAGCCACTAAACTTAAACTAATAAAATTACGTAATACATGCACAATGCTCTATTAATGAAAAGCAAAGAAAAGCTGCGATCCATGAATTTCTTGCTCTTCCTCAAGAAGAACCCAAGCAATATGAACACAATTCCGATGAAAACTACATTCATAGGTATATACATAACAGATATTAAAGTGGATGTTGACGCCACTGCTAGTTGCCAATTCACGGCATGAACCAGTTAATGTGCCACTTCCATACTAGGCCCCGACTCTGCTAGAAATCTGGAATGCACTGAACACCACCTAACGAGCTCAAGCTACACAGATACATGTATATAAGAATTCTTCCATCTTTGCATAAATTGATTAATGAGGAGCCATACATCATCATGCCAGTCCAGTTATATCAAACAGCTTCAGCATGGAAGTTGTGAGAATTCTGCCCCTCTGCTGTTCTACTCCAAGTCTCGGATATATTTCAGGGGACCAACAGCGATTTATGGCTGGCTGGTGGAGTAAGAGGGTAAAGCAACAGATTTTGCCATTCTGGTCACACAGTTTACACAGAAATGTGGCCAGTACATACGATATATTTAGATGCTGATGCTCAACTGCGTATCATATCCACACTAATCCTTATATGAATTGGCAAAATCCTATTCCCAGGCAATATTCTTAACATGTCCCAGCATCTGCCATGCTCCCCTACTCAGTCTATTTCATGACATAGTTTCTGGAGTCCCTGGCTACCAGCACAGCTGTACCACATGTGCCAAGAAAATCCATAACCAACACCAAAGCGGTCTCTTACAATATTTAACACAAACGAAACAATCTACTGTGGCTGTAGAAACAAAGATCAAAAGCACAAGCAATGACAATGTCATGATCCTTTAAAAACTCCCTTTAACTAACTTGGCTTCACGAAGAAAGATCAGAAAGAAAAGAAAAGACAATGGCGTGATTTCTGAAAAAAACGCAAATTTGATGTTTTGCTTTGCATGCTTTCAGTAGAACTTTCATAAATAACTAATTAACAGTGTTTCACTGCTCTGCATGGCTTTAAATACCACAAAACAAATTAATCTGTTATCTTTTTGAGTCACAATATGCAAAGCCCTCACCTATCTGTACCTAACTGCAACAAGTAATGAACAGTTGGGAAATTGTTTAAATAACAGCTGTGCTACATGTATTTCTAGCCAAAGAGCTAGCTACTCAAGAAACGCACCTTGAGGCTTGAGGACTACATAGGTGATAAGGCAGAATCAAAAGACACAACTTGTTTTTACCAAAGGTCCAAAACTTATCTCACTTTGGAAAAATTAATAATTCTCACCTCTGGCATTTAAAAGAATCGTGTTTGCTTTGAAAATTTGAAATAAGTGCTGAATGTTTCAAGTTTACTCACCGACAGCCACAGCCAGTGGGCCCAAGTGTAGTGTTGTTTTAGTTTGGCCTTGAGTTTTAGTTTTAGTTATTATTAGTGTTACATGCTAGGTGTTTTAGTTATTATTAGTTTTAGTTATTTCGCCAAGTTTTAGTTTTAGTTATTATTAGTTTCACATGCTAGGGGTTTTAGTTATTATTAGTTTTAGTTATTTCGCCGAGTCTGGCAACATTTTTCCCGCATACAGCTTTTAGGAACAAAAAGGAGTCACTCGCTACAATCTGTTTCTAATCGATACTTAAAACAGTCCCATGCACCACTAGTTTTAGGTCTACCATCTAAATAATTATTTAGTTCGGACACCTTACAAAATTCCAAAGATCGGAAGATTATTGAACGAAGTGCTGATTATAAAACGCATATATATCCAAAAACATTGAATATCCTAAGACACTAGGTTTTCGTTATGTGTTTTCAGTTTGGTTTTCGTTATGTGTTTTCATTATTATTAGTTTCGACTGCTTTAGTTTTAGTTTTTAATTCGTTATCGTTTTTCCTCGTGTTTTCGTTTGATTTAGTTTTAGTTAACTATAACCTTTTGTTTTCGTTAACGAAGGTTTTCGTTTTAGTTTTCGTTAACAAAAACAACACTACCCAAGTGCGACCTTTATTATGCTAACAGTTGCCATATAGTATGAGAGCGTGTGCCAGCTAGAAAAGTGTGGGCCTGCTATATGCCCAATATACATGGCTGTATCATTGTATGGATCCTCAGTCTTTCTTTGCCATATTCAGCATTTCCTCTCCTGCCACAAGTTCAATGAATTATTTACATAAAAATTTAAAACTCTTCAGTACTGACTGCAATCTTAGGATTTTGCAAGTTAAACTCATGGCTCTAAAATCGGTTTAGAATTATCAATTTTCTTTTATATCAACTAGCCCATAATCTCTCCTAGATTATTACCTTAAAATCATCGCCTGATTTAACTATTAATATTTAATTTGATCAACTTTCCAGGGTAGCCCTAAAACTGCAACAAACCCTTCTTAAGGGCTGTCACGATAATCGGCTGAAGGCTCTTCCTTCAAGATGCCTTTAGCGCAGCACTAATTCAAGTTGACTCACACGTTTTTCTAGACCAGCCAACTGTAAGGTTTTTGGTTAACCTTTGAAAAACTCAGCCTCATTACACTATACAGTAGCAGAATGCATTAAAGGTCAAATGTTCAGCCTAAATATTTCAACTGCTACCAACCATTCTTTTTTCCATTTAATTGCACAATCTTTTTAATCCTTCAAATAAGCTCCACGTGTCACAGGCAATGCATGGTATTACGTTCTGTCACGCAGCAAGATTTTTATAAATGTTATGAATACAAATCGGGAACATTACACTATACAGGCCAAAAAACGTGATAACAGATGACCGATAACTGCAGAATGCAATATAATGTAAATCCTTGAAAATTTCTCAGAGCCCAAAAAAGCCACGTCAGGGTGACCAGCTGATTCACCAGCACTATATCAAATCAAGTCGGCTATAGCCAGGCTGCTCTGTTCGTTCCAAATCCAGGTCAAAATCCGAGGAGGTCAAGCCATGGAAGCAGAAGCAGATATTTGACTCCTGAAACAAATTCTAGACAGTCTCCATTGTGACAACCCAGGACTGAAAGACACGTTGCATAAGGTCAATAAAAAACAAAGTCTCTTCAATCTTCTGTAAAGAAGCCATAAAAAAGGTCAATAAAAAACAAAGACTCTTCATTCTTCTGTAAAGGAGCCATGATAGAAAACCATTTATGACAGATTTTCCAAGAAACTGTACCGCTATCTGCTCAATTACACAGGACTTCAAGCAATGTACATTCTCTGACAAAGATAAGACAAGTATCTAAACAGAATAACTATACCTACTGATATATGTTTTGCACAAGCAAATGATTTGAATAAAAAGTAGCCATAGACACTTGACAATACTCAGTAGACTATTCTCAGTACCAGTAGACAGTATGCAGTTGCCTGTACTCACCAAAGGACAAATGTGCAAGTAATATATGTATGTAACCAGATATTGGGGGGCCCGATAGCGCATTGGATAACATCTGGCACAGAGAGCGAGAGGTACCGAGTTCGAGCCCCCGTTGGGCGGATATGCTTTGTAGGCTGCTATTAGCGCCGTGTATTGCAGGCTGTCTGTTCTGTTAGTAGTTAAGATTTAAATTGCATAACATGTAAATGTACAGCGCAGTGCGTTTGTCAGGCGCTTCAATAAAGAAAAAGATTATTATTATTATTATTATTATTATTATTATTATTATTTATAGAGCACTTCTGAGTAACTCTCATAAGTACTTCACATAATATCTAACAGATCTAGTGTTTATAAATTCTGAAACACATAATTATATTCAACCATTTCTAAATGTTTTATTGGAGGTTAACTGGAGATTGACAACAGACTAAGAATCCTGTAAACTCGTTTTTTCTAAATAATGTACTAGTAAACAGCTCTAAGCAACATTTATGAGTATTCATTAGTGCACCCCAAGGTGCTAATTGTGGAAGTATGCTGTGAGGAAGACTAATAGTCAAGTGCATTTTGTCTGGGGAAAATGCACCCAATTGAGGGTAACATATATAGGCCTAACATTTAACTGAAAACTTGTCATGCACAACTTCAAGAAAAAAACTCATCAGTAGCGTTCTTGACCAAGCAGAGAGGACCCACAATGAAAGAGAACAGACTTCAAAAACTTATGGAACAAAGAAGGTGACATACTGATTAGCTTGCTTCTATTCCACAATACAGGGATTACAGGGTCAACAATAGCAAAACTTCTGCGCTGGGTAGTTGAAGACCTAGCCAGAGGCATGCCAAGGACACCATGTGCAGCCGATCTGAGGGATCTGCAACCAGGAATAGATGAGGCAAAGATTTAGACAGGGATCTGAGATAGGATGGGACAGTTCCCACTAGGTAATTTCAGATAGAACTTAATATTCAATGCATTGAAAAATAGGTAGGCCTATTAGGTAACCAGTGCAAGGTGTCTCGCATGTAGACAGAGATATGGCCAAACTTTGTGAAATTGGGATGACGCTGATCAGACGGGCAGAAGCATTTAGAACAGACTGCAATTTCGAGATAATCTGGAGAAAATATATCATTGCCATGGTGAGCTGAGCTGAGCAGCTAGTTTCCCCCATGTCAATGGCACCCCATGCAGTGGCAAGGCCAACAGTTAGTTTTATGAAACTATATACAACTTAGTTGGGATGCTCCAATAGTGTTCTACGTAGCTTAGCTGGCCTGGATGATTCTGCATATTGTCCGTGTGGTCCCCTTCTATCACGGTCTTATAAAAACTGTCAAGGTCTGTACTCCATTACCAAAATGGACTCAATTTATTTCCCAATGTTCCAAAAGGTGTGAACCATGCCTCTCTATTAATCTCTCACTGCCACATACTTTCATTTTACGACCTATAGCCATAAATCCACGGTAGCACACCATGCACTTTGACCCTACGTGTTTCTGTCAATGTCCAACACCCAAAAACGTCAAAGCCAGATCCCAGCGACACGAAAAAGGTGTCAATTTAGCACACAATTCATAACCCTTACCTTTAAATTGTGTCGTACGTGTAATTCTTTCAATCTGCTTCGATGCGATGCGATGTCAATGTGGAATTTCGTCGAACGATGAAACGTATTACATTTACCAAAAGCAGTCTCGCTGTCTCTGGCTTTTAACGGCGACGCTAAAGCTGGCGCAATATGATCCGCGTTTTTGGAGACGGCAAACTCGCAAACTGCGACCATCCAAACAGTTATTAATAAAAACACGACAGCCATCATAACAATAAAGGAGACGGCGACGTCTCTGTAGCATTCAAGTGGCTCCGGAAAGTCCGGATTTCCGACGGATGCTTATACTTTGGAGAACTGTTTCGAATGAGTTTGGCGTGTTGTCGAAGCGTTTCTCCCCAGCAGAAGACAACGCTGAATGACCTGAAGAGCGCTCCGTCCGGTAGGTGGCGCACGGCATCAGTCCCGCACCGACGCTGCTGCTGCTGCTTCTTCTGGTTAATTGGCCCGAGTCCGCAGCTCTCGCCCTCTATCGGCGACGCTCAACATCGCGACAGCCAACGATGCTATCACCAACGCTGCCAGATACACTTCGATGCTATATGCGTTTCTCGTAACCACCTGCTACAGACGCCGTAGAACGGTGGAAACTGGAAACTGCGGCTGGTACGGATATGCAGAGCACCCATGAAACTACCACTACAACTATCGATGAGAGTATCACTGTGGGATATATATATATATATATATATATATATATATATATATATATATATATTAGGGTGTCTCTTAAAAATGAAAGTTAAAATTTTTAATCTCTCACCCTTTCAAGTTGTTAGGTTCATGGAAAAACAATTTTACAAAAAATTTGGTGGAAATCGGATAACATTTAGAGGTGGCCCTTTGATGTCAAAGTTTTAGCAATGTAGGCCCATTGTTTATTACGAATATGCTACATAGTTCGAATCATTAAGAGAGGGACAGATTGTCCTATTAATTTGCCAATTTCAATCTAAAGAAAATGCGAAGCAGGCTACCACTTCATCATCATCATCATCATCATCATCATCATCATCATCATCATCATCATCATCATCATCATCTAGTACAGCAGAAGAGAAGGAAGATTGCCATCCTTGTGCTTCCGGCGATGGCCCATCCCCAAAGAGAGAACGGTTAAACATGATGTCTAGCACTCGACAGAACCAGCGTCTCATCCAGAAGTGCCACCTTCATTGTCAGTGAAGTTGCATCTAGCCTTTGGCAGAACGTTACTGATTTGAATATTAGCAGGAGTACAATTCATACTCCATGACCTAACTTCATTCCACCAAGTCGAACAAGCTAAAATCAGAGTTCACTGTAACTGTACATTTGACAGTTGACAACACATTGGGATGGGAAGCTAATGGAAGATCTAACTTCCACAGAGCATATCAATCGTCTTCCAATTCTTATATCAGGTGTTGGAGTGAAGCAGCTACTCGGTGTTCCGAAACTTCGATCCGGAACTGTATACCGAGGCCCAAGCCACTGACGTCATCGTGTCTTTGGAGGAATGGGGCATTATGGATCGTGTTGCGGGGTTGTGCTTTGACACAAATACTGTCCTGCCAAAGGCTGACAACGATGGTGGCATTTCTGGTGCTTGCACGATTATAGAGCAGAGGCTTGGAAGAGATTTGCTCTTCTTGGCATGTCACCATCATATGGCAGAGCCAGTGGTTTGGGCGACATTCGAAGGGACAAGTGGTGCATCTGCTGGCCCTGAAGTTCTTCTATATAAGCGATGTTGGAGGCATGACGTTTTCATTTGCAGGTGCCAGGCACCATGCATTGTGCCAGATGGATGACCAAGGTTATACATGCGATTAAAATCTGGCTCTTTCGTGACCAGTTCCAAATGACTGCTTCAGAGAAGAGAGGAATTCGTGATCGGGCAACTTTTGCAGTTATCATCCACCTCAAGACCTGGATTACTGCCCCAATCGGAGTTGAAGCACCTCTGAACGACTTCCGACTTTATGATTGAACTCCTAAAATACCCACATGAAGCCATTTTCAGCACAACAAGCAAAACGCTTGGACTTCATCTATGGTACTTTTCTGAGGAGCTGGTCGGACTGGCTCTTTTTGATTCGAGAGTGTCTGTGGAGATGAAGAGACTGATGTTAGCCACCATGGACTACCCAGCCCCGGATCACCCAGTGACATCCACCAAAGCGACCAAAAGTTAAATCTGCTGCATTATGGGCACCGGGGCCTGGAGTAGTTCTGCGCGATAAACACTCTTCTATAGTTGGCCTTCCTCAGACTTTCCTTGCCATGGATTCGTCTGAATGCGATGAAGAGGAAACATTCCGGGGAAAATTGCGCATCATCAATGACAGGGCTAAGTGAGGCGTGGCCCTCATTAAGAAGTTGACTGCCAGGGAGGAGCAACTAGAATTCCTCCTTCAAGTTGTCTCCGACCATCGACGTAAATTTCTGGACTGCAGCGAAAAGACTGTTATGGCAACATATTCCGGGAAATTAGTAATTAATTTTAACACACGTAATTATGTGGGGTATATATATACCATATATATATAGACCCTATATATATACAGGTAGATAGTAGATAATTTGCTAGATAAGCAATACAAATGATTAGTACTACAACTGGCGATTAATTATCATGTAGCATTATATACTTCCCATTGTACGAAGTATCATTAATTTTCTAAACTTCACCGCTCGAGGGCCACCTCTAAATATTATCCGATTTTAATGAAATTTTTTATAAAATTTTATTTCTATGAACCTAACAACTTGGAGGGGTGAGAGCGAGATAAATAGAAAAACTAATTTTTTACTATATGCTAAGAGACACCCTAATATATATATATATACATATATATATATATATTATATATATATATATATATATATATATATATATATATATATATAATACAGTAACTAACCAACCCATCTTCGGATTCAAAATTCACCATAAAAGCAAACAATTGTCAGATCAGTTGTATAAAAAGTAGGAATGAAATTATCAGTTGCAAAATTCAATCGCGTACGGTCAGGTCATCCATTAGATCATCACAAGTAGCAGTCGTATTATGTAAAGACGAATTCTGTGGCTCAAGACTGTTTTGGGTGGTGCCGTATCGAGAAAGCCATGTGTAGGCTATGCGAAAATGACACTTCTAGCCTAAATGTATGGTCCCATAAGGCGATCTAGTAGGCCTAACCAATGCTGGACAAAATTTCGTGGATTGACCTTAATTAGGCCTACCACACCTCATGTCCTATTATAGGCCTACTGTAGAATATGTGTGCATGGATATAAGACTTCACGTTTCATGAGACGAATAGATTAGAGTAGAACCAAAGATTTTAGAGTCGTAGTATAACAAGCTATAATACGAGCACGATTTCACTTTTTGTCAGAGAACATAGGAAATCATTATTAGTAAGAGATTTTGGAAGCAAGTGCGTTAGAAGTTAGAAGAGGGTTGGCAGAATTAACCAGCATGCCAATAGGCTAGTGGGACAACGCATGGGTGTATTTAGGGGTTTACGGGTTCACCCCGCCCCCAATAAATTGCTGAAATTTGTTATTTGCTTTTATATGCGAAATACAAAAACTTAAGTTTTTGCGACTATGTCCAATGGAAACCCCCCAATTGTTTTCTTAAGGGGCCGTCCATAAAGTACGTCACGCTCCAGGGGGGGTTAAAAAGTGTGACAGTTTGTGACAGGGGGGAGGGGGGGGTCAGGCCATGCGTGACGTCACACATTTTTTTTAAATTTTATTTATAATTTATTTTATACAAAAGTGTGAAATTTATGGATAAAAATCTTGGAAAAGTCTGTCACTACCCCCCTCGAAAAGTTTCCCGGTCGAAAGTGTGCACGTACTTTTAGGGTCCGAGTTTTGTGACAGTTTGTGACAGGGGAGGGGGTAAAATGGTCAAAAAATAGCGTGACGTACTTTATGGACGGCCCCTAATCTACTGGGACATCGTATACTATAGAAATGTCGATCACAAAGACACTAGCCGTGTTTCCTATACGCCTATACTTTTCTTATTAATGAAGCATATAGGCCTATAGGCCTAACTTAATACTGTTTTTGCCTAAGTTGGGTCAAGTGTAGGCCAAAGCGGGATGTCGTATTAGACATTGTCGGTAGGCCCTACTCATAGAATATTATAGAATATTATAGGCCTATTATTTTCGGTATTTTCGAAATTGGTATCGTCATCCGTCACGTGTAGGCCTAGGCCCTATAGGCTACATATCTGAATAGGAATCTGGAAGGGGCGCTATAACAAGTGTTCAATACAATACAATACAATATATTAAGCTTATATGGAACCAATCAATTTTGGAAACAATAAAAATGGAACTATAGGAACCTGCGATTCATAAATTTTCAGTCGAATCCAATCTCGAATCGAATCGGGGCTAAAAGTTCGAATTCGATTCGAATCTCGAATCTAATCAGCGGGTACCAGTTTGATATTCATACATGTAGGCCTAGGACTAGTGTGAGTGAATAAGTTTAGGGACGTCTTGTGGCAATAAAGGCCTTTGACGTCTTCCCTTTCTTGTTGATCTTGTGGTGATTGTCTTTGTAGTTTTCCTTGATTTCAGGACGAGGAGCCTGGTCGGTGTCACAAATAGAGTATCCCCCTAAATGAGTATCCCCTTAGCGAAATGGAGTATTCGGTTTAGCAGAGATAATTTTGCTATCTCAACCCATTTAATAACTAACTGTCAGAGCTTAGACAATTTTTCATATCTGTTACCTGTAACAAGTTGCGACATGTCAGCTTGGTGTTGTGAATAAACGAAATTGATTGATTGATTGATTGATTGATTGATTGATTGATTGATTGCATTATTGGCGGTTTCTAAGTGTATTCAGTCGTACTGTTTCGATTTTATTGTACACATAAAATATTTTAAGTTGCGTATCTTTAGTTTGTACGTCGATCTGAAATTAATTTACTTCGTTTTGGTGATTTTGACTGGATTTTCGTCTTGGCTATCGTGAAGCGTATGACGATGGGGGATAGAATGGTTTATCCCCGGATACTCTAAACCGGTTTATTCCATCCGGGGGGATAAATTCATACATCCCCGGATAGTCTTAGGACGGATACTCTATTTCGTGATACCGGCATCAAATGAAATCAGGTCCACAGATGACGTATTGACCTTGCCCCAGTGCATATTTTAACTGTATAACTAATTCTAGCCTACTTCGTTTTTGGTGATTTTGACTGGATTTTTGTCTTGGCTACCGTGATATGTATGACGATGAGGATAGAATGGATTATCCCTCCAGATATTCTACACCGGTTTATTCCAGCCGGGGGATATGCTTCAAGGGGGATAGAATATCACGGGACACCGGCATCATTCGAGTTGTTATCCCTTTCGCGCCTCTAGGCGGGTTGTTGTCTTACCGTTGCTTCTGTTCTCTTTATCTACAACACTAATAGATTTAGACTATAGAGTCTAGACTCGGTTTGTACTCTAGCGATTTGGTTTCTACTTTATCGGTTTGGCTGGTACTCTATCGGTTTGGCTGTATCCTATCGGTTTGGCTTGTAATCTATTGGTTTGGCTTGTACTCTACCGGTTCGGCGTGTAATCTATCGGTTAGGCGAGTACCCTAGCGGTTTGGCTTGTACTTTATCGGTTTAGGTTTGTACTCTAGCGATTTGGTTTGTACTCTATCGGTTTGGTTTGTACTCTATCGGTTTGGTGTGTACTCTATCGGTTTGGCTTGTACTATATCGGTTAGGCGTGTACTCAAGCGGTTTGGTTTGTACTCGGTTTGGCTTGTACTCCATCGGTTAGGCGTGTACTCTATCGGTTAGGCGTGTACTCTAGCGGTTTGGTTTGTACTCTAGCGGTTTGGTTTGTACTCTAGCGGTTTCGCTTGAACTCTATCGGTTTGGCTTGTACTCTATCGGTTAGGCGTGTACTCTAGCGGTTTTTGGCTTGTACTCTATCGGTTAGGCGTGTACTCTAGCGGTTTGGTTTGTACTCTAGCGGTTTGGTTTGTACTCTATCGGTTTGGCTTGTACTCTAGAGGTTTCGCTTTTATTCTATCGGTTTGGCGTGTACTCTATCGGTTAGGCGTGTACTCTAGCGGTTTGGCTTGTACTCTATCGGTTTGGTTTGTACTCTATGTACTCTACCGGTTTGGCTTGTACTCTATCGGTTAGGCGTGTACTCTAGCGGGTTAGGTTTGTACTCTAGCTGTTTGGCTTGTACTCTATCGGTTAGGCCTGTACTCTAGCGGTTTAGGTTTGTACTCTAGCGGTTTGGCTTGTACTCTATCGGTTAGGCATGTACTCTAGCGGTTTTGGTTTGTACTCTATTGGTTTGGCTTGTACTCTATCGGTTAGGCGTGTACTCTAGCGGTTTAAGTTTGTACTCTAGCGCTTTGGCTTGTACTCTATCGGTTAGGCGTGTACTCTTAGCGGTTTGGTTTGTACTCTATCGGTTTGGCTTGTACTCTATCGGTTAGGCGTGTACTCTAGCGGTTTGGTTTGTACTCTAGCGGTTTGGCTTGTACTCTATCGGTTTGGTTTGTACTCTATCGGTTTTGGCTTGTACTCTATCGGTTTGGCTTGTACTCTATCGGTTTGGCTTGTACTCTATCGGTTTGGCTTGTACTCTACCGGTTTGGCTTGTACTCTATCGGCTTGTACTCTATCGGTTTGGCTTGTACTTTATCGGTTTAGGTTTGTACTCTATCGGTTTGGCTTGTACTCTATCGGTTTGGTTTGTACTCTATCGGTTTGGTGTGTACTCTATCGGTTTGGCTTGTACTCTATCGGTTAGGCGTGTACTTATCGGTTTGGTTTGTACTCTATCGGTTTGGCTTGTACTCTATCGGTTTGGCGTGTACTCTAGCGGTTTGGTTTGTACTCTAGCGGTTTGGTTTGTACTCTATCGGTTTGGCGTTTGTACTCTATCGGTTTGATTTGTACTCTATCGGTTAGGCGTGTACTCTATCGGTTTGGTTTGTACTCTAGCGGTTTGGTTTGTACTCTATCGGTTTGGCTTGTACTCTATCGGTTTGGTTTGTACTCTATCGGTTGTACTCTTATCGGTTTGGCTTGTACTTATCGGCTTGGCGTGTACTCTATCGGTTTGGCTTGTACTCTATCGGTTTGGCTTGTACTCTATCGGTTTGGCTTGTACTCTATCGGGCTGTACTTCTAGGCTTGTACTCTATCGGTTTGGTTTGTACTCTATCGGTTTGGCTTGTACTCTATCGGTTTGGCTTGTACTCTATCGGTTTGGTTTGTACTCTATCGGTTTGGCTTGTACTTATCGGTTTGGCTTGTACTCTAGCGGTTTGGTTTGTACTCTATCGGTTTGGCTTGTACTCTATCGGTTTGGCTTGTACTCTAGCGGTTTTGGTTTGTACTCTAGCGGTTTGGCTTGTACTCTATCGGTTAGGCGTGTACTCTAGCGGTTTGGTTTGTACTCTATCGGTTTGGCTTGTACTCTATCGGTTAGGTTTGTACTCTAGCGGCGTTTGTACTCTAGCGGTTTGGCTTGTACTCTGCTAGGGTGTACTATCGGTTAGGCGGTTTAGCGGTTTGTACTCTCTAGCGGTTTGGCTTGTACTCTATCGGTTAGGCGTGTACTCTAGCGGTTTAGGTACTACTGCGCGGTTTGGCTTGTACTCTAACGGTTAGGCGTTTTGTAACGGTTTTATCGGTTACTGGCTTTGGCTTGTACTCATCGGTTAGGCGTGTACTCTAGCGGTTTAGGTTTGTACTCTAGCAGTTTGGCTTGTACTCTATCGGTTTTAGTTACGTATTGCTTTTCCCCTATTACTTCCTTTCCCTCCCCCTTTTCCTCTCCCATTACCTGCCTCCCTTTCCTCCAATCCTCTCTCTTCCACCCTTTCCTCCATTCCTCTCTTCCTTTCTTTCCTCCATTCCTCTCTTCCTCCCTTTTTCCTCCATCTCGTCCTCCTTTCCTCCATTACTCGTCCTCCCTTTCCTCCATTACTCTCGTTCTCCCTTTCCTCCATTACTCTCGTCTCTCCCTTTCCTCCATTACTCTCTTCTCTCTTTCCTCCAATCCTCTCTTCCTCCCTTTCCTCCAATCTCTCTCTTCCTCCCTCTTTCCTCTCTTTCTCCCTTTCCTCCAATTACTCTCGTTCTCCCTTTCCTCCATTACTCTCTTCCTCCCTTTCCTCCATTCCTCTCTTCCTCCCTTTCCTCCATCCATTACTCTCTTCCTCCCTTTCCTCCATTACTCTCTTCCTCCCTTTCCTCCTTTCCTCTCTCTTCCTCCCTTTCCTCCAATCCTCTCTTCCACCCTTTCCTCCATTCCCTCTTCCTCCTTCCCTTTCCTCCATTCTCTCGTCCTCCCTTTCCTCCATTACTCTCGTCCTCCCTTTCCTCCATTACTCTCGTCCTCCCTTTCCTCCAATCCTCTCGTCCTCCCTTTCCTCCATTCCTCTCGTCCTCCCTTTCCTCCATTACTCTCGTTCTCCCTTTTCCTCCATTACTCTCGTTCTCCCTTTCCTCCATTACTCTCGTCCTCCCTTTCCTCCATTACTCTCGTCCTCCCTTTCCTCCAACGCTTTTCTCCCTTTCCTCCACTCTCGTCCTCCTTTCCTCCATTACTCTCGTCCTCCCTTTCCTCCAATCCTCTCTTCTCCTCCCTTTCCATTACTCTCGTCCTCCCTTTCCTCCATTCCTCCTCGTCCTCCCTTTCCTCCATTACTCTCGTCCTCCATTTCCTCCATTACTCTCGTCCTCCCTTTCCTCCATTCCTCTCTTCCTCCCTTTCCTCCAATCCTCTCTCGTCCCTCCTCCTTTTTCCTCCATTACTCTCTTCCTCCCTTTCCTCCATTACTCTCGTCCTCCCTTTCCTCCATTACTCTCGTCCTCCCTTTCCTCCAATCCTCTCTTCCTCCCTTTTCCTCCATTCCTCTCTTCCTCCCTTTCCTCCAATCCTCTCGTTCTCACTTTCATCCAGTACTCTCGTCCTCCCTTTCCTCCATTACTCTCGTCCTCCCTTTCCGCCATTCCTCTCTTCCTCCCTTTCCTCCATTACTCTCGTCCTCCCTTTCCTCCAATCCTCTCTTCCTCCCTTTCCTCCATTCCTCTCGTCCTCCCTTTCCTCCATTACTCGTCCTCCTTTCCTCCATTACTTCTCGTTCTTTCTTTTCCTCCAATCCTCTCTGTTCTCCCTTTCCTCCATTTCTCTCTTCCTCCCTTTCCTCCAATCCTCTCTTCCTCCCTTTCCTCCATTCCTCTCTTCCTCCCTTGCTCCAATCCTCTCTGTTCTCCCCTTTCATCCAGTACTCTCGTCCTCCCTTTCCTCCATTACTCTCGTTCTCCCTTTCCTTCCGGTACTCGTCGTCCTCCCTTTCCTCCATTACTCTCGTTCTCAATTTTCCTCCATTACTCTCGTCCTCCCTTTCCTCTTATCCTCTCTCTTCCTCCCTTTCCTCCATCTTTCTTCCTCCCTTTCCTCCAATCCTCTCGTCCTCCCTTTCTCCATTACTCTCGTCCTCCCTTTCCTCCAATCCTCTCGTCCTCCCTTCATCCAATCCTCTCTTCCTCCCTTTCCTCCATTCCTCTCTTCCTCTCTTTCCTCCATTCCCTCTTCTTCCTCCCTTTTATCCACTCCCTCTTCCTCCCATTCCTCCAGTCGCTCGAGATCTCTTCCCCCCTTTCCTCCATTCGCTCTCTTCCTCCTGTTCCTCCATTACTCTCTTCCTCCCTTTTATCCATTCCCTCTTCCTCCCATTCCTCCAGTCGCTCGAGATCTCTTCCCCTTTCCTCCATTCGCTCTCTTCCTCCCTTTCCTCCATTACTCTCTTCCTCCCTTTTATCCATTCCCTCTTCCACCCTTTCCTCCAGTCGCTCTCTTAATTCTTCTTTTTCCGTCATTCCCTCAGAATCCCTCTCTTCCTCCCCTTTTAAAAACCTGGACCTGGACTTTTTTTGTTTAATGTGAAGGACAAGGCTGTATCCATGACTTTTGAAGAAGTCCCTCAGGTCATATTTAGACACGCCTTCAAGCCCCAGACTGGTCACAAATTCTTTCTGTTCCTCTTTTTTTATTTCTCTCTTCCTCCCTTTCCTCCATTCCCTCTCTTCCCCTCTTTCCTCCGTTCGCTCTCTTCCTCCCTTTCCATATTTCCTCTCTTCCTCCATTACCTCCAGTTCCTCTCTTCCTCCATTTTCTCCATTCCTCTGGCTTCTTTCAACATGCACTGGATCATTAACGTTACATCATCCCCCATGTTTCGATCAGCAAGGCCGATCGCCAACCTGCTATGCCTATAAACACCTCAAAACAGAATTTCTCATTAGGCCTATGTACGTATGACCTAATTATTTGCCTCCGCGAGCAATTAAGCAAACTCAGATATTACTTGGTATAACTACTATAGCCTAGACACACCGGATTGCCTAAGAAAAGTAAGAAGTTGATAGCAAGTTTAATAACTAGTCGGTAAGTCGGTCGACAAGTCTAAGCGGCTTAGTCAGTTGATAAGCATGTGACTTATAGTCGATTTTGCTAAGTCAGTCGCTAGTTCGAGTCCGGTTGCCAGTAAGGCCATAGAGAGGATGCAGAGGAGCTCTTACGGCGGGTTTCGTTGAGGACGAGAGAGCTTGGAAAGCGGATAATCGGATGTATTAAGATAAGAAATAAGCCCTTGGCAAAGAAATAAACCATATAAACCTTCGGACCTTAAAATTTGACATATGATAGTTTCGTGCTAAATAATATTATTTGTGTATAAATAAAATCGCAATCGTTTTGGCATTTCGCTTCTCCTCATTTATGAAAGGTAGTTCATAATGGGTTTAAAATTAAAATATGTGATAGTGCTATAGCAAATGGAAACAGCAATAGATCCTAAAGCACGAGTGACCTTTCCTGTTCCGGTTGCGTGTTGCAAATTGCAATTGTGTGAAGCAGATTTTAAAGTGTTTTATCATTGTGCATTTCTAATTAGAGGTATACAAATTAAATATCTTTCAGAGGTGACTCTTACAGTAAATGCATGTTACATGTTAAATATTAGTAATGTTATCCACGTAACAACTTGCTGTTATCCCATACCGTTTCTGACGCTCGTGCGCTCTGCAGTCCACGTGGACTGCTCCGTCCATTTTAAGATAAGACCGTACGTTTTAGGGCAAACTTATAATATCGGAGGGGTAAACGTGTAGTTTAGCGTCATAAATTATCCACCATTGCATGGGTTTCATGGGGGGGGGTTCCATAGTGTAGTGGTAACATCACTGGCGTGAAGAGCAGTAGGTAGCGGGATCGCTTCCCGTACCCTCCCAAAAGGTCCACTCAGCCATCATTCGCGATATGGCGCGTTGGTAATAACTTCTGATGGAAGCGCTGGTCGTTGGTAAAATTAGATGTAGGACGTGATGGGCGCCTTGCATGGCTGCCGTATACAGTTAAATTCGACTCCTGTAATAACTTCTGATGGAAGCGCTGGTCGAAAACAAGTTGGATTGACGAACCGGATTTTGGCTAAGTAGAAGCCGGATTGATGAAAATAATTTTTCCTTAAATGAAATGGGCCTGACGAAAAGAATCTTGCTTAAATAGAAGCTGGATTGATGGAAAATAATTCTTAATTAAATGAAAGTTGGACTGACGAAATATAATTGCTGCTTAAATAGAAGCTGGATTGATGAATCGAATTCTTGACTAATGGAAGCTGGAATGATGAAAAGGATTCTCGCCAAAGTAGAAGTTGGATTGATGAAAAATAATGATGCTACAATGAGTGAATAATTTGCGATGCTAAACTACATGTTTACCATCGGAGGCTGTACATTTATGGCGTGGATTGTGCGTTTGTGATTAATTCCCGTGAAATACACACTGGCTATATATATATATATATATATATATACGTGGAGGGGATTGGTTGATACGACATGTTATGTCGCAGCGATTAGGGTCAGGTTATGTCGCTGCGACTATCGGTTATGGTCAAGTTATGTGTCACGAGGGTCCGTTAGGGTCAGGGTTAGGGTTATGTGTTTGCTATATTTTGTAATTATGACACTAAAGCTGACCTTAACCGACCCTCTCGACAACTTACAGTTTTATACTCCAATAGGGTAAGGTTAGGCATCGTTATTACGTGTTGTTAGGATCAGTTTTGCACTGTCATGGGTTGACCTGGAATATACATGAGCTATATATACTCTAAGTGCTTAATATAACGTATTCTGTCGTATCCCTTCGTATGCTTTTGGTGGCCATGAAAACGGTTGAGGATTTTGCGTTAGGATTTGTTTTTGTGAAGAATTTGGTACTTGGTGTCAATAAAAGTGTTGAATTGAAGAAAAAAAATAGGGTTATATGTTAGCCATGTTTTGTAATGACGACACTAACCTTGATCCTAACCGGGGGTTCTGCACTGCCATTGGTTGACCTGGAATATACGCGAGCTATATATACTGGAAGTGCTTAATTTAACGTGTTCTGTCGTATCCCTTCGTATGCTTTTGGTGGCCATGAAAATGGTTGAGGATTTTGCGTTAAAATATACTCAGTGTCCCATTTAAATCGGCCAATGAGGGCGCACCATGCCAGTTTTCTTGTAGCCAATGGCAGCATGCATAAATATACTGTTTATTACCTGTAACGTACAGCCCCAAATGCTATAAGTTTCCCATTTTTTGCTGCATCTCTTGCAGTGCCTGGCTTTAGTGAGCTTCCTTTTAAAAGTATTGCATTCTGCTCAACCTGTAGCATAGCACAGACCAGTTCAGTTTCATGTACTGATTTTGGTGACATGGCAATCGTAAGAAATTCTCAAACCTTCTGGACGTATTGAGGGTTTTTGCAATCATTCTTTTATGTGATGTGACCTTCTAAGTACAGAAATATAAAGCATGAATACCAGTGTTGTGCTTATTGAATATTAGTCTGGCTATCAGTATTTGAGGTCTTGCCAAATCCCAGAACACGATTTTCGGAAAGTGGTGAAAATGCAAATTGACCTAATTCCCTACAACAATTTTTCTATCAAGCATTCGAATCGTGAACATTAGTTTGTCATATTTGACCATTATGATAAACTATGGTCGAATTCATTGCAGCATTAAAAGTTCTTCTCGTTTAATTCTGTGAAGTGGTGCTATATAAATTTATAATTGCAATTATGCTCTAGTACTGTAAATTTCGTATATTACCGGTAGACTAAAATTTCTTGTCTTAAGTTTTTTAAATTTTAATGACACTGAAGCTAGTCAAGTTCACATAAAAATTGTTTGAAGATGGACAATGTGACTGAACTCACAGTTACCAGAAATTCTGGACACCATTCTCAATGAGTTATGCAATATCAGCAGCTTTTTATGCAAGTTAACATGTATTACATGAACAAGACTCGCTAATTAGAATTAAAAATTTTAATTTAGCTTGAAATATCCTGTTTTTGTTCTGATAGTATAAAAGCATGGGAGTCACTCCTGGTAAAAAGACTACCCCTAAACGAAAGTCACCAGCTGAATCAGAACCAATGGAAACTACAATTGTCTCTCCAGGAAAGAAGACTCCAGGCACCGAAAAGGCTATCACACCAAAGTCACCTTCAAATGGTTCAGAGAAGAAGTCTGGTAAGATCTTATCTTTAGCTGGACTGATTGCTCTTGTATGAGATTCAGTTGTTCTTCAGTTTGTGTGATGTTTAACAAACAAGACAACAAATTGAAAGGCCTAAATCACTGTAAAAATCTTAAAAGCTGAAGACTAAAAACAATAATTTTGGCTTTGTTAATATGCTTTTTTATTAGCCTTTCACCTCAAAGTTCAGTGATTGACTCCCACTGCAGCAATGTTATTGACAGTTCACAGTTAAGCCATGTGGCATACAAAGGGTATCCTGAAGCACAGTGGTACTGGTACTCAACTATGACAACCTGCTATGTTAATTGTGGTTTTTAAAGAACATTGATGACTTGTTACACAGCAGTAATAATTTTTGTAGGAAGCTTTAATTTTAAAGTTTGTGAAAAGTTTTTTGCTGGCTAAGAGAGCATATATTTTGATGTTGCTTCATATTGTAATTGTAATTGAGCATTTGTAAAAGCGCCACTCAACGATTCAGAGGTGCTCCCTAGTCCCTGACGTGAGCCTATACAAATTACAAATTGACCACTGTGTTGCACATTAATTCAGTAGCATTTCACATTATCTGATCTTCAGATTCAAAAAAGAAGAAATCATTGAAACGAAAACTAGATGATGACTATGAAGAAAATGCTGAAGAAGTCGAGAACTCAGAAGCAGTTATCATTGAAGAAGAACTAAATGTTTCTCAGAAGGAATCTGGTAAGAAGCACAAAAAGAAGAAGCAGAGAGTAGACAATGAAGAAGGAAACAAATCATCAGACAGTGCCAAAAAGTCTGGCCTTTCAAGTGGTGATGAAAAGGACGATGAGGACGAAAGAAATATGCCTTGTAAGTTTCAGTCATAATAATGTTGTCAGTAAACTGTCTCCCTACAAGTTAGATCTTGTAATTTCCTTTGGTACTTCTGACTTGTTTCAGTGCTTGTGAAACTGGTGCCCAGTGCCTAGCTTTAAGTAGCTGTTTAGAAATATTGAGTTCTGAATATAATTATTTTTCTGTAGAAGACATTAAAAGTTGTCATTTAGTGATGTAGTAAGGCATACATGCATTGCTGAAATACTCCAGTGAAATGGATGCCTTAGATGACTTGTGAAGATCGTTATATACTTATTTTCTTTACATTGTTTGAAACCACTAAATATAAGATGGCTCACTCTTGAGCATTTACACAAATTGTAATCCTTTCCTGAAGTCACGCAACGTTGTAGCACAAAGTTCAAAGCTGTTTGTGTAAAATACTGGTTTGAATCAGTTGTTGAAAAGTAAATCTGTGGCCAGTTCGTTTAAGATGTAGTTGCTGTAATGTGTAGTCAAGAAACTGCATTTCAAATGATGCTTTCTATTCTGCAAGTGAGTTGTAAAGCTCTATGTTGTGCTTATCCTGATATTTCAAATGTGTTGGTAAGTAGGTGCATTAAGACAGGACTAACATGTAAA
Source organism: Aporrectodea caliginosa (assembly GCA_020284085.1). Classification (NCBI taxonomy): domain Eukaryota; kingdom Metazoa; phylum Annelida; class Clitellata; order Crassiclitellata; family Lumbricidae; genus Aporrectodea; species Aporrectodea caliginosa. The sequence goes on from JACEVL010001052.1 coordinate 233,898, forward strand.
TTGTAATTACTTCTGCAAATGCAAGTATCTAATGTGCAAGGTTTGAATGGATGGCACAGACTTGGACTGCCAGGTAAGTAAGTTCTTAACGGATGTGCTGAAAATCTTAAAAATGTCATGGGTGTTTCAATTTTAGCCGAGTGCAAGTTATTCGTGACCAGTCTGGGGCTTGAAGGCATGTCTAAATATGACCTGAGGGACTTCTTCAAAAGTCATGGATACTCAATTGTCCTTCACATTAAACAAAAAAAGTCCAGGTAAAGTTTCCTGGAATTTTAGTAATTAGCATTCAGTTACATATGTATGTTTGAGCACTTGTTATAGCGCACCTTCAAGATTTCTACTCAGAGGCGCTCCCGACTACAGAGTGGACACGGAATCAGAGTTTCACGCCGAAGCGCATGAGCAGTTGCGAGTGAAGGACTTACCCAGGGTCCCTACGCTGCAGCTTGAGATGGATTCGAACCCGCAACCCTCCGGTTGCAAGGCACCAAACATATGCTTTTGTAACCAAATGCAAACAAAAATCGTGACATATTTGTTTAATGACAAATGTAACTTTTGCAAAATATATGCTTGGTTTGTCAGAATTATTCATTAAATGCAGTTTAAATCAAAGGTGTGTCAAACAAAAAACTGAAATCTCTTTTTTGAGTTACGGTGGTCTTAGTTTTTCAAGCCCACTGTCTTAGAGTTCAAAAGTTTCTTCATACTGTTTTGCTGATTGGATTTTAATTAAGCCGTCGATTGTGAGCATTTTATAGTTTAAGAAAGATGTATGTAATAATTGCTTTTCCCAATAGTCATAATGGCAGTAAGGCAAATTGACTCAGTGTATTGTAAGATATTATTTGCTTACTTTTATGTTCGGGAAAAAGCAAGTGCTATGTTGAAGATTAGACTACTCTGAAGATTGTTTTGTTCTGCATTCTTCTAGGCATGCTTTTGTTGGCTTTGCAACGGTGAAAGAAGCAATGAAAGCCAGAGAAGCTCTGGACAAAATTGATTGCAGAGGATTTCCACTGAGTGTAGATTCAAAAGATCTTATGCTCACTTCTCTGCGTCTAATTAAGCCAAAAGCTGCACGTCTGATAAATGCAGGTCAGTTAATTGTTTGAAACTGTTGCTACTGAAAAGTTGAGAGTTGCTTTTATAGAGAGAACTGGATATTAGGTGAAACTAAAGGCTTAGTATCCGTGTTGAATCACTACACCCAGTGGCGGCGCCAGCATGGGGCTAGGGTGGTCTGAAGCCCCCCCCAAACAAAAGTGGGAAATCACTGCCAGTGCTAGAGAGGAGGGGAGAAAGGGAAGGAATTGGGGTTTTAGCCCCCCCCAACTTGAAATCCTGGTGCCGCTACTGACTACACCTCTCACAGTTTGTTTTGTAAACAGAAGTGCAGTACATCAGGATCTGTGAAGCAAGAGGAAAGGTACGGTAAATTTCTTGTTTTCCACGAACAAAGTATGTGACCGTCAGCCACAATCCTCTACCTTTGTCATTGGGTTTGTGTAAAAGCGTATCTCTGATTCAGTGTTGAATTTGTTAGCGCCCTTGTAACGGCATGTGCCGTGTCTGTAGAAATTGTCGTAGTCATGTGGATCCTTTGATTATCTGCCAAGTTTTCAACAATAGGATGTATTGCTAGTGACTGATGTATGTTATAAATGTGCAATTATTGAGATTTTTTATCAAAAGGCTAACAATTTATGAATTTATCAACAAATCAAATGTACTTTGTATTAAATTGCAGGTGTATGCAGTATTTACTGAAAATTGCTGTTACGGATTGATTCAGTTGAAAATTACTTGTTTCAGAGGGCAGAGCAGACTGCAGTCTTTATGTCTTGCCCATAACTCCTACAATGACGAACCAGACGCTGATGAATTCTTTTGTCGGAGTTGTCCGTGTTATTCGCAAACGTCCAAAGAAAAAGTCAGCACCTTTTACTCTCACTATATCATGTCTAATGTTATGGTCCCTTGATGCATCTTTATGTATCTAAATTTATTAGTTATTTATTATAATAATATACATTAAAGATACATATATATATATACAGTAGGGTTGTATAAAAAAAGGTTTTTAAAATGACTGCTCAGGATTTAATATGGTTCCTTTCCTGGAAACAAACTTTTTGTGCATAATTTCATGTAGTTCTAGTAATATTGAGGGGTTGCTCAATCAACCTTAAAGTTAGCAGCATTGAAACGAATCATTTCAGCTGCATGTTTATTATCTATTTGCATAATAGGTAAATGGATAGCAAAGACTGTTATTCCATTAATGTTGCTAAGTTATTTTAATATGCACTAGGTTTTTGTTCACTGTTTATGCCATTGATTATAATGCTTGCCTCTTATTTTGCAGTTGGGTTCGATTGGAGTGTCTTAATAGCACTGTTGCGAAAGAACTGCACAAGTCACATCAAGGCAAGGTGGTCGAAGGTACCGCACTGAGGCTCGAGACTGCGGAAGAGTTCAGGAATAGGATAGCAGAGGAAGAAAGTGAGAAGGCCAGACAGATACAAAAGCAGAGGCAGAATGAGAAGAAAACGGAAAAGAAGCAGAAACAAGCAAAGAAGCAGGAAAAGAAGCCTAAACCCGGTAGGAGGTTATTCTGTTTAGCACAATAATTTGCTCAAGGCATTACTCATGGTCTTTTAAGAAAGAATCTTTCTTTGCTTAAACTCTGACTCCTTGCATGCCTTAGGACTGAATGTTTTGGTCGAAAAACTTGGGATTGACTAAACGGGAGTAGGTTGTGTAATTTTCTGCAACATGTAAACCAACTTCCATTTTTTAATTTGTTGAGCATTACTTTGACTTTACTTTGTTGTGAGTCATATCCACAGATTGAAAGCTTTACCATATTCCAATCATTTCTCAATATACATTCATCAATTTGCTTCACTGAACTAGGTTCTTTTGTTGAATGTGTGACAATAACTGGAGAAGTGTTTATTTAATTTTCAGAACCAAAAGAATCAAGTGAAAAGTCTGATTCTCAAGAAGGAGGTGATGAAGATGATGTTAGAGTTGTGAATGATGATAGTGACAGTGAAGAGGAAGAGGTGCCACCAAAATCAAAGAAAGCCAAAGTCGCTGGAAAGCGCTAAGTGTCTATGACAGAGTTTTGTGACTCCGTAAAACAAATCGCGTAACAATTGTTAAATCTGTTATTGATGAAATACTTTTACGGTATTAAATGTATGTTTGATAGACTCGAGGGCTTCTAAATATTTGTGTCATGATGCATGTGGTTCTCGTTAGATGTATTTCTGGGGAACATGGTGAGTTGCTAAAGCAGTTGGGTTGAATACTTTAATTATTAAATTAACTCTTTAACGACGAGCTGCGTATGGTTTCCCATACATTTTATTACACGCTCGTCGTTAAAGGGTTAAGTTTATCTCCACTGCTTTGCACGCACATGCATGACTTGAGCATTAGTGAGTACAACGTTCAATTTTCTGCCAGCACAGAAATTTTTTGAGCATTTCTGTATTTAAAATTTAAATTTAACTCCTTGTTAAAGCGGTAGCATAGTTAGCCTACTACTCTGAGGAACACATTTTGCATGCCCTAGGTATTTCAAACCCTTCCAGCATGTCAACCCACTTGGCTTATTCAGCGTCGTCCCAAACGTGAACTCTTAAAGTTGACTTCAACTGGTCCACGTGATAGGCTAGGCTATTGAGCTGGCCATCGGGTCCATGAGTGACAGTGTGCATTTTGAGCCTTGTGCATATAGTTGTCTAGTCACATCATGAGACTTGGGTCGCAGCACGGATCCTTTATAAGCTGTAGCGTGTTGGGCAATATTGTTTGTTGATATTCCTTAGGTGGCTTGACGTTTTCTTCCGTCAGTCTTGCAATATCATCCAAGGGCAGTTAATAATGGTTTAGTCTTGCACAGCCTGGAGTGGGACTCATATCATCGAGCGGTTGTTGCTACTCTTTTGACCAGGTTCAAGGCTAAGGGGCTAGGGCGCTTGGAAACAACAACCTTAGGCTCCTACAAGACTCCTGCTGTTGTTGTCCATATCTGCTGTTGTGCCACAAATCTTGAAGGTCTCGCTAACTAGTATACAGTATCTTCAGGGTTGCCATGCAAGAGGTAGTAGGAGCAGTCCTAGAATCCCAAAGCCTGCCAACAAAAGATTGGATTAGTTACGAACAGGGTTTAAAGTGGTGTGGAAACAGCGTTCCCACTGCTCTGGAAATTTTTTGCTTTCGTTCCCACTGCTCACCATGCAATGGGACCATGATAACACGTGCATTCCAATTAAACTCCTCTTCAGAGTTCCACTGCTCACTCAAACCACTTTAACCTCTGGTTACGAAATGTGGTGTCAAGGAAATGCATATACAAAGGTTTAAGATGCTTACGAAATTAATTTGGTTAAGTTAAGACCAATAGGTGCTCATGTAATAGATTGCTAGGCATCTATTCCAGAAAGTTGGACCGATCACAGCGAAGCTTGTATGCTAGTAACACTGCGAAGTTTGGACCCAGGGAATAACCAGATCACCTGGTGAGACAGCGAAGATTTAAATCTACAACCAGGCATGGATGCCAACGAGACACACTCCAACCGTTTGTGCTCCAACCGTGTTGGGCCTACATTGTAGCATAACTGAACATGATAGCCTATATCAGTTACTAGCATTTTATCTCGGGAGGATCGAATCGGCATGTTCCGCATTCTAGGCGAGTGCTCAAACCAATTGCTAAATCATGGAAGAGAACAGTTTCAACTAGTTTCATCTAGGAGACATTAAGGTCAAGCTGTTTTTGGGAATGGAGCGATTAAGAATTGGACCTGTGTATGGCTATTACTGACCAAAATAATTAGGCCTTCTGACAAAAAAGTGAACCAATCCTTAAAAATTTGAACAATTTCAAGGACTGGAAAAATCTGTCAGGTACTTGTTATAGTTGGGTTCGTTTTGTTGACAACCATAAGAAAAACGATTATGTATTACATTTAAAACATTTATGTACTACTGAAACTGGGAATTTCAGAATTTGTGTATTTCTGAAAACAAAATATTAGTTACGAGTGGACAAATCTCCAGCTTCTGGCGGGGCTTTGCCCTCCGCCCCCACCAAAGGTTTATTATATTCTGTGTGTCTGTCTGTCTGTCTCTCTGTGTTTCTGCCCACTCTGCTCAGTCGAGTATGGGTTCGAGTCTCGTCTGGGCTGGTTGCTGTGTAGGGACCTTGAGCAAGTCCTTCACTCACAATTGCTCTGCAATATAATTGTATCTGCGACTTCGTCCAATAATAAGTAAATTTACTGACTTGGTCGTTTTGTTGCCGAAGAAGTGAAGTCTCGGTAACAATTATCCAACCTATGCTTAGAAAAAATCCATACTGCATTAATTTTTTACAATAGAATTATAGCGCTAAAGAAAGGTCGGTATGCGGAATCTTGTAGTTGGGTAATTTGTGATCTTTGCTATAATCGTCCAAGTCTTGCGCAAGTGGTGTCGATTTAAAGCGTTTTATATAAAGTTTCATTTACATCGTTTTATAGAAAGCTAAGAATTTCGGCAGGTATTTACTTGTATATATAAATGATACGTTTACAATTTATTTAACTTGCCAGCAGTTGATTTTCAACGCATATGAATGGGTACGGATCTACCGCGTGGTTGTGTCCTAATGTGCGAGACTTACTGTCAACACCAAATTATTAGTGTAGTGAATAACATTCAACTGCGAATACTTGTATTGATATGATTAATTATTTAGGTAAAGTTAGGACAACCGCAAGAAGGGTTTATCGAATGTAACCAAATCCATTGGCTAAGTGTAAATAAAACATACCGATGTAGACAGAGCTATATTCTGTAGGAAGCTCCAGGAGTCCAGAAGTAAAGTCCACTGTAATTAAACGGGTGCGGGCCGAAACCCGAATCCCCGAAAGGAATTTCGGCCCGATCCCCGAAATTGATTTTCGAAGTCCGACCCGAATGAACATCATTAACAAATACACATTTGAATAGGCAGTATATCGTATGCATCAAGGCCACGCTAGGTCTTTGTCATGTTTACAATTTAACTTTGAATAGCTCGGCCGCTTTCTAGAAAACTGTTTTCTAGAAATCGGGCTTTTGTCAATTTTCTGCGTTTTCGGGTTTCGGGGATTCGGGCTGACCCCAATTAGACAGTAGAACAGTAAAGCGATAAGCAAGGAAATAATAGTTTGCTATCCTCCCCTCGGAGAGCATCAGTGTGCCCATTCTTGAGAAAGTATTGTGTTGATCCCTGTTAGGTACGGTTTCCTATTGCTCTCTGCCACCCTCACTCCTGCCCATCCTCCAATCTCTCTCTCCCTCCTTCCCTCACTAGCGCTTGCCCTCCTTCCAATCTCACCCTCACTTATTTACGAGTTGCATCAATGACACATTATATACATTAGCAAATAAATAAATAAATGACAATGAGGCTGAGCAACTCTGAAGATTTCTTTAAAAATAAATCAAAGTCAAACATTAATTTCTTCAACCTGCTGAGTAACTCTCATGACCCTGACATGACCTGCTGAAATTGTATAGATGGCGCCGCCACTGCCTTTATCCCTTCCTCTCCCCCCCCATCCCCTTCATGACGTCCCTTCTTCTCATCCATTCTATCTCTTTCCCAAACCTTTCCTCCATGGCTCTCACTTCAATCCACTCTCCCTCCTTGTCTCATTTTATGCATCTGTCTGTGCCCCCGGATAAACACAACTTAATTGATACAACCAAATTACAGCAGGTCAGGTTGTTTAACATTTCTTTAGGGAAAATCCCTTAATGAAACTGTCTTTGTGCTTGTTTTGTCGCCAGAATTTTTCAAAAGATGCAGCAAGTATTTTTTTGCAGACAATGCCACTTGTGTGCTGCACACACACACGGACACACATACTGTACACTTCTGCTTCCAGATTGTTATTTATTATATATTTGATGTGCTAACCAAATGTAGTGTCACTTCTATGTATGTAACCGGGTACTTGCTATAGCACCTTTTAAGTTCCTCACAAAACTGTTGTCTGTGTTATTTGGTATGCTGTTAAATGTCATCAGGAATAGATATTTCGTCTGTAAGCAAAACAACGCAATGAATACTAGAAGAGTTGCCAATGGTGTGCACACACACACACACACACACACACACACACACACACACACACACACACACACACACACATTACTAGAAATTGACTTAATTTTTTAATTGATTTGAGTGCACCTTCAATTTATGTCTTGTGCATTAGATATTAATAACATAGAAGGTGATGTTTAATTATTAAAATTAATTTTGGTAAATATTATCTGTTTTCAGGTAAATTAATCATTTATGGAGGAGCAAAATATGGAAGTTATACTTGCCAAATTCGATCAAGGCATTAAGAATGAGTATGACATGTTTGTGTCAAGGCTAAAACAGCACAAAGAGTTGATCAATGAGATTCCTAATCCTGAATTAGCTGCATACTTGAAGAGTCTAAGCAAATGTGCTATAAAGCTTAACAGAAGCCACAAAGAATTGGTCAATTTGCTGTTGGGCAGTGACTGGATAACGAAAGACGAAAGCGTCCTGGAAGAACTTCACCATTTCATTTGTGAATTAATTTCTGCACGGACAAGCCATTATCTGTTGGAAGTCTTAAAAATGATTGTTTGCAGCTTCAAACCAAAAGTGTCTGATCCAAACTGCGAATTGATCCATAAACACAATGAAGCCTTCACGAGACTTCACCGGACGCTATTGTCTGTTCTAACAGTGCTTCCGAATGCTGGAATACTAAAACTGACCGACGTGTTGCGCATCTGCTATCCAAACATTCAGGTAGTAAGCAGTTATGGCCAGGAATGCTTCGTAAAAAACATGCTGAAATTGGCAGAATATCCACCGAAACTCGTTCCTCCAAAGCTGCGTGGTTGCATATTCCAGCTGATCGTGAAGCATATGATCGACCTCGATGTGCGTATCTCTAGAGAGGATCTGCAGAGAGCAGAAGAGTTGGATGCAACTGAGGCAGAGATGCTTTTCGCAGCCGAAAAACCAGCAGCTATTCCAAAAGAGGCACAGATACTAGACCGACTGATGACGTTAATGTTTGTTTATATTCGTAGCAAATCCTTCACTAAAGATGGAAATCTTGATAAAGATACAGCCACCAGAATATACTACGAATTGCGAAATGCATTTGACGTACTGCTGCTGCCAACACATGAATCTTGTCATGTGCAATTCCTGCTCTTTTATCTTTGCAGTTTTGGAAAAGCATTTGCAGACGACTTCCTGCAATATCTGTGGCAGAAAGTTGAGAACCTGGGAACTGAATCCCTCTACAAGCAAATAGCTGTCTTGTACATAGGAAGTTTTCTAGCAAGAGCAAAATATGTAAGCGTGAACACTGTGAGGAGTTGCTTGAAGACTATGGCAGAATGGATACACTGCTATATAGTACATTCAAGCGACATGGGTGTTGAACCAGATCCAAAACACCACGTTTCATTCTATGCTGTCTGTCGAGCTTTGTTTTACATCTTCATATTTCGTAGCAAAGAACTCCTGAGCACGGAGAACGGGCGATTGTTCTGTAAAAAGCTAAATCTTCAGCGAATCGTTTCATCGGACCTAAACCCACTCAGGTTTTGTCTTCAAATGATTGCAGTAACGTTCAGCACCATTGTTCGAAATAACTATTTAGCCGTGTGCGATACAATACTTGAAAAGAATCGACGATGTTTTATTCCAGAGGTAAACGATGCTGGAGTGAGCGGTTCAGAGATAAATTTGCTTGATTCATTTTTTCCATTCGATCCCTATCTCCTTAAAGATTCATCCAGTTTCATTGTCGACATCTACCAAGAATATGAATGCCCAGACGTTACTGACAATCAAGAACTTGATTCTCATGCGTTCGAAGAGGCACATTACATGGAATTAGCAGACGATGACTATGACATGGATAATAGTAACATTGAAGCATTCTTAAATCTGATGCTCTGAGTTAACATCACATACTTCATTCAAGTTAAATAATGTTTTTGATTCAATGGTGTATTTGTGACATTGTGAAACATGGTATTGTTTGTCATGGGCATGTGCGTTGTATGCTAAAGGAAATCATTGCTTGCGGTAAATGTGTAATTTGGTACCTGTTTCAACTTGGAAGTGAACAAGCTATCCTGTGCATTGACACATTGTCCTAGGCCTCGATTAATCTATTATACCATCTCAAGCCCGAGAGAAGGCAGTGAGCACCTTCCCTACATTACATGTAATATAGGTGACTGTTCGAGTGGTGGCAAGAAAATTACTACTATATAATATCAAGTCACTTTGTTGTTTGCTGTAATGAAATTTTAATTGTTTTGGAAACTTGTTAACTTTTGTAGGATATCATGCTTGTAAGCATTCTGACTACATGTACATGCAATTAATCGGTTATCAAGTTTGTTATACCTTATAATCATGTTTTTCTCTTTTAAATTATTTTCCAAGTCTCCAAATTATGCAGACAAATGTAATATTTCTTTCATAATAATATAGTTTACGGTAACTGGCAATATGGAAAGGTGAATCTTGTCAAACTAGTGTCAAAGAAATGGATTAAGGGGTCGTCCATTAATTATGTCAACAAAATAGGAGGGGATTTGGAAAAGTTTGACAGTTGTTGACAAGGGGGAAGGGGGTGCGGTACAAATTGACGTCAACAAATTTTTCCAATGAATCAACACAGACCCTTCAAAATGGTAGCGAAAACATTAAGTAATGCTAAAAATTTATAAAGTGCTTAATGTTTAATACTACTAAAAAGCTGGTAATAAACTAAACTCATATATTTTGATATTCGAGATTGCATTTTTAGTGTAATTTTTATAAAATGATTCTACATGTATTGAGCCATTGTGTTTCTTTTTGTAGGGGGGTTTCTGGGATTGTTGACAATTTTTAGGGGGTCCAAGGGGAGGGGTCAAAACTACCTAAAATTTGTTGACATAATTAATGGACGACCCCTAAGCCAAGTTGTTTTAGTTCTGTAAAAGGAGGCACTGGAATGTAAATCTTGCCGGTGTTAAGCAATTGGCTCTGTACTTGATATGCGTGCAAGTAAGTCATTTACGCAGTTCACTGGGTTCTTCCTGTCAAAAATAATTGAACTGCCTACATAAAACCAAGATGTATTTAGTTTATATACCTTTAGCTGTTTTTCCCTAAATGCTGTTCCTTCCTGCCTCCTCACCTCTCTTCCACTCTGCTCCCTTCATCCTTGTCACCAAGCAGAATTTGTACGGCTATGGTCAAAGGTCTTTGTGCATCTGCACAATGCTGAAAAGTTCGTTCATAGTAGCTATCTTAGGTTTGGTTAATCTTGCCGTGTGGCCGCAACTGTGCTGGACTCAAGCATTGATGCCTATTACCTTTATAATGCACGTGCTGGTCGTTAAAAGATGCAAACATCACTCTAGAAAATCAAATGATTGACTTTTGTCCCACATCCGTACCTCCATTTCTAATCTACCTGTTGTAAATATTATTTCCTCCAAAACTACAGTAATTGAACATTCAAAACTGTCAATTCAATGAACAAATCCAAACACTTCACAATTTCTGTTGGAAATATGAGGTCCAGTTTTAATGTCACAGCAGATCAATGTGATTTAGAAATGGTGAAGTTTACTGCTTGGTATATTAAAACTTGTGTGCAAAGCAAAATGGCAACCACAGTTTAAGCAAAGTCCATAAACGCAAATCTGTCCAAAGCAATGGTAAAACATTACGACTCTGTTTCTCTGTTGGATTGTCGGTGTTAGGTGCAGTGTTCACTTATTTAATTACAAGCTGATCGGCACATTGAGACTATATTCATCTGATGATAGCAACAATCCTGGTTTAAACCTTGAGTAGGTGGCACAGAATCTAAGGCTAAATCTCATGTTTTCGTCAGATCTCTCGATGCTTGCAGGTGAAACTCAGCATCAATTGATCCACTAAATGCCAGAATGTACCTAATTCCAAAATAAATATCACAGAAAAGGCTGAGCAAACATCCGATGTTCTGACAGTCCGTTTTAAGTTCCTCCATTCCACCAGGACATTGGTCCAAGCCCACACTCATTCATTGTACCCTGCAAAACAAAATGGACATTATGAATTAAAAAAACACCTATGCATCATTGTCTGAAACTCAATCATGTTGCTTTGCTTCTACATTAGAGTCTCTGAAATCAATTCTAAAACTGAAATACACATACAGAAATTAAAACAAATACACTGGTGGCTTTGACAAGTTTGTGCTATGGGCGAGGACAAAAATGCCGCCCCTTACTCATAAATGACATCTTTTTGATGGAAGTGACCATCATGTATTTTGTCAGAATTTGCCGCCCCTTGCAAAGTGCCACTCTAGGCAGCTGCCTATACCTAAAGCCGGTCCTGCAAATACATTCAAAGCAGTGCACAACACTTACAATTATCTGGTATGGAATTTTCTTTTCAGTTATCTGGATTACTTTTTCTCCAGGTTTTTGAGGTGTTGTATCCACGAAAATCTCTTCAGTCATTTTGAACCTTCAAAAGATATTTAAAGATTTAGTTCCCTATGTGACATCATCCACTGACACAAACTTTCTCAATCTGCACTGTGGTAATGCAAACAAAAATAACCTTGAACCGGCATTACTTCACATTACAAGGGTAACACTTGGCTTACCATCACGTTAACTTAAAACTCATCCTAAGCAGTGAGCTCAAAAGGCAAGATAAGAAGACAATGCCAGTAGCCTATCTGTGAGAAGCGGTATAAGATTCATGGCAAATCATACACTTGTCCATTTGTAACACAGATGGGGTCAAAACAAATTAGAAATGTCAGTCAGTGGTGCTTTGTCATCTCATCTATTTAAGTAGCACCACTTTACATTATAAAGACATCTATTTACGGCGATAAGCACTAAAGTTTCCCAGTCACTTACCCGGTTGTACAAGCTCATCATTAAAGTGTTAAAGCTCATAAACAGTAACCACTGAAGGGTGGAAGTCAAACCTACCCACTCCAAAAATTTACAATAAATCTGAACAAATTAACACGTTTAGACACAAGTGTAATAAGCAGGTCCTGGCATTGAAGGACCTTTTGTCTGAAGTAAATTGCAATTACAAACCTTTTTTAACCTACCAACTCACGTGATTACTTCATCAATTCCAAAGCAACAACAGGCAGAATTGGCACAGAGCAGCTGCTATTCCATCCACCGATCCACATACTAATTGCTTTAACTTGACTGCCCTTGCCACTATCATATTCAAAGTATGGAACTGTCATCAAGATAAGCATTCAACCAAGCTCCATCCCAAGGAATGGCATAACAGTTCGAGAATGAGCACAAAGATACACACAGCTCAGTGGTCAAATTAACTGATTTAATTAAGCACTGCCAATTATCTGCAATTATAACCTGACATAGGATCCAAGTTCTATAGGTAGATCATGCTGCTCTCCAGTTTCAGATTTGTATTCCCATATCCAGAGCTGCTCAGCTTCATTGCTGAAGAAGATGTTAAGGAAGTTTCATAGTAATTCTAGACAATCCACCAAAAACATCCCACAGAACAAGTAGCTCTGGGTGAAACTATTACTAGAGCGCAAATTTTTGTTGGAGGAAGATCTGCCAATCACCCAAAAAGATACAATCTAGATGGCGATGGCACTGAATCAGCTGGTATCAGGATGTCATCAAAGAACCCCATCGTAACTAAGACAAATTGCAATCCATTTTCTGATTAAACAACATCTTAACCGATTCTAAAATTGTACATCTTCAGTAATGCAATACTAATTTAGCAGTATTTTAACATTAATGACATTAAATTTTATTCCTCAATAATTATAATTTAAAAAAAAACAACAACAATAATAATTAAACCAATGGCACCATGTATGTAATATCCTTCATGAAAAAGACATCTCTCAGACAGCTCTAATACGGAACTAGTATTTATTAATAAATCCTATAACTTGTGGCATGTTCACTAATCTATTAAATTAAAAAGGATTCATAATACAATTATTAATATTTTAATTATAAAATAGCATAATTATTTAAAAACCTATATTTAAGTTTGTATCACATGTTATTAATAAATCCAATAACTTGTGGCAGGCTTACACGGTCTTTCTATAAACCCAGATAACCCTAAAGCAATCATGTTCAATGGCTCATGCCAACAACTGCACTCTTTCCCTTCTCATTCCAGCATTGACCTTGCTGGCACTGTTGTTCCACTATTAAAGACTGTCAAAACACTTGGGGTTACTTTGGACAGTAATCTCACATTCAAATCGCACATAACAAACCTTTGCAAATCTTGTTTCTACCATATCAGGGCAATACATCACATATGGTCTGCTCTTACCAAAGACATGTCACAGACCACAGCCAGGGCTTTTGTCTACTCTCACCTTGATTATGCCAACTCTGTATTTGCCGGCATATCAGGTCTTCAAGTCAACAGGCTTCAACGCATTCAAAATTCTCTGGCTTGCATGGTGCTCAATACATATTCTCATTCAAATTCCTTAACTCCTTAACGCTCCTCTGAGTAGTTTCCTTGAAGGGCCGCTATGTAAATTCCCGAATGAATGAGATCATACCCACCACAACAAAAGGTAGGAAGGCATGATGCTTTACACTTGCTTCATATGTGAAGAGTGCCAACTTGAAGCAGATTCACTCACATAAAAGAAGTCAGCGCAGAAAACAAAAACTTTTATTATACCATAACTGCTAAATAATAACAGAATTAGTTGAAAGTCTTACTACACAGGCCTTCAGCACTACTGCTCCTTATTTTTCCTTCGAGAATTTCATCCGAGAATGGTCGAAAGACAACGAACTGAAATTCCACTAAAAAGATAACAACATTCGCAAATGTTCTGCTAATCAACCCAATGTAGAGGAAACATAACTGCTGTCATCCCATTGTGTTAAGCAGCATGGGGCATAAACCAGGGTCACATACATGAGTTCATGCTGTATAACCAACTTTAACTTGTAGATTGTGATTAGAAACCTGGATGACAGTAATGAAATATGAGTGTGTAGTTAGGCACCACCGCAGCTAAAACAGTAAACAACATTCATTAACATTAAATAAAAAGTGAGGTTTTTCAAATGTTTGCATATTTCCAGTTTTCAGATTTTCCAGCTGACAACTTACTTCATTAATATCATCATATGCAAGCAAATCCAGTTTCTATACACTTTAAAAACAAAAGCCAATATGCCTATAAAGGTTCAAATCTAGTCAGTTTCTGAAAGACAAATTACCTTTTGTGTGAGAGCTACCATCACCACAGAAGAGAAAACTGTCGCCAACTTTCGTCAGGCCCCAAAGCGCAATACAAAGGCCAACCTTGTGAACAACCTGTATAAGATTTCAAACTAAATTCATTATATTTCTGAATTTAGTTAAGTGCCAAGTGCTATCTAATGGTAATAACAAAGCATCAATTGATGGCACAATAACCACCTCAGAGGATGGTTTAAAGAGTTTCACTGATGCTTAGCACTTAAACAACGTGAGTGTACTAACAAGCAACTGCGAAACCAATGCAGCACATCATTAACAGGTTAACCCTTTAACGACGAGCTGCCTATGGTTTCCCATACATTTTAGTAAACGCTCGTCGTTAAAGGGTTAATGGTTCTATTTTGTGCAGACTAGCTATTATATTTCTGTTAAATAGTTACAAAGTACCATGTTTGATTCACCATTATCTAAAAATACGTGAGATAGACCCAAGTATCTTACATTTTCTAAAACTATACATCAATGAAGAGCTCTGTATGGAAAGTGTTCACGCAAACCATAACAAAATTACACATAATTAGCTGCAACACTGAAAATTCTGGCAAACCCAGGTGTGTTATCAGACTCATATTTCAGGAACTAAGGCTTGAATTTTCCAGACCTTTACGAGACATGTTTATCTATACATTGGTAAAACAATTATCAAAAACTGAGATCACGAACTGGCGATGTTTTCTGTTTCAGTTCCAAAACTGGTTAAGTTGACATGGAATTACCGTTTTTGTGAGGCCACGGACCATGCAAAAACTATTTTCTATTGTCATTACTCTGAATATAAATTTCCCTTCAGAGCACATTTCAACTGGTTATACACAGCTGGCATGTATGAAGACAGCACATATATTTCTTTTGGTCATCATCAGATTGTGCTGGACCCTTTTAAATTGCTTCCTTATGTAATTATTACACTTATTTCAGGTTCAGCATTTGTCCAAGAAAGAAACATACCTTGTTAGCATACTTTGTATTAAGTGCACGAATTATACATTCTTGTTTGGTTTTAGAGAAATCTTGGGGATGAATGACAACAGTGTCACGAAATTCAGCCAGAAAAAACATAGCGCTGGTTCAAAAACCTAAAAAAGAAACAAAATTATAAGCACTATTTCATCACTCCATTCCTTGTGGTTGTTACTATTCCTCATTCGTTAACAAATATATGTATAAATTACCACATTTCAACTCGTGATTCCTGGTGCAGCATTTCAATTCCTTATTTTCACCAATTTTTCCATACTGTTAAAGAGATTCATGATTGTCAAAACACACCCTGCATGTACATAAGTTAGAGAATATTTATATTGCACACATACAGCAAATGCCATTTAAATACAATTACTTATGAAAAATATGAAGACCTGTAGGAGAATGTGGAGGTGTTTAAAAGTAACTGTACATGTCCTACTTGATAGCCAACACACGTTTATAATAGAAAATAGCAAATGCTCAATTTAAAATTCACAGCTTAATAATTAAATGAACGCTAACGGCAATACAAAGATATGAATCACATGAAAATTAAGCGTCTTACATTCAAATCTTAGTGGTGGAGCACATTAAAAGCAGTAAGCCGGTGTCATAGCATTATGAAATCGCTACACGAATTATCGCTCACCCTTTCATTCAACAAAAACCAGAAAACATACTACTACATACGCTAATAAGTTTAAATTCAAATAAATATATAAACTGTAACCAGATTAAACAGCTTACTAATAAAATAAATGTTAAAACATTATGCTTACGCTCTAGGACCACGTTGAATGCAAATCTAGAACGCAAAGTAATAAACACAAGGCTACGTACGGTCTTCAATCTGCCACTGTCGGAAGAGGTCTCTTGGTAAAACGAAAGACTCTTTTCGACGATTGGAAAGCTGCATTGGTTAGACCATAGACCATGGTTAGACTGTTAGAGCGTAACGAATATATGCTCCTTTGGACGTGAGGATGCAGGCTCGCATACCGATTGTGTCGTATATTATACGAGATTTAAACATCGAGCGTGCAATTAAGGTCGGTAGGGCCTACACAGGGTCCTTAAATGGCGTGATGTACCATTCAAATAGGCAGCGGTGGTGATCGTTTTCACCCGCGATCAATTCATTGAAAAATGAGCAAGGTCGGCCACTATAACAAATCGTGTAGGCCTACATTTATCCCAGACAGCCTTCCCCATCGGCCCCCTGCGGAACACTAGGGGCACCCGTCGGCTTTCTGGAGGCGTCGGCCTAGTGTGGTCGTTCCCCACATTTCCATGACTTCAATGACTGTCGCAAAATTCTATGGGCCTTAGTCTTGCATACGGTTCCGCGACACTTCGTCTACCGACATTCCGTCTACGACACTTCGTCTACAGACACTTCGTCTAACGACATTTCGTCTACAAGTGTATCTGTATCCATTAGGCCTACAGCTAATCAACAGAGGCCTCTTTCTTATAGTTTCGCTAAAACGTGCTATAGGCCTATATTCTCAGGAATCCAGCTCCTAATTACTGACAAGATTATTTTCATCAATCCAGCTTCTATTGAATGGAAACTTATTTTCATCCATGCATCCAGGTTGATTTCCAGCTTCTATTTACTGGAAAAATTATTTCAATCAATCCAGCTTCTATTTCAACACAGGGATGTTTTTATCAATCCCACTTCCATTTAGGGAAACAGTTTTTTTCATCAATCCAGCTTCCATTTTAAAGTGACAATATAAAATAACTTTGTGGACGAAATATCGGTAGACGAAGTGTCTGTAGAGTGTAGACGAAGTGTCGTAGACGAAATGTCGGTAGACGAAGTGTCGTGACACCCTTGCATACGGTGAGCCAACACTTTGCCTACCGAGAGATGAAGGACCAGCATTGGCCCTCGTATTGCGCAGACTTAACGAAATTGGGTCGCGACTCGCAAGTCGAGGTGGGAGGTTTGGAGGGGTAATTAAGGCGCAGCGGTGGATTCAATCGGCAAACAAGCGACATCACCGTTGTAGGCTGAGGAGATGGATGGGGAGAGGGTTACGGGAGAGGGATGGGGAGAGGGTCACGGACGGAGATTACCTATATGCTGCCTCTGCGTTCTACTACAACCTATCAGATCGGTGAATACAACTGGCGGAATTTAAAACAAAGAAACCAGTGTTCGGTGGTTTAATTGAAAATTTCAATTATAAAACGGTCAGTTGTTGTAATTTATCCATTTTGGATCGTTCTAGTAGAAATCGGCATTAATTTTGTTACAAGACTTAAGAGGTGAGTGTATATGCACATTATAGCATGCATATATATATATATTATATAAATATATATATATATATATATATATATATATATATATATATTCAGTTCCTGACGCCTGCCATTTTGGCTGTTACGGGTACGAATAAATGATCTCCATTGTCCTCGGTCATGACTCATTTGTGACGTCCATTACTCCCCTTAGTGTTAGTCCGTAATGTTATGTCCTCATTTATACAGTAGTATCTTGTACACTATCGCTTTGGCTTGTACTCTGTCGGTTTTGCTTGTACTCTAACGGGTTTGCTTCTACTATCGGTTTGGCTAGTACTCTATCGGTTTGGCTTGTACTCTATCGGTTTGGCTTGGACTCTATCGGTTTGTCTTGTACACTATCGGTTCGGCTTGTACTCTATCGGTTTGGCTTGCACTCTATCGGTTTGACTTGTACTCTATCGGTTTGGCTTGTACTCTATCGGTTTGGCTTGTACTCTATCGGTTTGGCTTGTACTCTATCGGTTTGCCTTGTACTCTATCGGTTTGGCTTGTACTCTATCGGTTTGGCTTGTACTCTATCGGTTTGACTTGTACTCTATCGGTTTGGCTTTTACTCTATCGGTTTGGCTTGTACTCTATCGGTTTGGCTTGTACTCTATCGGTTTTGGCTTGTACTCTATCGGTTTGGCTTGTACTCTATCGGTTTGGCTTGTACTCTATCGGTTTGGCTTGTACTCTATCGGTTTGGCTTGTACTCTATCGGTTTTGCATTGTACTCTATCGGTTTGGCTTGTACTCTATCGGTTTGGCTTGTACTCTATCGGTTTGGCTTGTACTCTATCGGTTTGCCTTGTACTCTATCGGTTTGGCTTGTACTCTATCGGTTTGGCTTGTACTCTATCGGTTTGGCTTGTACTCTATCGGTTTGCTTGTACTCTATCGGTTTGCTTTGTACTCTATCGGTTTGCACTCTTGTACTCTATCGGTTTGGCTTGTACTCTATCGGTTTGGCCTTGTACTCTATCGGTTTGGCTTGTACTCTATCGGTTTGGCTTGTACTCTATCGGTTTGGCTTGTACTCTATCGGTTTGGCTTGTACTTTATCGGTTTGGCTTGTACTCTATCGGTTTGCATTGTACTCGGTCCGCTTGTACTCTATCGGTTTGGCTTGTACTCTATCGGTTTGGCTTGTACTCTATCGGTTTGGCTTGTACTCTATCGGTTTGGCTTGTACTCTATCGGTTTTGCTTGTACTCTATCGGTTTGGCTTGTACTCTATCGGTTTGGCTTGTACTCTATCGGTTTGGCTTGTACTCTATCGGTTTGGCTTGTACTCTATCGGTTTGTACTCTATCGGTTTGTACTCTATCGGTTTGCCTTGTACTCTATCGGTTTGGCTTGTACTCTATCGGTTTGGCTTGTACTCTATCGGTTTGGCTTGTACTCTATCGGTTTGGCTTGTACTCTATCGGTTTGGCTTGTACTCTATCGGTTTGGCTTGTACTCTATCGGTTTTGACTTGTACTCTATCGGTTTGGCTTGTACTCTATCGGTTTGGCTTGTACTCTATCGGTTTGGCTTGTACTCTATCGGTTTGGCTTGTACTCTATCGGTTTTGGCTTGTACTCTATCGGTTTGGCTTGTACTCTATCGGTTTGGCTTGTACTCTATCGGTTTGGCTTGTACTCTATCGGTTTGGCTTGTACTCTATCGGTTTGGCTTGTACTCTATCGGTTTGGCTTGTACTCTATCGGTTTGGCTTGTACTCTATCGGTTTGGCTTGTACTCTATCGGTTTGGCTTGTACTCTATCGGTTTGGCTTGTACTCTATCGGTTTGGCTTGTACTCTATCGGTTTGGCTTGTACTCTATCGGTTTTGGCTTGTACTCTATCGGTTTGGCTTGTACTCTATCGGTTTGGCTTGTACTCTATCGGTTTGACCTTGTACTCTATCGGTTTGGCTTGTACTCTATCGGTTTGCTTGTACTCTATCGGTTTGGCTTGTACTCTATCGGTTTGGCTTGTACTCTATCGGTTTGGCTTGTACTCTATCGGTTTGGCTTGTACTCTATCGGTTTGGCTTGTACTCTATCGGTTTGGCTTGTACTCTATCGGTTTGACTTGTACTCTATCGGTTTGGCTTGTACTCTATCGGTTTGGCTTGTACTCTATCGGTTTGCCTTGTACTCTATCGGTTTGCTTGTACTCTACCATCGGTTTGGCTTGTACTCTATCGGTTTGGCTTGTACTCTATCGGTTTGGCTTGTACTCTATCGGTTTGGCTTGTACTCTATCGGTTTGGCTTGTACTCTATCGGTTTGGCTTGTACTCTATCGGTTTGGCTTCCTTCATACTCTATCGGTTTGGCTTGTACTCTATCGGTTTGGCTTGTACTCTATCGGTTTGGCTTGTACTCTATCGGTTTGGCTTGTACTCTATCGGTTTGGCTTGTACTCTATCGGTTTGGCTTGTACTCTATCGGTTTGTACTCTATCGGCTTGGCTTGTCTATCGGTTTGGCTTGTACTCTATCGGTTTGGCTTGTACTCTATCGGTTTGGCTTGTACTCTATCGGTTTGGCTTGTACTCTATCGGTTTGGCTTGTACTCTATCGGTTTGGCTTGTACTCTATCGGTTTGGCTTGTACTCTATCGGTTTGGCTTGTACTCTATCGGTTTGGCTTGTACTCTATCGGTTTGGCTTGTACTCTATCGGTTTTGCTTGTACTCTATCGGTTTGGCTTGTACTCTATCGGTTTGGCTTGTACTCTATCGGTTTGGCTTGTACTCTATCGGTTTGGCTTGTACTCTATCGGTTTGGCTTGTACTCTATCGGTTTGGCCTTGTGGCTTGTACTCTATCGTTTTGGCTTGTACTCTATCGGTTTGGCTTGTACTCTATCGGTTTGGCTTGTACTCTATCGGTTTGGCTTGTACTCTATCGGTTTGGCTTGTACTCTATCGGTTTGGCTTGTACTCTATCGGTTTGGCTTGTACTCTATCGGTTTGGCTTGTACTCTATCGGTTTTGCTTGTACTCTATCGGTTTGGCTTGTACTCTATCGGTTTGGCTTGTACTCTATCGGTTTGGCTTGTACTCTATCGGTTTGGCTTGTACTCTATCGGTTTGGCTTGTACTCTATCGGTTTGGCTTGTACTCTATCGGTTTTGCCTTGTACTCTATCGTTTTGGCTTGTACTCTATCGGTTTGGCTTGTACTCTATCGGTTTGGCTTGTACTCTATCGGTTTGGCTTTGTACTCTATCGGTTTGGCTTGTACTCTATCGGTTTGGCTTGTACTCTATCGGTTTTGGCTTGTACTCTATCGGTTTGCCTTGTACTCTATCGGTTTGGCTTGTACTCTATCGGTTTGGCTTGTACTCTATCGGTTTGGCTTGTACTCTATCGTTTTTGGCTTGTACTCTATCGGTCGGTGACTTGTACTCTATCGGTTTGGCTTGTACTCTATCGGTTTGCTTTGTACTCTATCGGTTTGGCTTGTACTCTATCGGTTTGGTTTGTACTCTATCGGTTTGCCTTGTACTCTATCGGTTTGCGTTGTACTCTATCCGCTTGTACTCTATCGGTTTGGCTTGTACTCTATCGGTTTGCTTTGCACTCTACCGGTTTGGCTTGCACTCTCTCGGTTTGGCTTGTACTCTAGTGATTTGCCTTGTACTCTGTCGAGTTTTCAGTGTTTGTTGTTACCATCGATATACACAATAAACCAATATCCTCTGCTGGTGGCCGGGAATTGCCGAGGCAACGAACGATGATCACGAAGGCCTAACTCTAAAGCCGTGCCTGACTACGTTTCACATGTAGAACATTACATGCCCTCGCAACCCATCATACACAACAAGTGGTGAAGACGTTTGACAAGAAGTTCCTTCATCCACTCCAATATTATGTGGGCGACATCGGTTGAGGCGAGGGGCGGCGTAGCAGTACTCTATCGGTTTGGCTTGTACTCTATCGGTTTGGCTTGTACTCTATCGGTTTGGCTTGTAATCTATCGGTTTGGCTTGTACTCTATCGGTTTGGCTTGCACTCTATCGGTTTGGCTTGTACTCTATCGGTTTTGCTTGTACTCTATCGGTTTGGCTTGTACTCTATCGGTTTGGCTTGTACTCTATCGGTTTGACTTGTACTCTATCGGTTTGGCTTGTACTCTATCGGTTTGTTTTGTACTCTATCGGTTTGGCTTGCACTCTATCGGTTTGGCTTGTACTCTATCGGTTTGGCTTGTACTCTATCGGTTTGGCTTGTACTCTATCGGTTTGGCTTGTACTCTATCGGTTTGGCTTGTACTCTATCGGTTTGCTTTGCACTCTACCGGTTTGGCTTGTACTCTATCGGTTTGGCTTGTACTCTATCGATTTGGCTTGTACTCTATCGGTTTGGCTTGTTGTTCCATCGGTTTAAACCTTATCCTCTGCTGGTGGCCGGGCTTTGCTCTATCGGTTTGGCTTGTACTCTATCGGTTTGGCTTGTACTCTATCGGTTTGGCTTGTACTCTATCGGTTTGGCTTGTACTCTATCGGTTTGGCTTGTACTCTATCGGTTTGGCTTGTACTCTATCGGTTTTGCTTGTACTCTATCGGTTTGCTTTGTACTCTATCGGTTTTGCTTGTACTCTATCGGTTTGGCTTGTACTCTATCGGTTTGGCTTGTACTCTATCGGTTTGGCTTTGTACTCTATCGGTTTGGCTTGTACTCTATCGGTTTTGGCTTGTACTCTATCGGTTTGGCTTGTACTCTATCGGCTTGTACTCTATTTTACTTGTACTCTATCGGTTTTGGCTTGTACTCTATCGGTTTGGCTTGTACTCTATCGGTTTGGCTTGTACTCTATCGGTTTGGCTTGTACTCTATCGGTTTGGCTTGTACTCTATCGGTTTGGCTTGTTCTCTATCGGTTTGGCTTGTACTCTATCGGTTTTTGTACTCTATCGGTTTGGCTTGTACTCTATCGGTTTGGCTTGTACTCTATCGGTTTGGCTTGTACTCTATCGGTTTGGCTTGTACTCTATCGGTTTTGGTTTGTACTCTATCGGTTTGACTTGTACTCTATCGGTTTGGCTTGTACTCTATCGGTTTGCTTGTACTCTATCGGTTTGGCTTGTACTCTATCGGTTTTGCCTTGTACTCTATCGGTTTGCTTGTACTCTATCGGTTTGGCTTGTACTCTATCGGTTTGGCTTGTACTCTATCGGTTTGACTTGTACTCTATCGGTTTGACTTGTACTCTATCGGTTTGGACTTGTACTCTATCGGTTTGACTTGTACTCTATCGGTTTGGCTTGTACTCTATCGGTTTGGCTTGTACTCTATCGGTTTGGCTTGTACTCTATCGGTTTGACTTGTACTCTATCGGTTTGCCTTGTACTCTATCGGTTTTGCTTGTACTCTATCGGTTTGTATTAAGTTGTACTCTATCGGTTTGGCTTATAACTCTGTCGGTTTGGCTTGTACTCTATCGGTTTGGCTTATACTCTATCGGTTTGGCTTGTACTCTATCGGTTTGGCTTGTACTCTATCGGTTTGGCTTGTACTCTATCGGTTTGCTTGTACTCTATCGGTTTGGCTTGTACTCTATCGGTTTGGCTTGTACTCTATCGGTTTGGCTTGTACTCTGTCGGTTTGGCTTGTACTCTATCGGTTTGGCTTGCACTATATCGGTTTGGCTTGTACTCTATCGGTTTGGCTTGTACTCTATCGGTTTGGCTTATAATCTGTCGGTTTGGCTTGTACTCTATCGGTTTGGCTTGTACTCTATCGGTTTGGCTTGTACTCTATCGGTTTGGCTTGTACTCTATCGGTTTGGCTTGTACTCTATCGGTTTGGCTTGTACTCTATCGGTTTGGCTTGTACTCTATCGGTTTTGCTTGTACTCTATCGGGTTTGCTTGTACTCTATCGGTTTTGCTTGTACTCTATCGGTTTGGCTTGTACTCTATCGGTTTGGCTTGTACTCTATCGGTTTGGCTTATACTCTATCGGTTTGGCTTGTACTCTATCGGTTTGGCTATTACTCCATCGGTTTGGCTTGTACTCTATCGGTTTGGCTTGTACTCTATCGGTTTGGCTTGTACTCTATCGGTTTGGCTTGTACTCTATCGGTTTTGCTTGTACTCTATCGGTTGACTTGTACTCTATCGGTTTTGCTTGTACTCTATCGGTTTGGCTTGTACTCTATCGGTTTGGCTTGTACTCTATCGGTTTGACTTGTACTCTATCGGTTTGGCTTTGTACTCTATCGGTTTGGCTTGTACTCTATCGGTTTTGTTTGTACTCTATCGGTTTTTCTGTACTCTATCGGTTTGGCTTGTACTCGATCGGTTTGGCTTGTACTCTATCGGTTTAGCTTTGTACTCCATCGGTTTGGCTTGTCACTTTATCGGTTTGTCTTGTACTCTATCGGTTTGGCTTGTACTCTATCCGTTTGGGTTGTACTCTATCGGTTGCGCTCACTCGAATCAGTGCTGTCTGTGTCTCTGCACCTTCAGTCCGTCCAGACTTACAGAAGCCCACGTCAACAGACAGAACAGCAATACTTGGGAAGAACAGTTAAACGTAGACCTATAAGAAAATTTACTAGTGCGAATACAGATCGGTACGCCACCCTTGGGCGCCGTTTGACTTGCATACCGTCGATAGGGGTATGTTTTTGGGTCATAAATAAATTTCGAAAGGCCCACATTTTGCCAAAATGGTGTCAGAGGGAGCGGCCGCTCCCTCTGCTCTTCCCTGGCTACGGTACTGCATATAGGCCCTATATAAAAAGGCACTAAAGGTGTCGACTCTCACTGGCAGGGCGGAGACTTAGACTTAGGGGGGACAGGGGACGCCCCACCGAAACTTGAGGTGGGGGACGGAGCTGCTTATATCCCCCAATATTTTTGAAATATTTCATGAATATAATAATATAAGCTATGAGTGACAGCTGGTTTTATCAGCACTATAATAGAGCAACTTTGTTCAGATGACAACTTAAAAATGCTAGGTGGAAATTTAAAAAAATTAAATAGGGATCTTTTACAATCGTCCTATATAGCTGCTCCGCCTATGCTCACTGCCGAGTTCGTCCACCTGTCCATTTTCTTCATAAATTCTTTCCTATAGGCCTACTAGTTTATTTTTTACTCTATATAGCTGCTGTGCACTCTTCACCTCTATTTTCACAAACTGCTGAGGCCTGCTGAGAGCTGTGATATGCCAAAAATAATCTTTTTGCTGGAGGAAATAGGCCTATAATTATGTTGTCATCTGCTGCCGTTAAACTGGATCAATCCATGCTGAGGTCTATCTACTCATTAGTCTCATTTTCATGTAAGGGCCTACGTTGCAAACTACACGTAACTCGTTCTCACATTGTGCCGAGCCTAAAACTATGTGTTGGCTTCTGAATGGTCCTTATCTTGTGACTTCCATATTGGAACCCCAAAGTGTTGATGCCAATCTTAGTTAGAGTCCATATGGTAAGGGCGTCATTATCCCATGAACCACTTTGATGCATCACCTGATATCCCACACATCAAACGATTCTTAAATCTTAATTAAGAGAGCCACGCTAGCCTTTCCATGGCATAAAATGAGACCCATATGGGCGCTAAACAGGTCCCATAAAAAATATGGGTCCAATATATAAGCTCCATGTTAGCATGCTGGCAGAGGCGTTTCTCTAGATATATATATATACTCAGGCCGGTCTCCTGTCTATTATGCGTTCTCTCGTTAATCTACTCCAGATGCTGATCATATTTTATCTTCTGTCTGTAGCGGCACACCCAACCTCATTCTTCTTCAACAGAGATCCAAGTCCGGTGTGGTGCGATATCTTGTCCGGGGTGGAGATGTGTCCGACTCCGTCCACTGCTGTTGTCAAGACAGTATCTGGCACGACATATGCTAGATATTGTCCGTGTGAAATAATGTCCGGGCCGTAGGCTACAGTAATAAACGACGTTTGAAGTATTGTGTTAACGTTTCAAGTATCGTATTAACGAAATATGAAAATGACATGCGAGACAATATTTGTTATCAGGGAAGACGAGAAAGAAAAGCAAAGAAGTTTGAGCAGATTAATCATTATTGTAACGCACGATGCTTGTATTTGCAGCGATGACGCGAGTTTTATTTTTAGAAACAAATTCCCCATGGTCGAAACTTTTGTTGTGTGACATTTAGGCCTACGTAGCACGAATCAGACCGAGATCTTTCCAGTGGAGGAATCTTGCAATCAGCCTGTCACCCTGATATGAACCCAAGAGAGCCAGGTTATAATAAGTACCTGGGATTTCCACAGCCGCCTGCAGGGACTGCCCTCTTGCGCCCAGCAACCGTTCGGCCCAAGATTCCTCCACTAACAGCCAGTCTCTCGATCAGCCGACAGCCTCTCCGTGCCAGAACTTCAACTGTCAATCACACGACCATTGATGGAGGCTACGCAAGGATCCTAAGGATCTGCGGTGCCAAAAAGTTTCGACCATGGGGAATTTGCTTCGAAAAATAAAACTCGCGTGATCTCGTATCTTTTGGTACGTTGGAATAATTATCATTCTTAATTAATCGTAAAACTCGGAACTTCTCCATGCCCATAAAGCGAAGTCGCGGGAACCAGCTTATAAACAGGCGCTCAATCAAAACAAAATCGATAGGCAGAGGTCAAAATCCAGAGAATCAGGCAGGCATGTCTTTCCCGGACAAGATCTCGCCATCTCGTGTAATAGTTTAGCTTGACAGTTGTTATCTGACGTCCAGATGCTGACATGATTTTATGACAATATTTTTCGGACACATCTACACCCCGGACAACATCTCGCATCACACCGGCTGCCACGGGGACGAGAGCGACAATGCAGCAGAGCTGGTTAATTTAAAAGGCAAGTTATAAGTCAAGGAAGATTGGAAAGTAGATCAGAGGAGTCATGCATGGTCGGAATTTTTTAAGAGGTCAGACTGAAGTGTACACTGAAGTCCAGCTAGGTTGCAACAATTCGATTTTACACTTCCAAAACACAAAATTAAATGTAACAGCTAGGTGATTATAATTATTGCACATCTTAAGGAAATTGCAAATAACAAAAACGTATGCTAAGACAAACTAGGCCTACACAAAATATGTAACTCTACTGCAATAGCCATACACGAGACTAAATGCAATAGATTATATAATATTGCGCATCTAAAGTAAATTGTAAAGAAAAAAGTACGCTAAGACAATCAAGGCCTACATAAAATATCTTATACGCTCATAATGCCCATAATATATCGTTCAATGTACAGCTTTCCAAATTCCAACCTTTATCGACTTAATTTCTTAGCCTTAACAAGTTGCGTCTGCGACAACTTGGTTATTGAGAATGAACGAATATTGATTGATTGATTGATTGATTGATTGATTGATTGATTGATATGAAGGCAGTTAACCAAAACCACCAGATTCCCATCGAATATGTAATTAATAAGGGACGCTAGTTTTACAGAAATCTTGAAATACCAGTCCTTGTCGGCGTCGTTGACTTCTCAGTTCTCACTGATGGATTGACAGTCTTGCACGAACGTTAACCGGTAGACTAACGTTGAAGATCTAACTAGCAGGATGTCATTAACTGAAGCTTATATGTACTGTTTAAAATACGAAATTGGGCGGAGAGCGTTATCCTTACCAACGTACAGTGCAACCATGGCTGAAATCGACACAAAACCAAACAATATAAGCAGCCATGCAGACTTATGGTTTTTCCTTTGTTTGCGTTCATTTCTTCTTTATAGGATTCAGTCTATTCCAAGTGGTAAGGATGGTTTCGCGGGCTCCTGGCCATGCTCCTTTGCCCATCACTCGGTAATGGCTGGGAATACAAGGCCCAAAGACAATCGCTTTTGCCAGTCGAGGATCCGTGAAGAACAGCTTCACTGCAAACAACACACAGGTTCCCGTGAAAAAGTAGAAACGGCTTCGGAATATAATATAGACCCCAACAGCGGAATATAATATAGACCCCATAAAGCAGTCTTGGGCACACATCACACATACACGACACACACACACACACACACACACACACACACACACAGTCACATACACACAGGCATACGTACATGAACACATACATGAACACATACATACATTCATACATACAAACATTACATACATACATACATACGTACATATATACATAGGACTACACACATGCATGCATACGTACAATTATACATACATACATGCACACATAGTCACATACATACATAAATGTATGCATACTTGTATACACAAATGTATGCATACACATATGCATACATGCTTACATGCATGCATGCATGCATACATATATACATACATGCATACATACATGCATGCATACATACATACATACATGCATGCATACATACATATATACATACATGCATACGTTCATACATACATGCATACATAGGAATTGATTGCATTTTTAACTTCGGTATAGTAGAGTATACCTATCGCATGGCAGAAGTACCTAACGCGGCTTATTTAAGAGATTTGAATCTCTCGGGCTAGCACGGTCTGTACATGAATATCTTAAAATGGTCTGACACCCATTTGAACGGGAGCGATGAAGAATATCACCCGATAAATTATTATGGAAAGATGAGCAGGGTCAGGGCATGTGGTCGCTATAAAAACATGTAAAGTGTACCTTTACAGTTTCGACAACTTCTTTGGGGACTTACTTGCAAACCATCAATCTGCGCCGTCACTTAAATATGGGACTCGTTCGCTCGGTGTATGTATAGTGTGCTGCATGCCTTAGACGACTAATGCAATATAGCGGCTGGGAGCTGCATGAGCTTAGACGAGATTACGTCCGACTAAGAACGTTAACGACCAAAATGTACTAAAAGCGGCTGGGAACCCAATGCATTTCAGAGTTAAAGTGTTAACTATAAATTAAATAAATCGTTTGAAGTATACCACAGTTTGGTTTGCAGCCGATCATGCTGGCAATTTCGTCCATGTGGTCGATCCAATCGACGTGGGTGGTGTATCGGGAGCTGTATAAGTAGCGCTTCCTCCACTCCACTTTCTTCTGCTTGATTTCTTTTTCCATTTGTTCTTTACTCGGAAGGGTCTTTTCACCCTAAATATTCATTCAGTTCAATTAATTAACACCTCAATTAGTAGCGCTGCGTCGGCGTTCCAGTAGGCATTACAAACTGCACTAGCCTATGAGCCAGCCTCGACAAAAAGACATGTGATGATGTGATGGTATCATAAAGTAACAAATTAAAAATATATCTTGTAAGTTAATTTGTAAGAAAGCACAAACTAGCAAAGCGCTTGATACTATTGAAGATCTAGGCCTACTACGCGTACCTTAAGAACTTGAATAGCCCAACGTGACTGTAGCTCAAAAACCGGAAAGAGGCTACCGTTTGGCTGCACAGAACCGATTATCGCCAGGGTGTGTGGCTTCACATCAGGTGCAAAGACCAGCTTGTACAGATCAACAACGTTATCTTGAACCTTATAACTCGGATGCTTCAGGAAAGGAAAGTCCATCTTGTATCCAGTGGCGTAGATTATGGCATCGATGTTGTCTTCCGTGGAACCGTCTTCGAAGGTGATTGATGTTTCGGAGATGACCTTTATGTCGCCCTTGAAAACCACACGACCGGATGCCAGCAGCTTAGGTATTTCGTCATTCACAAGCAGTTGTTGCGCGTAAAAAAGATGGTCAGGCTTAACTCCATACAGCGAATGGTCGAAATGGCTCATCACCAGTTGTGCAGACAGATAGTTTCTGTAAAAGCGAGGATAGGAGTTGATGTACCGTGTGAAGGCCACATATTCTATGGTCAGCCCACCGTGCGTCAGTCTGGGTGTAATCCACGACTGTCGTCTCCTGCTTACATAAACCTAACACACAAAAAACCATAAGATCTTTGGATTCATAGTTAGTTTACGTGTAGCATATAAATTATATATATATATATATAAATTATATATATATATACACTGTGTCCTGAAAAAAGGGACCCCTTATGGTAATACGAAAAAACACTAGTAAATGTTCATCGATTTTTAAAATTCCAAGACCATTTTAATCTTGACATAATTATCAACAAATTTGTAATTTATGAACGGCCCAGTTAAAACAATTACGTCATAATGACGTCTTGAAATAGCAAACTGTAAAAACAACTCGGCTAGAAAATGGCGGTCAGCCACGAAGACAAAATTGTTATAAAATTTTTACGGAGAAACAAGCATTACGGAGCAAAAAAATTCATTAGAAAATTTCCGGACAATGGTTGGACATCAGGTGGTCTAAAGAAGCTTCTAAGAAAAATTGATTTAACCGATTTTAGTCTCAGCGTCGCGCGGGTAGCGGTAGACCGAGAACTGCACGGAAACATGAAAATATTGAACTGCGCGTTAATCGCCTTAACGCCCGCGAAAACGCGTTAAAAAATTTGCGATTTTATTTTAACGCAAAAATAACGCGTTAAAATCTCAGTTGAAAAAGTCTAAAAAAAAAATGCTCAAATTAAAAATTCAGATCTATAATCAGTACTTTTCAAGGAATCGGTTATCGGTTATCAAAGCGCTACTCGCAACTCCGACCTCATGTTCCGCATTCTTTAATTGACATCAAAGACGTGCCCCCAAAGGCTTACTGTAGCAAGGAAATATCTCGCTTCTCCAGCCACAACTGTTCCATGCGAAGTGCGTGTGAATGTCCGGGAACATGTGGGAAGAAATCCTTAAATGCAGGTTGGGAGGAGGCCATGTTCAAGGCGAGCAAAGAATTCACCAATTTGAAGATCTTTCTATCTGGTGTATTTTCAAGAGTTTGAGCTCGCTAAAGGATAGGGCCAGTGTGCTCCCATTTTCGAATACAAACATTAGTAAGTCATATAATAATTGCACCCTCTTCTGTTACAGAAAATTTATACTTGCCTTACAATTTGATTAAGTCGATGCCCAAATCAAAATGCAGTAAATGAGGTAGGGGTAGATGAGGGCATAGTATAAGTTTATTGAATTTCCTTTGGTAGTTTATATGCGATACGGGTCAAGAAATACCACACATTCCTTGCGATTTTGGCATTTCAAAAATTTGATTAATATGTCACCTTCCAAATCATGTGCTGGTCGATTATTACAATAACAAAAACTTCCTTGACTCAACTTGACTGTTAGGAGTACCATGTAATAAACAAAGATAAATGAGCACGCTTGGGGTTAATTTTCCTATGGGAATTTTAAAATAAAGTATAGTTTTATCTAACATTTAAGCGTGAGTTTATTTTTTTGGAACCAAGCAGCTATACTAGAAAGCTCAAAATTAACAGTTTGAATCAGCGTCTGTCAGGAACCATTGGAATCAAAAAAACGTTGGTATATCAGCAAATAATATGAAAAACAAAGTATGGGGATACACTATATATATATATATATATATATAGCAGGAATAGGAGTGGCCCAAGAGTGGCGAATGCAGATATGGACCACAAGTCGGTGGCAATGATGGTCCATCTATGTATACAGTTAAAACACACCAAGAAGGACATAAAATAAAGAAAATGTTTAAGGAGAAATTAAAGATTATGAGGGGAGAACATGGTGCAATACATCATAAAATTGTGCTGGTGCAGTTCAGCACCCACACGTGTTTCATATAACGTACATAGCTAAAATTATTCCAGTTTAACATCGTAATGCATTAAAAGATTTATGACTTGTTAATGATTAAGTCTCATAGCTGCAATAAAGCTTGCCTGGCTGCAGACGTGTGCTAAGTCTGAAGCGATGTCTCCACCAGTATTTGCGAAGCCAACGACCACGACCCGCTTATTTTCGAAGCCAGCCGTAGACTTGTACATCTGCGCATGGATCTGCTTCCCTTTGAATTTCGCAGCGCCTTCGAACTGAGGCATCAACGGTTCGGAGAAATGTCCGTTACACACAAGAACAGCGTCAAACACTTCGGAGGATACGGAGCCTTGAACAAGAACACTATTGGACATCGTATAACTGAAGAATTGATCAATCAATCAGAATTTATATAGCGCCCTTCAGGATAGATACCTAGTTTATTTAACGACGCCGCCAGAGGCGTTCCCGACCTGGGCCGCATATATACCCAAATCCCAATATGCACAGCAGTTCACATAAATTATTTCAAAGGAGATAAGTTATTGCAGTAAAAATAGAAGTTGGATGAGCGATAAAAACATGTTATAGTATAAGTAGAAGCTGGATGGATTCAATAATTCTATTCTATTCTATGAGCGTGGAAAATATGTTACAGTTAAACTAGAGTTGAATTGCTGTACGTATATGGATTTGGGTATATGCACTCCGGTCTGGCGGGAAAACGTCTAAACTGGAAACCTTCTGGATCATAGTGGCACTATACTGACCTCAACTAATTGTATTTGTAAGTGCGCATCTGCATGTATACAGCTTCCTCAAGAAAACTCATAAGAGGCGAATCCGACCTCACAATACGGCAAGACCACATTGAGATAGAATAGACGTCAACCGCTGACGAAATACAGTCGAAGAAAAGATACGAAACGCATGTAGTCGGTCGCAGGACTTCAGTGCAGTCTTAATGCCAAGACTAACATGGAAACCAATGGATTTTCGCTTTCCAGTGAGATGAGTAGGCGACACAATAATCAGATCGGTCTCATGACAATACAATACGTCCACTGAAAGAATCTATGAAACTACGATGGATAAAACGCAGTCTATTTCTAAACAGCAATTAGTGCGTCAGATCTTACATTATGGAAGTGAACTGATCTGACTCAAAAAAGATCCCTCAGGAATGTGCATATCTAGGGCCTAGTGCATATCGCTTCAGATGTATACATAACCCACTCCATTTCAGTGTAACCTTGATGAACAGCTTTTACTTGAATGACCACTGTTTATATAATGGTTGTGTCGGGGAAATAATTAGCGGCAAAACTATACCTGCGTGAATGTTTGGACAAGTTTCTTTCCTGTTTCTTCCTTATACTATGCATGTTTCGGGAGTTATAACAAAGCACTGGATAAATACGTGGCCGAAAATACGATGAAAATGAAACAAACCATGAAACGACATGCCAGCTCGGACGACGCCTGGATTACCAAGTTCCGCGCATACGGCCAGAGGACTCGAACCCGATGTGAAAAGTTAGCTACCAGAACACCACCACCAGCATTCCGGGAAAAGTCTTCACCAAAATGATACGAAACAGAAGGAAGCAGTAGGTCTATGTTAAATGTGCGTTTGGAGAACAGCAAGCCGGATTCAGGCCAGTGTTATTTCATGGTTTTTCAGGAGCAGTTAAAATTATC
The DNA here is from genome assembly GCA_020284085.1 of Aporrectodea caliginosa. Taxonomy (NCBI): domain Eukaryota; kingdom Metazoa; phylum Annelida; class Clitellata; order Crassiclitellata; family Lumbricidae; genus Aporrectodea; species Aporrectodea caliginosa. The sequence continues at coordinate 266,843 of JACEVL010001052.1, forward strand.
TAATTTATGATTTTTCAGGTAAAGTTATAGTTACTTCTGAAATCAGATTTTTTAGTTTCAGTTATTTTTTTTAATTTTTCAGTTACAGGCTTTATTTTTCAGAGCATCAGTTATTTTTTTCACAAGTCATGACTAATGACACAATGACCACAAGTATTCTGAACAGCAGAAATATTTACGCAGCAAATCAATGCGATTTATCGTAAACGTTCCAGATTAACACTTGCTATGTTCCGACAATTAGCGTGCCACACTTGCGGTTTTCAACGTCCTTGCCAGCAACGGTGTGGACACAACATCGACTTTTGTCGTCTGTCGCTTCGTAAACAAAATGTTCCCACACGCCACTTTCTACTTTCGACTTGGCTTAAACATTATTCTCGTAGTCGTGGATTGTTTTACGAATTTACGGTTAAGCGCCAATGACAACACAACGAAAGGAAAAGGAACCGGAAGTGAAACGAACATAGAAAACTGAAAAGGAACCAGAATGAAACTAGCATAGAAAACTGAAATTGAACCAGAAGTGAAACTAGCATAGAAAATGAAAAGGAGACTGATAGAATAGAGTGCAAGAAGCAAGTAAGCACATGTTTTATTTTTCAGTTAACTTTTTGTTATTTTTCAGTTATACAGTTTTTCAGTTACTATTACAGTTTCAGTTACAGTATTTTTCATCAGTTACAGTTAGAGTTAACTGCATTTTTCAGTTATTTTGCTATTTCACAGTTACAGTTAATAGAAATAACACTGGTTCAGGCCAGATGAGCACAATCAGTTCTTCACAATGAGGCAGAAATTTGAAAAAGAATAGCACAACCAGAAAGTCTTCATCAAGTTCATAGACTTCAAACAAGCATTCGACAGCATATGGCATGATTGAATGTGGAGAGTGATGCAAGATGCACTAATACTGTTTCAAACTTGTGCAAGGGATATATAAAAAAATCAAGTCTCATAAAAGTAGATAAAAAGCTCACAGAATACTTTCACATAAAAACGGCAGTACGACAATAATGTATCTTATCGTCATACCCCGGTACCTATTTAGCCAAGTATTGGAAGCAGTAATGTCACTCAGCTTTAACAACACTGAGGCAGGTATCAAATTAAATAGAGGGCTGGTGAGTGGTGAATAACCTCCGATTTGCTGTCGACATTGGCCTCCTCAGTAGAAGCGGACCAGAACTACAGGATATCACGACACAGATTGACGAAACCAGTAGAACATTCGGCCTAATGATCAGCGCAGAGAAAACCAAAACAATGGTGATTGAAAAGACCAAGCAGACGCCAGACACCAATCAGTATCAATATCCAAGGAGAAGTTATTGAACAAGAAGAACACTTATTCGTCTACCTAGGACTTAAACGCAGATGGCAGCAACGTAAAAGGCATACAAAGAAGATTTGGACGTGCATGCTTCGCAAGCCTTTGGAATGATGAACAGGATTATGGGTTTATGGAGATGCAGAGAATGAACAAAGAAAACCGAGATAACATATAATATATACGATGATGCAACCGATTTTCCTATACGGATCGGAATGCTGGACAATGCAAAAACAAGATGAGAAAAGAATTCTTACAGCAGAAATGAGTTGGCTTTCAAGACTGCAGAAAATAAGAAACACTGACATTAGACAAGCATTAGGGATCGAAGGAACTCTGCTGACAAAGTCGTTCATCGAAGTCTCCGATGGTTTGGACATGTGCATACCAGTTGACCGAATACCACACAAGCATTACAAACAAGATTCGAATGAAAAAGAAATAAAGGTAGACCAAGACTACGCTGGATAGTCAATATAAACGAGGACATAACATCACTTGGAGCAATGGATTTGACAAATGACCGAGGACAAGGGAGGATTTATTCGCATCGCCGCCAAATGGCTGGCGTCAGGAACTGCTGCTAATGATATGTTCCTCGAGATCCATTGCAGCTCTGGGCATATATAGATGATGAAGAAGAATCTGATTAACATACTCTAAAGTTCTCTTCTGTCACCTGTTATGGCGCATTCCCTATCTCAGTGTTTCCCAAACTGGCGGCCGTGACACAGTAGCGCCTAGGGTGTTGTGAACTTGCTCAAGAGATATACCGAGGCTGGATGGCAGATGGGTAAAAATTTTGAAAAACCTAAGGACTATAGGCTACATGTAGCCTAACTGTTTTTAAAACTTAGTGTAGAAATAATGTAGGTTAGAAATAATCGCAACACTGCGGTCGTATACAGAGAACGTTGTTCGTCATTAAAATAAAGAACTAACTGGAGGAAAAATGGAATTAGAGCCAAATGCCGTTAACTGAATGACTTTTAGTACCGTATATAAGGGCGCTTTTTGCTCAGTTAAATGGATCCACGGGATCCACCGCCCTATCTATACAAGGGTGCAATGTGATGTTCTTGATTATGTTTCACAGTCACTGATATATACCACGTTAAGGAACTACGAAACTGTGTATTCAGCATGTGCCCGGTACTATCCCGAAACAGTTTCCCCTAGCCTGTGGCTGTTGTTGACGCGTCTCCTTCATTTCGATTGAAGCAGACGCGGACTTTTGCGGACTTTGCCTGATGTCTGACAATTTTTCGGAAGACTACTGTAGGTCTATATATCTGAGTCCTTGACATATATCTGAGTGCGCTTTTCAGGGTTTCTTTTGAAGGCTGCTACTGATTATATGTGGGTCTGGGTTTTAGTATTTGGTTGCATATAATTCAAAGACGAACTGCCTTATGACATTGGTTGAACTGCAATAATTAGACTGGCGCCGGATACTGCGTAGGTCTGAACCAATAAACAATTTTATGTATGGGCTACTTTTGGCACTGAAGACAAATACCTATAGATACTCACATGCAAGCAACCATACATACATACAGACACAGGGCCGTATTAGTAGGTGGAGGCCCCAGTGCACCGCCGTGGTGGAGGCCCATAGCTCGTCACAGACCTGGCGCGGATGATGCCTCTGTGATAGGCTCACGAGTCACGACTCACGAGTAACGACGATTCGACTCCAGCATATCCCAAATACAAAGCTGTAATTGAAGCTAGGATAATCGATCGTTTTAGCCTTCTAAATTATTCGCCCATTGTAGCAATTTTATTTTTCGTCAATCCAACTTCTATTTTGGCAAGAATCCTTTTAATCAATCCAGCTTCCATTTGGGCAAGAATTCGTTCATTCTCAAAAATGAAACTGATAAAGGACAGACTTCGCACATCGATGGGCAACGAGCGGTTGTCCCACCTGGTTCTGATTAGCATAAAGTTGACATTCTGCGTGAGATCAACTTTGAGGACCTGGTGATCGAATGTGCGATTAAGAAAACACGCAAAGTTCCACTAATTTGACATGACTATTTCACGCCTGATACAAACTAAATACTGACCTTTTAACTGTTTCTTAGTTTTAGATATTTGTGTTAAATTGTGTCTGTGCGCACTGAAGAAATATTTCATGATCAATTATGAAACACAAGTCAAAAAATGTCTTGCTTTTGTGGTGGAGGTCCTTATGTGGCGGGGGCCCCTGTGCACTGGCACATAGTGCACATGCCTAAATCCGGGCCTGTACAGACAGATATATAATTTATACAAAATTACATGCCTGACTTCTCTCCCTTGTCTTCTGGCAAATAGACTTGTTTTTCCACTTGGTATCCCAGGACAACTCGATCCTCTGACTCAAAGCTTAATTGTGGCTAAGCTTGTGCAATGCACTTAACTCTAAAATAGCGCTTTATAAAATTGGAGTTACGATGCGCAGGCAGACCGCCCTCCCCCGTGCCCCTCCTGGTGGTGTTCTGGCACCCATTAGCCTACATACTCGGCTATCACGAATACGAAACACAAAATGCGCTGTACAAAAAAGCTCTAGAGATCGATCGCGAGCCGATCGCCTTAGCCCCCCAGCAATGCGATCGATTTTCAAATCGCTAGGTCTATTTTCAAATGAGAAGCTCTGACTATATCTGTAATGTAAATCATTAATATGCGAACATTTATATATATAAAACGGACTTGTTTCAAGGAATATCTACTTGGATGATGCACGATGATTGGCATACATAGGGTTGCCAGATAGGCCTACGTGGATAGCTTAAGGAGGTTACCCTGCATTCCTCAAGCACTGTATCAGTTACGTTTCTCTCATGCATTCTGAGTCTGTATCTGAGGATTTTGTATTCAGTTAAAAGTATGTTAGAATTGACCGTGTTTCTCTTCTTTTGGATTACTTATGGAAGAAGATTTTTGTGTCAAGGTTATCCTTAATTTTTTTTTCTTCGCTGGTGCTGTGTAGAACAATAGGTTAGACTTTACTGTGTAGTTTACATCCATTCTGTTGGATTGTCTCTGGAAGAACTGTAAACAACTGTTGGATTATATGATTATTGAAGAAGCGAAGAGGCTCAGTCCCTTAAGCCAGCCCAGAAGCAGCCATGGGTATGAAGTGTTAACGACTTCATTTTTTAGCCACATGTGGCATGTTAATATGGATAACAAGAATAATCGTAATCTGAGCAAACTCTAAGTGCCCTTTGGACCGTGAAGCCTGCTAAGTCACAAAAGAAGTCGTCTGAACGGTCTGATGAACCCACTGCTCCCTCCTGTACAGACATTCCATATTCCTTGCATCCAAGACCGCATGACCGAATTGTCCCACAGGTTGAGAACTTAATGAGAAAAACGTTTTTAACTAGAAACTTTATAATAGTTAATTTCATGTAAACCAAAGTGCGGTTATGTAGTTGGATAAATAAAGAGTATGCTTACTTACTCACTTACTTCTGAATGATTGTTGCGTCTGATTTTAAAAGACTAGGCTATAATTAGTAAGACTCAGTGGTTTTTTTCTAGAAAAAAGTTATGGAACTCAGCAAATTCAGAACAAGTATAGAGACATGTGCTAATATTTCTGTTTCATACACATGTGTCAATCTCAATGAAACATTGAAATCACTTAAATGAAATTAACGTATCTAAATAATTTAAAATAATTTTTTATTAAAAATGTTAATGAAATATATTATTTATTTATTTTGTAATAGCTGAAAAAGGTTCCGGAACGCCATTCGGACCGCTCCGGCTGAAAAAAGCACTGTTAAGACTTAATAGGTATTGACCGTATTGTTAGACAATGTAATTTTTATGTGAGTTTAGTTTAATGACATATTATAACGCAACTAACTCTCTCGGCCGTGACTGACCCCCTGCAAAAAATCCTGGCGGGCGCCCATGCCCGCAACCCTCCTGGCTGCAAGGCACCGAACATACCCCTACACCACCGCGCCCCACATGATCAATTATGAAACACAAGTCAAAAAATGTCTTGCTTTTGTGGTGGAGGTCCTTATGTGGCGGTGGGGCCCCTGTGCACTGGCAAATAATAAGATCCTGCGGCCGAGTGGGTTGGTAGCCTGCTCGCCACGTCGGCGCCCCGGGTTCGCTTCCCGGTCGGTCGGTTTCTCAGAGATTAATTTCTCGGATCTTTACTGCGGGTGGCTCGGTCGCAATATAAACGTGGAGTACAATACAGCACAATACAACACAACACAATATACTGGGGCGCGGTGGTTTGGGGTATGTTCGGTGCCTTGCAGCTGGAGGGTTGCGGGTTCGAATCCACCTCAAAGCCGCCGCGTAGGGACCCTGGGCAAGTCCTTCACTCGCAATTGCTCATGCGCTTCGGCGTGAAACTCCGATTCAGCGTCCGCGCAGGGGTAGTCGGGAGCGCCTCTGAATGGGCAATCTGGTAGAGGCGCTACAAGTGTTCAAATACAATACAATACAATACAATGCACATGCCTAAATCCGGGCCTGTACAGACAGATATATAATTTATACAAAATTACATGCCTGACTTCTCTCCCTTGTCTTCTGGCAAATAGACTTGTTTTTCCACTTGGTATCCCAGGACAACTCGATCCTCTGACTCAAAGCTTAATTGTGGCTAAGCTTGTGCAATGCACTTAACTCTAAAATAGCGCTTTATAAATTGGAGTTACGATGCGCAGGCAGAATAGCCTACATACACTCTATATCTGTAATGTAAACCAATAATATGCGAAAATTTATATATAGAAAATGGACTTGTTTCATGGAATATCTATATTGGATGATGCACGATGATTGGCCTACATAGGGTTGCCAGATAGGCCTACGTGGATAGCTTAAGGAGGACACAGAAAGCCAGGACAAAGGAGGAGGACACAGAAAGCCGGAAAGGACAAAGGAGGACGCATTGAATGTTTCACTACGGACAATCCCTTGCAATTAAGTTGAGGTACAGACGTTGCATAGGCCTTCATGAGAAGAGATGGCTACGAAAGAGCGTAAATAGCCTGACAGGAAGCAGGCGATCGGTCCCACAGGAGGTTTCGGATGCGGGTTGGTCAAACACTGGACGATTGCGCCAACGTACCTTTATAATTTTTCTACTGAACGAGATCATACCGGACGCAGAATCCTTGACCTGGACGACCCACTGTCCTGTTACGTCGAAGTCGTCTGATTGAACGACCTCCACGACTTCCGTACGAAAACGAATGTACTTCTCCAGGTCGAAGTGTTTGGCGTACAGGTTCAGATACTCCAGCATTTTCCGGTGGTACAGGTAACTAGGAAAGTCGGCAGGAGGCGGAAAATCGCTGTAACAAAGTGTTTCCTGGAAAAGAGGAATAAGCTTATGCATTGTAGTTGCTATAGTCATACAGCACAAATTTAATTATCAGTGCTAAAGAAAGTATAATATTACGCTAAACTGGTAAGTTTTAAGACGTATACACTGCCTTGCGAAATATAAGACTGATTTTTAAATATTCTTTTCACGGTTGTCAGCCAGTACAACAAAGGCAATATGGGCGTATAATTATGTTAATATTTGGGGTCATTTTCATGACTCGGGCAAGAGTTTGAACCATTTGTACTTTATGCACATGTAGGCCTATATCTTTTTTCGATACCAATTAGAAATGAATGACAGTAGTTAGCGCTGCTGGAAGCCAAAGCATTAGCCAGTGGAATTAAATTCTACTACAGATTCTGCATCAAAACCCAGCTGTATCAAAATAATGCCTGAAAATGATTACAAAAATGACATAGTGTACATGGAGGCTAGCACCACGCTAAAACTGCTTGGGTAACCAGTGCGGTTAACACGTCAGCCACCCAACTGAACAAACGGGCAAGCCCAATGAAATTTGCGGAGTTCCTGAATTGTGCCTAGAAGACAAAATTCAGTTTTAGAAGGTCCACTCTAGATATATAGTCTATCGTTATCTACTTTTTAATTCACAATACAGGTCTACCGAGAGAATAACTGGAGCTACAGTCTCCTTATATATTCACCAAAGTTAGGATGGAGTAAAAAATCAACATCGAGCCAAAAGATAGATACGTCAAGTCATCATATCATTTCCTCCTCCTCATGTCTTTCTCTTTCTCGGCATTCAGTCTTTTTCTCTCTGAAATTCTGAAACCGCTCCTTAGTCTATGCTGTACCAGCTCCCAAGACATCGCCAGTACTGTTGCGTATCCTCCCACCTAGCCTGTTAATTTCACCTCTGCTCCGCATGCACTCGTCTCTGCTGCTTTCCACTCACGACTGAAAACCGAACTATATATTCAGGGTATCCACACGACCACCATCATAAACGATTTCCACCGTAGAACCTTTACTTGACCTCCCCGGATTCTAACCTGGCACTGAACGGACAAAGCAGCCTGGGTTATATTGGACTTGATTTGATATAGCGCCGGCGAATAAACTGCTGGTCTCCCTGACGTGGTTTTATGTGGCGCTGAGAAATTTCTTAGATTTACATTACATTACAGAAGGACCTTGGTTGCCATGGCATGCAGGAGCAAAATCTTTTAAAGGGAACTTGCTCAGAGTCTGATTCGATATGGGTTTGGGCTAATAATAACTGTATACGAGGTATCGTTTTGAAGTCAACTCACTGCATATGATAGTCGGGTGAGAAAGGATCAAAATACTATAAGTAAAGAGCATCCATACTTTGCAGGTGTTTGTGATGGTAGATAACATGACGCTCGATCGACCTTCTGTTGGAGTTTCCTCGTAATTCCACACTCCACCGACGGAATTTCTCTTTTCAAAACACACAGGACTAAGACCTTCTTCCAGACATTGCTTAATGGCTGGTAAGCCACTTGGCCCAGCTCCAATCACAGCCACCTTCATTCTGCAACAACTAATGAGCATGTGTATATGGAACACCGACTAAATCGTGCAGGGAAATCGGCGGACAAAACGGGGCTTAGGTAAGAACAAAACAAAGCAGGACAAAGAAGTGTAAGAAAAATAACGCTTTACATGTAATGTAATGATTCTAATGATAATATTTACATAGCGACCGTCGGCTTCTACGAACACGCTCGTGATAGCCGATTCTTGCGTGGCGACATGTGGGATTATGGGCATTTGACTGCCCTGTCGATCCAGCTGCATTGGACGTCAGAAACTCTATACTATTAGTCGTTAAAAATATATACACACTATACTGTTGCACAGTATATCCGAAGAAAAAAAATGTCACAGAGGTCACCATCAGTGGCGGCGCCAGCCATACAATTTCAGCAGGTCGCGGTTATGGGACTTATTCAGCAGGTCGAAGAAATTATAATGTTTGAGTTTTTCCGTTTTATATATATACATGTGCGTATATAACGAAGAAAATTATTATTTAACGCTTATAGCCCAATTGTTGTAGCATATTCAAATAAATTTAAAAGAATTTAGCATTAAAACGTTAAACTTTAGTTACTTTACTAGATTTGGAAGTACTGATCAGCTACTCAGAACATCATGAACATGTAGGCCTAGGCCTATGCTAATAAGACGCACGAGTCGCAAGACCCACGTTTTCAACATTTACAGAAACATCGTTTACATCCTGCAATTCGCTACCATTATGATCGTTCAGAAATACACCAACGTCGGCATTAACAGTCAGATCATTCTGCTTAATGCGTTTTCCGAAAGATTTTTTTATTTCCGAAGAAAACTTCCAGTTGTATTGGGAGTAAAATAGGCAGCTCAAATGACCTGCCGCGATCTGCCGTGGCGCCGCCACTGGTCCCACGCATAGCAAGTAGGCATAAGTTTTATACCGGTATTAAGCTTATCAATTAAACTGAGTGCAAAAGCCTGTAGCATCTATTCACAGGTAAAATAGTTCATTGGTTTCTGTACAATAAACAGAAATTCATGTAGGTATAATATAATATAATTCATTTATACAGGTAAAATGTAATATAATTTATCTCTAGTAGCTAGTAGCTTCCATCGTGATTCCAGCAACCCGCAAGTGGTATACTAACTTCACTCCAACATATCATAGGCCTAATAATCAGAGCTTCTCATTTGAGGCATTGATCGATCGATCTTGATGGTCGATAGCCTAGCAAAGGTCTGGTCGATCGGTAAATCGATCGCGATCTGAATAATGAGTTAGATTCCAGGTCTGGTCGATCGGAGCAACAATTTAGAGCCAGACATTATTTCATTTATCAAATTTACATTACTTGTGAAAGTGAAGGCTAGGGTCGATACAACATTGCATTGACAAGCAGAGGAGGCTTATCGACGGTTAATAAGTGTTGCATATACAGCCTACTCTAGCAGTTAATGGACAACCATACAATATGCAGCTGCACGAATACGATACACAAAATACGCTGTACGCAAAAGCTCACGAGGTCGACCGCGCATCGATCGCCTACTCAATCTAGCGCGATTGATTTTCAAAACGCCTTCTATTTTCAAATGAGAATGCTCTGCTAATAATTATATAGATCTCTCACTGCTTGTGTGTCTTTTGTCGAATACGTTTTCGATGCAACTCGCAGAACAGAACGACTTTAACAGCAACGGTGTTCTGAACGACTTTTGCTTTAACAGCAACGGTGTTCTGAACGACTTCCTTTAACAGCAATGGTGTTCTGAACGACTTGCTTTAACAGCAACGGTGCTGTCAGAACCACAGCAGCTCTGATGTCCCTGAAAGTCCAAAGTCTTCACGTCGCTGTTGAGATCTTTTTGCCGAAAGATTTAAGACTGTCTAAGCCCTATGGGCCCTAGTCCTGCAGTGCCATCCATCAAACATTAGATCAAACGATCTACAGGTATCCAAAAATACCGCTCTAGCCTGCATGGTACGATGCGCCTGTGTTGCTATGTGTGTCTGGTTAGAAAGCATAATAAGCCTACTCACATCCACCTATTTACATATTCAAATTAAAAACCACACTTAGTAACCTCTACAGACTTGAAAGCGCTAAACATAGACCTACACAACGCCCGCATTTATACGACAACCGAATAGGCCAATCACTCCTCATCCATTGAAGTACTCCTCGTAGCGCCGCAGACCTTGAAACTGCTCATCTTAAAACGGCTAGGCGCTTCAGGGCATGACATTAGATTAATTAACCAAACGTGAAAATGATCGACCTATATAGATTTAATACGTGTCACTCACTCGACTCATAGCGACTGCACTTTTAGAACCAACGATCGTTTGCATAAGATATTGCTCAGAGTCGGACTGTAATAACTAGTTTGCTCTGTGTGGAGCCTTGACTTCTCAGTTATTCGAGGACTCTGCCTAACTACCATAAACTGCAACAATCACTCGTTTCAATCAATCTTTTGGGCATCCCCGCACCTAATAAAATGCATTGCACTTCATGGTAAGAAATTTTGTACGTTAATGAGTCTTCAATGGCGTTGCTGTCTAAAAGACGGCAAGGCGCTTCACAGGGCATTTTAATTATCCTAATTAATGTAAATTGTTTCCTGTTTAAATCTAATACGTGTCACTCGAAAAAGCGACAGCATTATAGACCAACGATGTTTGCATTGTACCTGCACCAAGTCGGAATGTCGGACTGGGGCCAGTGTGGACCCTTGTGCCTTCAATTACACGGGACCAATGGCTAACCGTGGCCCATAAAATGCAACATTAACAAATTAATGCAATTTTGGGCATAACAGTGCCATAATAAAAAATAATATAAAGTCCAGTAATAATGCGCTAATAATAATGATCTTCTATACTATTGCTACTATAAAAAAATTGCAACATCCATAAATATTCGCATAGCGCTCACTATCATATTACAGTTTATTACGTAAGATGCTAAATTCTTCGCATAGCCCATTATATCATTTTCGCATCAGCCCCATATTCCGCTAACGAACTTTCTATAATTGCAGTGTTCTTCATCAGTGTACTTTATCTAATGGAATTTCAGTGTTCTTGTGGAATAAAGTTATCTATAGCTAAATGGACATACTCGTATCTGTGTATGTGGGTCTTTGGGTGGGCGAGTGAATAGATGGATGGTTGGGTAAGTGGGTATATGTGGGTGCGTGGATGGATGGGTCGATGGTAGATTGGTTGACAGAAGGGCAGGCTAGCAAACAGAAAGAAACAGTCCGACAGATAAGTAGCAACACAGGCAGGCATACCTGCGGGTTGCAAAGTAGGCCTAAATGGAGAAGGACACATTGGCAGACCGGTACTTAATATGTGCTTCGCTCCCACCAGCTCACAGACAACCGGTCGGGCTGACATCCAGACCCGTAGTTACAGACACCCATCTGTCAAATGGATCTATTATGTGAATAAAGATCAGTTACATTGCCCTCCTTTCCGACCACGGACATAGTCCGACTCGGCAGCGCATGAACATCTCCAATATGTATAATAATAATATGCACACGTTTTTACATAGCGACCGTTATGGCCTCGACCCCGTTTACTTTTAATGACTTGATCGGCTGATATCCTTCGCCATCGCTGCCCGTTTCAATGGGAACCACGCCAGTGGCGGCGCCAGGGGCTAGGGGTGCTTAGCCCCCCCTAACTGCGGTGTACTGCAAATAGGCAAGGTTTTTGAGCTTTAGCCCCCCAAACCTGAAATCCTGGCGCCGCCACTGAGCCACGCCATCAAAGGTCCCCGTGTACGGACCGCTCTAGCTTGAGATTTAAATCATTTAAATAAGCCGCCATCGGTAAGCGAAACTGCCACCACATACACAGAATACACAGAGGAGATGGAACGAGCGCTCTAACCAGTATGGCTAACCCATACCACGCTACTCTACACGTTGCGGCACGTAGAGATCGGCAATTGACATGCCTCGAGGTGAGACTGATTTCTGTCATCTTCTCTCCCTCTCCACCCTTCCCAGTCTGTCGTCCAAGCGACCCTCAACTTTTCAAACTCCTCAAGGCTTAGTAAATTCACTTTAAAATGTAGGTCACCAGATTTAGTTGCTATCACTATCAGCTGCGTGATGATGATGTACACTCGATCGGTTAATTCTCCTTTAATTTAACTACCCACTGCTAGTATTGAGTTCTTATGTATTGTAGCGTTTTGTGGGGTGCCTTCCCTTGGTGCTCGCTCGTGTTCCTGGGACTTGGCGTCGTTTTTGGATTCCTTGCCTCCTGCGGTCGTTCGCAGCCGGTCCTCGCCGCCTTCGGCCCGGGCGTCTGGCCCGTGTACCTTGCCTCCCATCCCCGTAGGCTATGTTCTGCCCGTAGGATTTGTTCCTTGCCTCCCCTCCCGTAGGCTATGTTCCTGTGACCTACTTAGCGGTGGCCCAAGTTCTGTAGCTTTGTTCCATAGGCTTTGTTCCTTGCTTGTGACCTAGTTACAATACAATACTCGTTTATTGAAAACTTAGGAGCTTTGTCAACAAATCACATGATTCAGGGCTTCTAAGGGAGCGGAATAACTAGTTAGAGCTTTGTTCTTCCTAGCTTTGTTCTTTAGGCTTTGTTCCGTTCTAGGCTTTGCTCAGCCTGGGGGGTATAAATAGAAGAGCTCTAGCTGCAGAATGCCAATCATCGTCGATATGACGGCGTCGTTAAATAAACGATTTAAGTAAGTGCGAATGAGAGAGTGTAGAGAGCTGCGATTTCTGCGGTTGGTTTCGTGCTGTGTGCTATCGCTTACGTTGAGTGTGGACGTCTTTGAAGAATAGATCTTGTCGAAAACCTAGTGGCTTGTGGCTGATTGACTTTGGCGATCGATCGACTTAGAACGCCTAAATCCTTCGCAATACCTGGGAGGCCGGACTTGCGCTCCTTCGAACGACACGCGATCTGCTGCTCCGTGCAAGCTCAAACTCTGCCTCTGCTGCCTGGAGAGCTCGGGCCGGTTTCCGCGACACTGGTACCAGAAGTGGGGTAGTCTACGCAGTTTTCCTGCCAGTCGGCGACCGCCAGAATCAACCGAGCATGTTCCTGGGAGACGACGAAGACACGATCGAGTCCCCGATGCCAGGTAACGTCCGAACGCCTGCCGAGACGTCGACGCCTGCCGTGAGGAGAGCGACGATGGAGATGACGCCGGACGAGAGCCGTTTGCTGGACTTAAGACTGAGAAGATTCAACCAGCTGCAGCTATACAAATGTTTAATTGTGATAGCTACTAGAATGAGGTTACTTGAACTCATGCTAGAAATAGAATAATAACAATGAGTTCTGCGTTGCTTTTATAAAGCTAATCTAACCTGCAGTAAAGTGCAAGCCATTAGACAAGAAGGCTTCAAACCCAGCGGAAGAAGACCAATTCTTTCAAAGATCCTCACACAACAAATACACACACACACGCGCGCACGCGCACGTACACCCATGAATATTATATAGGTCTATTATAATATGCATTATATTAGGGTGGTACAAAAAATTAAAGTCAAGCCAGAAACCAAGACACCCTCTACACTTTTTACACTATAAGCCTTGGCATTTCCTGACACAGCCTCATGCATATTCTGAAAAATTTCATCTTCCTACTCCAACTGGAAGACGGCGCTCAATGACGTCAACTTACAACATAGTCGTCGTTATGTAGAAGCATGGGCATGTGTTAAAAATTGTGATGACCTAAATTTAAAAGGCAGGTTATAAGTCGAGGAAGATTGGAAAGTGGCTCAGGGGAGTCATGCATGGTAGGAATTTTTTAAGAGGTCAGACTGAAGTGTACACTGAAGTCCAGGTTGCAACAATTCGATTTTACACTTCCAAAACACAAAAATTAAATGTAACAGGTGATTATATTGCACATCTTAAGAAAATTGCAAATAACAAAAACGTATGCTAAGACAAACTAGGCCTACACAAAATATGTAACTCTATTGCATTAACCATGCACAAGATCAAATGAATAGATCATTATAATATACTAGATTTTCGCCGTCCTAGGACGGTTAAAAACAATTTTGAAATGTGTTTTTCACTCCCCTCGCATTCCTAACACCCTCCCTACAACCCCTCCCACAACTCCCTTCCCATCCCATCCTCTCGGAATTTTTAAGAGGTGAGACTGAAGTCACCTCCCCCTTCTAACCCCCTCCCTTTCTTCCCTCTCCCTCACACTCTCCCCATCCCCTCTCCTCCCCTGCGCTTCTCTGTGGGTCGCTGTGCGTCCGTTGCGTGAGTGGCTGGCCGCTATGCGGTCGCGCCGCGTGACACGTTTATTAATATTATCATGGTGCATCATCGCGTGTTGCTATGACAACGTTTGTAATTGGTTAGGGCGATGACGTGGAAATTAAATAGGCGAATGACGCAGTGAGAAGTGACACTTGAGGACAGAAGGACATCTAAGCGTTCACTTCTGTTTCATTATATTATTATTTGCGCATCTAAAGAAAATTGTAAAGAATAAAAAGTATATTAAGACAATCAAGGTTACACAAAATATCTTGCACGATCATAGAGCTTATATATATCGTTCAATGTACATCTTTCCAACCTTTATCGACTTTATTTCTTAGCCTTGTCATATGAAAAGGCAGTTAGCCAACACCATCAAATTTCCATCAAATGTGTAATTAATAAGCGACGCTACTTTTACAGAAATCTTGAAACATCAGTCTTCGTTAGTGTGGATGACCAGGACTGACAATCCACCAGTGGATTGACAGTCCTGCACACGCCAGGGCCTAACTGGTAGACCAACATGCAAGATATAACTAGCAGGAGGTCATTAACTGAAGCTTATATGTACTGTTTAAAATACGAAATTGGGCGGAGAGCGTTGTCCTTACCAACGTACAATGCAACCATGGCTGAAATCGACACAAAACCACACAATATAAGCAGCGGCCATGCAGACTTATGATTTTCCTTTGTTTGCTGTCCTTTCTTCTTTATAGGATTCAGTCTATTCCAAATAGTGAGGATGGTTTCGCGGGCTCCTGGCCATGCTCCCTTGCCCATCACTCGGTAATGGCTGGGAATACAAGGCCCAAAGACAATCGCTTTTGCCAGTCGAGGATCCGTGAAGAACAGCTTCACTGCAAACAACACACAGGTTCCCGTGAAAACACAGAAACGGCTTCGGAATATAATATAGACCCCAACCAGCAGTCTTGGTGCATCCAATAGACGACACCAGGCATACAACACACAATACACACACACACACACACACACACACACACACACACACACACACACACACACACACACACACACACACACACACACACACACACACACACACACACACACACACACACACACACACACACACACACACAGGCATACGCATGCAGACAGTACACACACACATACATACATACATACATACATACATACATACATACATACATACATACATACATACATACATACATACATACATACATACATACATACATACATACATACATACATACATACATACATACATACATACATACATACATACATACATACATACATACATACATACATACATACATACATACATACATATATACATGCATGCATACATACATATATACATAGACCTACACACTTGCATGCATACATACAATTATACATACGTACATGCACAAATACGTATATGCAATCATACATATATACATGCACACATACATACACAAATGTATGCATACATACACAAATGTATGCATACGTATACATACATACACATATGCATACATGCCTACATATATACATATAAGCATACAAACATACATATATACATACATGCATACATACATGCATGCATACATACGCATTGATTGCATTTTTAACTTCAGCATAGTAGAGTATACCTATCGCATAGTAGAAGTACGTAACGCGGCTTATTTAAGAGATTTGAATATCTCGGGCTAGCATGGTCTGTACACGAATATCTTAAAATGGCCTGACACCCATTCGAACGGGAGCGATGATGAATATTACCCGATAAATAATTATTAGGGAAAGATGAGCAGGGTCAGGGCATGTGGTCGCTATGAAAAAACATGTAAAGTGTTCGTCACTAAAGTGTTACACTGGATAAAAGAAGGTGCAGAGGAGACCTAATATTATCGAGACATACAAGCTGATGACAAACTAAAAGGCAACAGCATTTTCTTGATTTGTCCAGTTGCCTGTTCACGATGGCACAGATATAAGATCTTTAGGAAGTCAGAATTATGGCACCATCAAGCAAAGATTCTTCAGCAGTGAACGTATGGAACGATCTGAGTGATGAGACGGTTTCGGTGGAGACGCTCGGCTTCTTCAAAACCAAAGCTTGGGCAGATGGGTTATTAAGGGCATGACGTAGGCTACATAGTGGTGGTTCTCACACAGATTTTAGTCTTCTGAACCACTGTTACAGTAGACCATGTTATGTTATGTTTACGTGAAATAAATCGTTTGAAATACCACAGTTTGGTTTGCAGCCGATCATGCTGGCAATTTCGTCCATGTGGTCGATCCAATCGACGTGGGTGGTGTATCGGGAGCTGTATAAGTAGCGCTTCCGCCTCTCCACTTTCTTCTGCTTGATTTCTTTTTCCATTCGTTCTTTACTCGGAAGGGTCTTTTCACCCTAAATATTCATTCATTTTAGCTAATTAACACCTCAATTAGTAGCGCTGAGTCGGTGTTCCAATAAGCATCTCAAACTGCATTGTGAGCTAGCCTCGACAAATTGAGTAACAAATTAATACTCATATTCGTAGCGAATTGGTTTACTGGGATGCACACAATGTAACTTACTTGGGCTTACAATAATGTAATGCCGATAAATAGCATCATCATAATTACCATAATATAGATTATAATTATATATCATTGTTATTATTATATAAATGAGTCATCCTAGGAGAGAAGATAGATGCAGCTAAGAAATAAATTAATCACTTGTCAGTATATGCAAGACTATAGCAAGAAGGGAGTTAGACCGCATTTCATTGGTTCATGGGATAAGTCTCAAATAAGGGAAAAGATGCATGCATTGGCAGACACGCATCGAGGGATGGTTCATGTAGAACAGGGGTGGCCACCGCCTTCGGCTGGGCAAACCATTATTTGAAAGCAGGCACGGGCCACGATACTCATATATGATTGTTGGTAAAGCACGCGGCGGGGTAAAGAAATATTTGTCATCGAGGTAGCCTCGTCAGAAGATTAATCCTACTAATGTTTTATTTCATATACGAATCGTCTACTCAAAGATGTATCTCAAACAGGTACGACTACATTAGGTCACTAGAACTTACAACACCAAATCTTTTGGTCTTTTATACATGCAAATTATTATGCAGTAATTGTCATCAGACGGACAAGTTGGTAGGTGTAAAATGAGTAAAAAACATTTAGAAAGGGATATAGTGCGGGCCGAATCATATTAGCATCCCGTAGTGAAAGGGCTTACAATTTGGCCCGCGGAATTCACTGGCCATCCCTGTATGTAGAAGTAGGCACCGCCTTCGGCTGGGCAAACCATGGTATTTGAAAGACAGGTGATTGACAATATCCAGGATCGATACTCATATATAAGATAGTGACGAATGTATGCGCGCACCAAGTAAGTGAGACGCAGAGAGAGACGGAGTGTAAAGAACCGGAGAAAGAAGATCATCGAGGTAGTCAGAATCGTCAGAAGATTAGATCCTTCTACTGTTGCGTCCGTATAAGATCACCCGTATACGAATCGTCTACTCAAAGATACATTTCATGCAGGTTGGAAGGAATTGGTCGGTAACTATACAATTACTATTTATTCTGGGTCTATTTATAATATAAAAACTTGTTTGGTGTTCAATAAATGACAATAATAATCATCAATTATAAAACTGTTGTTACTTCAGTACTTATGTACCGTAGTTTACATCCTCATTTAGCTAGTTCCCTACAATAGAATCAATATCAGGCTATATGCGTGTAGTGAAAGGCGGTCTTACAATAATGCCTACAGAATTCACAAAGCACTTGTATGGGACGATGCAACCGCGCATCCCGCCGAGACGATATGTACATGTAATGTATACAACCGATTATCGCAGTTTGCACTAGCCTGTCTCAACACTGCTTAACTTCGTCGATCATGCGCTTCTGAAAGGCTTATTGCTGTAAGTATACAAGCGCTTTAGTTTGCAATAGCCAAATACAATACAATACAATCCCAAAGTCGTTATCAACAAGCTGCAACCTGGGGCGTTGTGCTATTGACGCATAACCGTAAAGTCCAAATGTCTAAAGCGGCACTTGAAAGCGAAACGCAGGGCACCAGCTTATTCACGAGCGCTGCGTCGGCATTCCAGTAAGCATCACAAAGTGCCCTGTCATCTAGCCTCGACAAAAAGACATGTGATGGTATCATAAATTAAAACATTAAAAATATCTCTTGTAAGTTAATTTGTAAGAAAGCACACACTAGGAAGGCGCTTGATACTTTTGAAGATCCATAGGCCTACTACGCTTACCTTAAAAACTTCAATAGCCCAACGTGACTGTAGCTCAAAAATCGGAAACAGGCTACCGCTTGGCTGGATACAACCGATTATCGCCAGGGTGTGTGGCTTCACATCAGGTGCAAAGACGAGCTTGTACAGGTCTACAACGTTATCTTGAACCTTGTAACTCGGATGCTTCAGGAAAGGAAAGTCGATCTTGTATCCAGTGGCGTAGATTATGGCATCGATGTTGTCTTCGGTGGAACCGTCTTCGAAAGTGATTGATGTTTCGGAGATGACCTTTATGTCGCCCTTGAAAACCACACGACCGGATGCCAGCAGCTTAGGTAATTCGTCATTCACAAACAGTTCTTGCGCGTCAAAAGGGTGGTCGGGCTTAACTCCATACAACGAGTGGTCGAAATTGCTCATCAACAGTTGTGCAGACAGATAGTTTCTGAGAAAGCGAGGAATGGAGTTGATGCACCGTGTGAAGGCCACGTATTCTATGCTCAGCCCACCGTTCGTCAGTCTGGGAGTAATCCACGACTCTCTTCTCCTGCTTACATAAACCTAACACGAAACACCCATAAGATCTCCGGATTCATAGTTACTTTACGTGTAGCATATAAATTATATATATTATATATAAATTATATATATATTACATATAAATTATATATACATATATTACGTATATGATGGTGCTCGTAATTAGCTGGACTGCATCATGCTTAAACAAAGATGTAAGGTTAGCGTAAAGAACTCTAGAACCCTACTGATGGCGAACGCATGCTGCAGATACGGACCACAAGTCGTTGGCAATGATGGTCCATCTACTTAGTCTATACAGTTAAAATTCACCAATGAGGAAATTCACCAAAAAGAAATGGTTTAAGGGAGATATTTAAGAGATTATGAGGGGGAGAACATGGTGCAATACAATATAAAATTATGCTGGTGCAGTTCAGCACCCAAACGTGTTTCATATACACGTACATAGCTAAAATTATTCCAGTTTAACATCGTAATGCATTAAAGGATTAATGTTAGGTTAACAATTAGGCCTCATAGCTGCAATAAAGCTTGCCTGGCTGCAGACGTGTGCTAAGTCTGAAGCGATGTCTCCACCAGTATTTCCCATTCCAACGACAACGACCCGCTTATTTTCGAAGCCAGCCGTAGACTTGTACATCTGCGCATGGATCTGCTTCCCTTTGAATTTCGCAGCGCCTTCGAAATGAGGCATCAACGGTTCGGAGAAATGTCCGTTACACACAAGAACAGCGTCAAACACTTCGGAGGATACTGAGCCTTGAACAAGAACACTATTGGACATCGTATAACTGAAGTAATCAATCAGTCAATCAGAATTTATATAGCGCACTTCAACATACCCACTCCGAGGTGATCCCGACACCGGACGCATATACCCAAATCCCAATACGTACAGCAGTTCATATAAATTATTTCAAAGAAGATAAGTTATTGCCGTAAACCTAGAAGTTATTCCAGTAAACCTAGAAGTTGGATGAGCGATGAAAACATGTTTTAGTAAAACAAGAAGTTGGATGCGCAATGAAACCATGATGAGCAATGAAACCATGGTTTCATTGCTCATCCAACTTCATATGGCATATGGAATGTGGAGAGTGATGCAAAATGCAGGAATACCAGAGTAACTGATCAAACTTCTGGAAGGGATATATCGAAAATCACCCAGTCCATAAAAGTAGATAAAAAGATCACAAATGCTTTCACACATGAACGGAAGTACGACAAGGATCATACAAAGAAGAATTGGACGTTCTTCAAAAGTATTTGGAATTAATGATGAACAGGATATGGAGAAGTGGAGAATTAACCAAGAAAACCAATATTAAAATATACGAGACGATGATACTGTGGGGTCTTTTGGCTTGGGCGCTACTCCAATCCATTTCTAGGGACTCGATCGACTGCTAAACCGATCCGCGTATTCCTCGTCGCGGCGTCGCCATTGGGACATCTCTATCAGCCATCTCTGGATTGGGTGCTAAGTAAATCCATTGTTTTGAGATGCTCAGATATCTGGGTTGTGGTTTAAGAACACGACTGTCATGCAACTGTCTGGGTTCAAATTCCGAATCACTACGTGATGAGGGTCAGAGGAAGGGTCCTTCTGTACGGGACAGAGTGTCATATCTCACTCTAGGGCGAGATTGTAGGCGTACGCTCCTCCGCAACGCTTCTTGAGGCGCTCCTTCTAGTGGTACAGAGGTTCCCTCCCCTAAATCAGTTTCGGCGATGGTGGCCGTTGGACAGGCGCGGTATATAGTCTGTTTCTACAGCTCTTGGCCCGGTGGAGCTTGAGTTCGTAAGAGAAATCACAACCGGGAGTTCCAGTCTTGCCCCGTTCAGAACTTCACTCCTAACCACAGTTATATCTGTCTGCTCGGTACTGAAATTTACCCACGCAGACAACGTACCTTCGGCCTGGCCTTCCCGACGATTCAAATCCTGGAATCGGGCATCCATCCATCTCCTCGGATAAGCTACTGTAAAACAAGGAGTATTCCGCCTGTATAAACCCAGTTAAAGGGTTTGGCAAGGACGCTTGGCAGTTTTCGTTACCAGACATTGTCCTGTTGGTTCTCTATCCAATCAGGCACTGATTCCAAGTCTTAGACAACAATACGTCCATGGCTTTACTCAACGGGCAACACTGGCGTGGTAGGCCTATGGGCCATCGTACGTTCCACATCACCCTCAACAACATCATCAAGAATCACCGTGCCTTTCTTATCGTTGACAAGGTTGTATCGTGCTTACTAACTACTTTCCCTCAATATAATATACTACTATTTCATAGTAAGATTTTAGTTCGGGGTCCCACCCTCATCCATTCGTTGCATGAAGATTGCTATTTCCTCGGGCTGTCACGCTGAGAGCGCCTCTGAATAGCTAGTGAACTTATATTTTGTTTGGTAAAACAAGGAGTGTTGTCTCCTATATAAACCGAGGTAAAGGGTTTGGCAAGGAAGTTTGGCAGTTTTCGTTTAGGCCTGTTGCCTGTTGGTTCTCTATTATGTAGAACTGGCCAAGTCTTCGTGATGTATTAGTTAAGGCGCTTTACTAACAAGAATTAGACTCTTAGTGTCAAGTCCTTCGTGGCCAGCCAAGCTGCAGTTTCGTGTGATCGACGTTCTTCAGAAGAAGGAGACGTTTCTGGAACTTCTTGTCGAGGACAAGGTTGTATCGTGTTTACTAACTACTTTTACTTTTTATAACGATACGTCTTTTACAAACATGAGTTTGTCTTCATTCGTAGTAGTAGCACCTTGCAAATTTGTATGCACAATACATGCATGCATGCATACAGCGGAACGATATTGTTCCTTTTGGGTTTACCCTTTGACACCATGAACTACTGCAACAAATGCACATGAACTTGTATTTTGGTTGGTGATCAATAAAGCTTGTGAATTGAATTGAATTGAATGCATACATATACAGGGATAAGTGTGTTACATATTTATTTTATTTTATTTACCTTGAACGTTTATAAATAACCAATCACCAAGCAACAATCAAAGGCGCTGAGCAAATGTGAGTGAAGGACTTGCTCAAGACTCACCTCCTCTGAAACAGATGTATATAGTTAAATACACGGTACAACCGTCTCAATGGAGGCTCGAACAAGATTCTCCACGTTACATTTAAGGCGAGCGCTTTAAGCAATCGGATACCGTGTCCTACATAAGTTTAGAGGAGTATATGTGACAATCCCTTGCAGTTAAGTTGAGGTACTGACGTTGCAATGCGTTGCCTATAGGCCTACATGAGAAGAAGGGAGATGGCTACGAAGAGCCAAATGTCCGGGAAGTTAAGCAGGCGATCGGTCCCACAGCAAGTATCGAATGCGAGTTGATTAAACACTGGAGGTATCTTTATAATTTTGCTACTGAAAGAGAACATACCGGACACAGAATCCTTGACCCGGACGACCCATTGTCCTGTTACGTTGAAGTCGTCTGATTGAACGACCTCCACGACTTCCGTACGAAAACGAATGTACTTCTCCAGGTCGAAGTGTTTGGCGTACAGCTTCAGATATTCCAGCATTTTCCGGTGGTACAGGTAACTAGGAAAGTCGTCAGGAGGCGGAAAATCGCTGTAGCAAAGTGTTTCCTAGAAAAGAAGAATAAGTCTATGGACTTTAGTAGCAATTGGCGACGTAGAATATAAAAACTTTTCTCGGGTTAGAACCCATGCACCCAGAGACAAAAGTAGAAGTCGACGCCTATGGGCGTAGAGCGTAAATGTTAGTTAGCAGTGCTATGGAAAGTATAATATTATGATAAACTGGTAAATACATTCCTAGTAGGCTATTAACCAATAAAAATTATCAAAGCATCTTCGCTGATAGTCGTTAAAGGTTCGTATAGTCTGATCTGATCTAATGACTTCGATAGCGCCGTAATCATAATGTTCAGGGTCATTTAGAGTGTGACGTCGATCAAAACTCGTACTTGTCCATTGGAAAAGTCGGGTCTACCGTCTAAACCTGATGGATCAGATCATCAGATAAACCAGAGGCCAGGTGGGTAGGCAAGTTCGAAGAGGCGAGTCCTAAGTTTAGATAGACCTTGACGGAAGGAACCAGACCGCGACTGAGAACGCCCAACGCTGTTCAGTTCGGAGCACATCAAGGGTCACGACATCCAGTGATCGATTGCAATAGCTATTTGAATGAGGGGTGAGCATGAAACATAGATGGGTCGGTTTGTCTAAGACGTGTGCTACCTTGCGAAATATAGGGCTGATTTTGATATGGATTCTTTTCTCGGTAGGCAGCCTAAATATTAATATATTATATGCAGTATAGGCGTATATAATATATTAATATTTAGGGGTTGTTGTCGTGACTCGGGCAAGAGTGTTTTGAACCATTTGTAGTTTGTGCATATATCCTTTTTCGATACCAGTGAGAAATGAGTTACAGTTAGTAGTCAGGTCTACTGGTTAATTTAACTTGTACCTGGATGCGGTGTGACATCCCGAATAATCAATAAACGAAGATATATATATATGGAAACCAAAGCATTAGCCAGTGGAATTTAAAACATTATGAGGCAAAACAGATTTAAATTCTACCAATATCCTGTATCAAAATTGGGCTTATCTGTACAATGTCCGAACATGGTTAAAAATGACATGACACCGCGCCGAAACTGCCTGCTCAACCAGTGTGGTTAACACGCAAGCTTCCCAACTGGACAGACGCCAACCCAATCAAATTTTCCGAGTTGCTGAATTGTACGAATTGTACCCAGAAAAAGAATTTCAGTGTTATAAGATCCACTCTAGATATGTAATATTATTGTCTTTGCCAATGTTTTAATTCACTGCATACATTCATTCATTTCAGATATTTATATAGCGCCCCTTCAAGATTTCTACTCAGAGGCGCTCCCGACTACAGCGCGGACACTGAATCGGAGTTTCACGCCGAAGCGCATGAGCAATTGCGAGTGAAGGACTTGCCCAGGGTCCCTACGCGGCGGCTTGAGGTGGATTCGAACCCGCAACCCTCCGGCGCAAGGCACCGAATATACCCCCTTGAGGTGGATTCGAACCCGCAACCCTCCGGCTGCAAGGCACCGAACATACCTCTACACCACCGCGCCCCATATATATAGGCCTACCGAGAGAATAACTATAGTTACATTTCCTTTATATATTCAGCAAAGTCAGGATGGAGCAAAAAATCAATATCGAGCCGAGGGATATTAAAGTAAGTCCATTCATCATATCTTTCTCTCACCGTCATATCTTACTCATCTCGGCCTTTAGTCTCTTTCTCTCTGAAATTCTCCAACCGCTCCTTATAGTCTATGCTGTACCAGCTCTTTGGAATGAACTCCCAAAAGACATCCGCCAATTTGCTTATGCTCCCATCTATAGCATGTTAATTTCACCTCTCCTCCGCTTGCACTCTTCTCTGCAGCTTTCCACTCACGACTGAAAACCGAACTCTTCCAGCTATCGTATCCTTCGCCATGTGCACAACACGACCACCATCAATCATCAACTATTTCCACCGTAGCACTGTGCTGTCTCCTTGACTTGACCTCCCCGCATTCTAACCTGGCACCGGAACGGACAGAACAATCTGGCTATAGTGGACTTGATTGATATAGCGCCGGTCAATAGACTGGTCTCCCTGGCTTTTATGTGGCGCTGAGAAATTTAGGAGATTTACATTACATTACAGAGGACCTTGGTTGCAATGGCAGTCAGAAGCGAAATCTGCCAAAGGGAACTTACTCAGAGTCTGATTCGATATGGGTTTTGGCTAATTTGCATCACCATATACGAGGTATCGTGTTGAAGTTAACCCACTGCATGATAGATAGGTAAGAAATTATTAAAATTTATGGTGAAAGTATAAGTAGTAAAGAGTATCCATACTTTGCAGGTGTTTGTGATGGTAGATAACATGACGCTCGATTGCCCTTTTGTCGGAGTTTCCTCGTAATTCCACACACCACCGACTGAATTTCTCTTTTCAAAGCACACAGGACGAAGACCTTCTTCCAGACATTGCTTAATGGCTGGTAAGCCACTTGGCCCAGCTCCAATCACAGCCACCTTCATTCTGGATAACGAACTAATAAGCATGCATATACGGAACACCGACTAAATCGTGCAGGGAAATCGGCGGACAAAACGGGGCTTAGGTAAGAACGAAACAAAGCAGGACAAAGAATTGTAAGAAAAAATAGCGCTTTACATGTAATGTAATGATTCTATTGACATAGCGACCTTCGGCCTACATAGCGAACTTCGGCTTCTACGATACAAGATTCGTGATAGGCGACATGTGGGATTATGGGCATTTGACTTCCCCTGTAGAACCCAGCTGCATTGGACGACAGAAACTCTACTATTATAGTCAATAAAAAAATATATACACACTATACCATTACACAGTTTATTCGAAGACAAAAATTTCACTGGGGTCACCCACTCACCATGGCAAGTAGGCATATATAGCTCATCAAACGGAGTGGAATAGCCTGTAGCATCTATTCACAGGCAAAATAGTTCATTGTTTTCTGTACTATTTAACACAGAAATTCATATATCCGCTGCGGGATATAATATAATACAATTCATGTACACAGATATAATATAATGTAATTTCACTCTAATGGCTTCCACCAGGATTCCAGCAACTCGCATGTGGTATACTAACTTAATTCACTCTCAACATATAAGCCTAACAATTTCATAGATTTCTCACTGCGTGTATACCTTCTGTCGAATACGTTCACGACGAACAGAACGACTTTAACAGCGACAGTGTTGTGCCAAAACCACAGCAGCTCTGCCAACAGTAGGCGGCTAACTGATGTCCCTTAAAGTCCAACGTCTTCACGTCGATCGGTGATGAGATCTTTTTGCCGAAAGATTTAAGACTGCTCTATGGGCCCTAGTCCTGCATTGCCATCCATCAAACATTAGATACAACGATCTATGCATCCAAAAATACCGCTCTAACCTGCATTGTAGGCCTATACGATGCGCCTGTGTCGTTTAACCTGAGCGATTGCTATGTCTGTCTGGTTAGAATACCTACTCACATCCACCTATTTACATATACAAATTCAAAACCCTCTTAATAGCCTCCACAGGCATGAAAGCGCTAAACATAGGCCGACACAATGCCCGCGTTATACATACGTCAACCGAATAGGCCAATCACTGATCCGTAACATTAGGCCTACTCGCGTATCGATCCGTAGAAGACCTTGAAACTACCCAATTTAATTGCATCGTACTTCATTCATGACATTAAAGATTGAAGTTCGCGAGCTGAAATTACATACTCAAGGACTCGTAATCCTACTTATTATTAAGTATTAAAGTTCGCGAACTGAAAGATTTTATTCATAATCCTAGGCCTACAGACGAAAAAATGCGTTTCACAGAGCATAATTAATATGCTCTGTAAATCGCTTTGGCTTCTGAGTAATATCTCCGCAGACTACCAAAAATGCCAATCACCAGTTTCAATCAATCGGGCCTGCACAGTAGCCCTTGAACTTCCCATGTAGACTAACTGCATTGCACGTCATGGTAAGAAATTTTGTACGTTAGCGAGTGGAAATGGCATGCTCATCTAAAAGACGGCAATGTGCCAATGATCGAAGAATTGATACGTGTCACTCACTCGCCAGTGTTTAATCTAGACGTCTCTGGGGGGGGTAAAGTTCCTCCCCAGGATCGAGTTTTCCCCTCCCAGAAAAATTAAAGAGATGACATTTTTGCCCCAAGAAAAATTAAAGACATGTAATTTTGTAGGAATATTGTCTTGTTGGAAAACTCTCGATACTACCCCCCCTCGCAGTGGCGGCGCTACAGCAGGTCGCAGCAGGTCATTTGACCTGCTTATTTTGCTCCCGACCTGCTTAATGACCTGCTTAAAATTCTTTGGAATTTTTAATATCTTCTTTTCATTTCAAACATCAACATCTGTCCCATAGGATCACTATTGCAATTATTAGATCTAAACGACATTTAAACGTTTATGTCAGCAGAAGCCTATGTTGTAAACCAGGGGTCTCCAAAGTACGGCCCGCGGGCCACATCCGGCCCGCTAAGGCGTTTAATCTGGCCCGCGGAGCTCTCCTTGAAGAAACAAACTATATTGGGAAAATTGAAAATTTTAACGCCGCTGTACTCTGACATGCATATTGACAAAATCCATGTCGCTGTTTGTAAGGCACTGTGCCTGATATGCAATGACACCATTGCAGTGCTTAAGGAGAACAATATTCGGAGACATTATGAATCCAAGCATTCATCGCATTACTCACAATTCACTGGACAGCTGCGCACAGAGACATTTTTTCTTCGGAGTTTTGGCCCGTGATGCTTTAGAAAGTCAGCAATGTGGCCCCCCCCCTTCGTTGGAAAACTATGGATACCTCTGTTGTAAACTCTAAAATTGAAAGCTCATGTAGGCTTTGCCGTCGTTACGTCAAAAATTAGTGGAAATAAATAGCCTACAATAGGGCGTCGTCGATTACTAGGTCTTCTCCAAACTAACCTTTTCGCGTCGATGCCTTTTCAGTTGTTTATGTATATATTCGTTTATTGAGAAAAACAATCTGACAAAAAACGCAGAAATGCTCAATGAGTGATATTAAATGGATAATTAAAGTTAATTAGAAAATTTTAGAATAAACTAGTAAATATTTTTATATAAAGATCCGGGAATAAATTGAGAGTTGTTACGAATTGCATCAACGTTATAATTATGCATTAGCAAAGAAATGAATAAATAGCAATAAGGCGCTACAACATTGGAGATATCTTCGAAAATAAATCTGGCGGAAAACGCGTTAAGCAGAATCATCTGACTGTTAGCCTAAATTAAATGTCGACGTTGGTGTAGTTCTGAACGATAATAATGGCTAATGTTAGCGAATTGCAGGAGCTAAACGATGTTTCTGTAAATGTTCAAAACGTGGGTCATGCGACTCGTGCGTCTTAATTATTAGCATAGGCCTACATGTTCATTATGTTCATCAGTACTTACAAATCTAGTAAAGTAACTAAAGTTTAACATTTTAATGCTGAATTCTTTTTAAATTTATTTGAATATGCTACAACAATTTTGCTATAAGCGTTCAATAATAATTTTCTTCGTTATATATACATGTATATATATATATAGGCCCCTTATATATATATATATATATATATATTTATATATATATATATATATAAAAATTATGCTGCTTGATGCGTCAAACTCAAACATTAATTTCTTCGACCTGCTGAATAACTCCCATGACCCTGACGCGACCTGCTGAAATTGTATAGCTGGCGCCGCCACTGCCCCCCTCGAAAATTCTTCTTGGAAGAAGTCTTGTTACTACCACCCCTGGAATATTGTTGGAAAATTGGTGTTACTACCCCTTGAAAGTCCTTGGAAACTCTCCTTGTTACTACACCCCTCGAAAATCCTTGGAAAACTGTCGTTTCATACTCCCTCGAAAATTCCAGGAAAAAATTTTTGAACTCTTATTGGTAAACACTCGTCACTACCCCCGGTCGTCAACTTTTTATAATAAGCTGGATACCCCCCAGAACCCTCGATTCCCCCGACAGCAAGGGTCACTCGCCTCACAGCGACAGCATTTTAGACCAACGATGTTTGCATTGTACTGCGCAGAGTCGGACTGTCGGACTGGGGCCAGTGTGGAGCCTTGCCATTTCAATTATGCGAGGACCCCAGGCCTAACCTGGCCCATAAAATGCAACATTAACAAGTTAATTTCTTTTGGGCATATTCCGCACATAATAAAATATAATATAAATAATAATAACAATATTAATAATAATGATCTTCAAGCGTTGCTGTTTGTGTTTTAAGTGTTGTTTAATATACTATTTTATTTATTTATTTTAATGTAAATTGTTTCCTGTTTAACTCTAAGAAATTGTCAAATGAAAAAGTCGTAGACGTAGGCCTTATAATTATCCTATCCGCCATATGGACCACACGAACTGAAACCAGAGGCCCAGAGGGACCCTTGTGCCTTGACACACGGGCACAATGGCCAGTCCGTCGCTGGTATTGCGTACAATGTGAGCTATAATGCAAAACGATTAAAACAGTCAGCCAACTGAAAGGATTTATAGAAGTCCGTTAAATGCGCCACTTGAAAGATCCACAGGCTACTATTGCAATTGCAACATCCATAAATATTCGCATAGCGCTCACTATCATATTACAGTATTATTACTGCAGTGTGTAAGATGGATAATTCTTCGCATAGCCCATTATATCATTTTTCACGTTAGCCCCTAGTGAGAATCCGCTAACGAACTTTATAATTGCAGAGTTCTTCGTTAGTGTACTTTATCTAATGGAATTGCAGTGTTCTTGTGGAATAAAGTTATCTATAGCTAAATGGACATACTCGTATCTGTGTATGTGGGTGGTTGGGTGGGTGAATAGATGGATGGTTGGGTAAGTGGGTATACGTGGGTCCGTGGATGGATGGGTCGATGGTAGATTGGTTGACAGAAGGTAAGGCTAGCATACAGAAGGAACAGTCCGACAGATAAAATTAATAGCAACACAGGCAGGCATACCTGCGGGTTGCAAAGTAGGCCTAAATGGAGAAGGACACATTGGCAGACCGGTACTTATGTGCTTCGCTCCCACCAGCTCACATGCAGACAACCGGTCAGGCTGACATCCAGGCCGTAGTTACAGACACCCATCTGTCAAATGGATCTATTATGTTAATAAGGATCAGTTACATTGCCCTCCTTTCCGACCACGGACATAGTCCGACTGGGCAGCTCATGAACATCTCCAATATGTAGGCCTATATGCAGACGTTTTTACATAATGACCGTATGGCCTCGACCCCGTTTACTTTTAATGACTTGATCGGCTGAGATCCTTCACCATCGCTGCCCGTTTGAATTGGAGTCACGCCATCAACGGTTCTCCTTTCCACCTGCAAGGTCCCCTCCCTCCGTGTACATATAAAACAGCAGTTAAGAATGCAAAAGAAAGAAAGAAAGAAAGAATGATTTGTCGCGTGTCGTTGTTTGGTGTCAAGAATACAAGAAGTTCTACAGAATCGTGTCGAGTGTTGTCTATGTATTGTTGATAACGCGTGATCGTCTGACGGTGGTGTTGTTAAGCCCTCTGACAAACTACAGAGGCCGTACCAATGGGAATCCAGCCAGGTCAGCGAATCACCGGGTACCAGAAAGAAGTGAGGGAAGAACCACGTGCCCTTTGCGCCCTCGGTATAATTATACCTGCCGATCCGACGAACAAACGAGTAGTGAGGCAGGGAGCGGCGCGTTTCCCGTTTCAAAACCGCGACAGAAATAAACCACCATCGGTAGGCGAACCTGGTACCACGTACCTGCACAGAGGCACATGCATGGGACGTGCGTTCTAACCAATGAAGCATCTTATCTCCCTCTCCACCCTTCCCTGTCTGTCATCCAAGCGACTCGCAAGTTTTAGGGAAATAGAATTAGCAGACACCTTCCTCAAAGCCCAGTAAATTCACTAAAATGTATACGTCATCAGATTTTATTCGCTATGTTATCTGGGTGATGATGATCGATGTAGGCTACACTATAGAAACGGCGCTGTTGAACGGAATGAACCCAGTCTGATGTTCTTAGATAACTTCAACTCAAATTACTCAATATAATGGCGATATAATGTTCTGGGGTTAGGCCTAGCTTAAAGTAAACGGACGAACATCAATCTCATAAGACTCCTTATTTTAATTTTTGAGATTTCTAGTTTTGATCTCTTTCTTTGAGAATCATCGTCTTACAGATTACTGGCGTCGCTGACATGTAGAGTTAGCCTAATTTTCTTCCTCTCCCTCTGTTTCTCTTGTTCCAAACTCGACTGAGGGTAGTCGTATCCACAATTTACACCACACAGTCGTGCAAGATCATCAACTAATCTAATCAACCTAATCTAATATTGAAATTTCTATAGCACCGTCAACGTAATGCATGAGGCATCAATCAATAGGCTAGCTATGTCGCTTCTAATCCAAAAACACAAGCCAATATCTCAAGCAGTGAGCTGAACCAATGAACGATTAACAATAATAATCAGCGCAGAATAAGCTGGTGCCCTGCGCTTGGCTTTCGAGTGGCGCAGAACCAATCAGAACGAATAACCTCTATGGGCCTCCTGTCGTTGTTTACTGCATAGGCCTAAAGCATCAGCCGATTCGCGTCAGAACCAATCCGTAGACGTCAATATAAGAAAATAAGCTGTCTATAATATTATAAAGAAAATTCGACGAATAATAGTTAACATGATTGTGGCGTAAGAAATAATTATTGTCTGTAGAAAATAAAGCACTTTATTTAATATCCAGTGTAATAAATTAAGTGGAGACATCTGTGGATAAGGAAGCAACCGAATATACATTTATGCACGAGTTTCCATTCGTCAGGTTTTGTTCAAAGTAGGCATACTTTACAAAGCTGATGAACGAGTTTCAATATTATTGTTCAAAGTGGTTTTACAAAGCTGACGCCAAAATAATAAACTTAGTTAAACTGAGAATATTCCAGTATTTAGCGTATACCTAATGTATTGGTGCAGGAACTGGATTCTGACAATTACTTTAATTTCAACGCATTTATGTTGCGTTGGATCGGACACCGGTGTTAGTGATGACGTTGATGATGGAGGATGGTCAGTTGTATAGCGCTTTAATATTTCTCTTGATTAATGCTGAAATAAGGTGGCTGTAAAAAGTCAAAATATGAAAGAATGTGAATTTTTCCAATTAAAGTTAACTTCAGTAAGAGGAAACTTTTGTGAACGTGAAGTGGTAGAGAATTCCAGATGATGGTCTGTGAATGAGCATAGACCAGTGACAAGTACCAGAGAAAACATAGTTCAAGGTGATAGTCAAAGATAGGATTCCCCTAACTCTATGTACAATTGAATAAAGTAGGTAGGTTGACACATGACGTGCACTTGATTTGTACATGAGGAATGATAAACGGTCACATACAGGAATTTATGTAGAAAGAGACAAAAACGTGAAAGGTGGGACATTATCATCACAGCCTGATGTGGGCCAAAACTGTTTAGATCTGAATTCTAGGAGTGGTTAAATGCTCCATGTTGCCCCATGAATGGGTGCCCATAAGTTGCAGCTTGAAACAGATTCACTCTTGTACAGAAGAGCAAAGGCGAAAGAGTGTGTACAGTGTGACCTATGGAGCCGATTTCAATGCACAGGCTTACATGCTGATGACAGGCTTTTATTGGTAACAGTTTGGCTGCCATGAAATATTCTAATAAGTTTGTTTATCATCATTCCCAGTGAAATTATATCCAGAGTAGCAGAGGTTGCTTCAATTTGAGCATTTAGGTAGAGTGTCATGCATGACTGAGATGATAAGGGAGCGCTCATGAGTAGGTTTCTTGAAGGGGCGCTATATAAATTCTCATAATGAATGAATGAAGCAGTGGAGGACAGAGGAAGTACAAACAAAATTGTTGATGTGAAATGTTGGTGAATTACGGTATTTCAGAGGATCAGTGAAACTTTGAAGTATTGTATTTGGGAGTGATGAAAAGGTCACATAGTGTAAGTTAGTCACCAGCTGACTTATTTATTGTGTGGGTTAGGAAGCAACCAGGTTATTGGAAATGGTTATCCTATTGTGGGATTTCTGCAACCAACTAATGCTTTTACTGAAAACGTGATTAACCTCAGCAGTGCTGTTGTTAACAGCTTATATGGGGGACATTTAATAAATCATCTTGACTTACTGTACTATCTTCTGTACTATATGAAAGATTGTGTGTAAAAATATGATCAGAGGCAAATAAATTACATTTTTAGTGGAGATGGCCAAATGTATAAAATAGTGTGTAATTGGATGTTTTGTCACACTGGGTTTGTGTTTTAGGTATACTGATCCAGCAAAATTGATTGCCTACCCTGGTCCATGCAATATTGAAGTTAGAGAGGCGTCTTCCCTTACACAAGAGGAATTTCTTAAAAGGTCAGCATTCAGTTGTACCATGGATTTGTTAATGTTGTTGCTTAAATAATCTTTACTAATTTGCTAGACATATGCCCATACTTCATAACAACAATGCATACACTAGTAAATAATTAGCAAAATGTTAGTAGGGCAAAACCAATGCAATATTATAGAGTTTTTATAGTCTAAATATACAGTTATAACTGTAGCTCTAAAACAAACCGCATAATACTTTACATAGGCCTTCAGCACTGCGTGATAAATTCTTTTTGCTCATTTCTGTTTCCGCAAATACATAATTTTTCACTGCAGTATGAAACTGTTTTGTTGTAATATATGCTTACAGTGCTTATAAAGTTCTCAGTGTTGGCACATTTTACATGATAATAGTTTAAATCGTAATGATTTTGAACTTATATTTTTTTTATTATTATAATTATTAATTAAATTTGTTGATTTAATATAATTATCATGGCAAAATATTAAGAGATGTGCTCTCCTATATTTATTGATTTAGATATGCTTATCGAGAACCTGTTGTTATTCGTGGAGCTAGTGACAACGCCGTAAGTATTTTGACTCCTCTGGGTGAAACTAAGTGCAGCATGAGAATGCACAATTGCACATGGTCTTTTAAAATGGGATCACTGTGGTAGGCAGTTTCAGTTTAATGCGCGGTGGTGTAGGGGTATGTTCGGTGCCTTGCAGCCGGAGGGTTGCGGGTTCGAATCCACCTCAAGCCGCCACGTAGGGACCCTGGGCAAGTCCTTCACTTACAATTGCTCATGCGCTTCGGCGTGAAACTCCGATTCAGTGTCCACACTGAAGTCGGGAGTGCCTCTGAGTAGAAATCTTGAAGGGGCGCTATAAAAAGTGCTCATACATACATACATAATGAAGATGATTAGCTCTCCTCTGTCAAGGCTTGTAACTGGCACCCAAAATATGGCAATGGTGGAGTTTGATTGCACTTGGCTGGATGATTATGTTGTATCTATATATGTATTAAGTCACTTATATAGTTCCCTTTGAGAACCTATCAAAGGCATTTAAACTTACAGATCTTACAAAGGTCTTACAGGTCTTAAAAAGTACTTTTTATTGTAGATGATATAGTTCATCAGGAATTTTGTCTTTTGGTACACTTATGTCATGTCATCCTTGATGGAATGAAAAGTGACATACCAGTACTTGTAATCGTTAAACTCTGTTGGTGCAATGTTTACAAAGTTTTTATTGCTCCCTGTCAGATCTTGTCTGTATGAACGACATTTATTTTCAGGATGTACGGCGAATCTCTCGTCGAGATAATATGCTGAATAAGTATCGGCGAAATATCATTCGACTGAGCTCTGCTAACACACATTCCTACCAGAAAAGTAATGAGCTGTTATCTGACTGGTTTTTAGTGTTTATACACTAAGCCTGAATTTCTTAAATGTATAAGAATATCTCATCTGTTTCTCTTAAATACACATTGTGTGTTTTCATGTTGGTTTGTTGATGTCTGCGTCTATTTTCAGTTTAAGTTTTTCGTGATTTTTGTTGTAATGCAATTGTAAATGTAACTATCAACTTTCTGTAGCGCTGATGTCTAATGCACATAGTGTGAACCATGGGGCCATTCATTTAGTTTATATGGTTTATTCAGAATCGAACAGTAAAATGATCGAACAGTATGGGTGATCAAAGTACATAGCAAGTTAAATGTCTCAGAATTGTTCATCAATGATCCTGTGTAGTAAACGATTCAATGGGGAGAAGAAGCTGACTCAGCTTATCTAGTCATCCCCATGATTATTATGTTGCAATAGAATATTCCATCAACAAGATGTACTGTGATTGTATGTGACCAAACGTATGAGACAATGAAACACAGCTGTTCGAGTGTCCAACAATACTTAGTGAATGCAGTCAGTAGAAATCAATCAAATAGTTTTTATAAGTACTTTTAAATGCTATTAATGAATGTGACTCACGTATATTAGTATTAATCGAATTCCATAACTGTGGGCCTTTAACTCTAACAGAAAAATATCGGACATTTATTCTGCAGACCTCAGATCGATAGTCTGTCTTGTTTTGTCTGTCCACATTTTCTTGATACCGTAATCTGACATCTTAGTATTAGTTTGTTTTCTTTGTACTGCAATTAGCATTTGTAAAGAATAAATTGTAGGATCAGATTTAAATAGACTTGAGCTTCTTGGTGTAATATATCTAACTGATATTTGCATTGTTTGTGCCAACAGCTGATGTGACACTTGAGAAGTATGTGAATGGAAATACTGAAGCCACAGACGCTGAATGCACTTGGCAATGGTGATGTCTTTTGAAATTCTTCTTTAATCTAGTAATTTACTTGCATCAGACTGCTTTCTTGAAACAAAGACCATGGAATTTATGTTGCAGATATGTAAATTAACTTCCTTTTAGCGAGGTCTTGACATTGGGGTCGCATTGATGCTCTCTCTCTCGAGACTTGCACCTCTGGATGTCCTCCAATCGGCTCTCAGGGAATCCAAATAAGACGCAGTTCATCTGGTTCGGCACTCGTCAACAACTTTTTAAGCTAGATTAAATATAGACTCTTCTATAGCATTTGAGATTCCCATCAAACATACATACACAGGTGGGGTATAAAAAGTACTCATGCATACAGGGAGGGGCCAATATTTTGAGATTTCTGCATACGTTCTAAAATGGATGGCCCCAATGGCACATGAAATCGAACTACAGCCAGTTCAAAATGCCGCAGCAAGATCAGCCATGTCTGTCTTGTTTTGTCTGTCCAGATTTTCTTGATACCGTAATCTGACATCTTAGTATTAGTTTGTTTTCTTTGTACTGCAATTAGCATTTGTAAAGAAAAATTGTAGGATCAGTAAATATTTTTTTCTTGTTGTAATATATCACTGATATTTGCATTGTTTGTGCCAACAGCTGATGTGACACTTGAGAAGTATGTGAAGGAAATACTGAAGCCACAGACGCTGAATGCACTTGGCAATGGTGATGTCTTTTGAAATTCTTCTTTCCTAGTAATTTACTTGCATCAGCTGCTTTCATGAAACACAGACCATTGAATTTGTGTTGCAGATATGTAAATTAACTTCCTTTTAGTAATCAGTTTTCCTGTAAGTTTTTTCTCCAAAGACTGGAACTCAGCCTTGAAAGGGCAGTAGTTTTATGCTGTGTTTTCAAAACTTGAAATTGTGCTACAGTATTTTACTCTAAGGTCTTTCACAGTTTTTAGCAATATTCTGTAATATATAAAATTCTGAATGTAAGTGCTTCAGAGTTCCCAAATTGTTTGTTGTTGAGCTGCAATGTGTTATTGCCTCTGAATGTGGTTGTTTCTTTACAGAGACGTTCTATTGGTTTGGTGATAACAACCACACGGAATGGGAAGAACTGTTTGAATCTTATCAACCACCACCTTACAGCTTGCCACAGTTGGACTGGGGCATACAGCTATGGAGTGGCAGGTTGTTCTAAAATTTATCTGAGATATTGTTTAGAACTGGAATCAAGCACTGCTAACATTTCTTGTTTTTTTGCCTGCTGAGGGTGAGCTGTTCTTGGCATTTTGAAAAAAATTATCTTTTCTTGGCATTTGAAGTAGTTCCACTCAGATGTACTCTGAAACTTTATATGCGCATCAAGCCTGGGTTCGGGTTGGAAACAGAGCTTTTGCAGACAGGCTGGCATTGTGAACGACTGAACATGCAGATCAGCCCAAACTGCTGCTGGGGTACAGCAGCATGATGGTGCTTTCGATGGCTGTGAGGAGTGAGGGACCCCATACCCTCGTGTTACATCTCACTACTAATGGATTTGCATATTCTAATAAATCCTTAAATAAGCTAAGTTTCTGTTCTAAATTTTCTTGCAAAGGTGCTGGGACCGGAGTACCATTCCACTTCCATGGACCAGGATTTGCAGAAGTTATTTATGGCAGAAAGGTATGATTGCTTAGAAGCTTGGTTAATTATGGTTAATTATGTGTTCTCTTAAATTCTTAATGTTCATTCATTCATTCATTCCAAAGATTTATATAGCGCCCCTTCAAGGTTATTACTCAGGAGCGCTCCCGACCCCAGCACGGCTGAAAAGGACAGTTTTGAGGCAAGAATAGAACGATTCAAAGTGGATTCTGGGATGCAATGTGTTGGTACATGATCTTTTATTAAGAATTAATTGAGACTATGCATGTTCAGTGAGGGTCCTCAGGAGGGCATGGAGGGGGTCATCCAAATATGGATAAAGGGGAGGTGTAAGGCCCAATGAAGACATCCTCATCCAAATTTGGACTTACTAGTTATTTCAGTACAGCCTGTGCCGTAAACACCAACTATGGTCAGACATTGGACATCTGGAAATGCTGGCTCATAAGTGGACTTGACTGGGAGCAGCTTAAACTGTACCA
Organism: Aporrectodea caliginosa; assembly: GCA_020284085.1. Classification (NCBI taxonomy): domain Eukaryota; kingdom Metazoa; phylum Annelida; class Clitellata; order Crassiclitellata; family Lumbricidae; genus Aporrectodea; species Aporrectodea caliginosa. The sequence continues at coordinate 304,577 of JACEVL010001052.1, forward strand.
CATTATGCATGTCACTGGGGCACAGCAGCATGATGCCACAAGGCAGAAGCGAAGGGTAATGACTAATGCCAACAAACAAGGGAGGGTCCAAAGAAGGTCATTTAGACATGAATGTTTATGCGGTTCAAACAGAAACTCCACTAAGCCTCTTCAAGTTGGGTGGTTTGCTTCTTCTTAATTTAATAGAAAAGATCCTTAAACCGTATAAGATAATGCCTCTTAGAATTACATGCATTATGTATTGATAGCCATAATAATAACCTGTTAACCATGCCGCTGCTTTGCTCACCTCTCCCAAGTGATGACAATTGTGGGCATTTGTTTGAACACAGCGATGGTTCCTGTATCCTCCACATCAGATGCCTAGATTTCAACCAAATGGCACAACCCTCCAGTGGCTCGTAGAGGAGTATCCAAGGTTGTCATTGGATGGCAAGCCCTTGGAATGTACTGTGGGTCCTGGTGAGGTAGGTAGAAGACATGGCTCTTCCCATTTCAGTAGCCTGTGAATTTGCAGTTATGTTTGCTGTCACAAATGGTTTCAGTCACATCCAACATAGTGTTCTCTGACTGGTTGCACTTAAATCAGCATTATGAAGCGCAAGGTACTAATATTTACTTGCACAATCTGGAATACCAGTATGTTAACTTTCACTTGTGTTTTGGTTTTGTCCCATTCAATTATAACAAGTCCTGCCTGTTTTGAGCAATAGACTAATCTAATCTGTCTTTTGTCAAAGTTTAATGCTATGAAACATTTATATATTTTCTGAACTTGTTTTCAGAATTCTTCTATATAGGTTTAACATTCCTAATACGTAGAAGTGTTTATTGCAAAGGTAATATACTTTCCCGATCACTGGTGGCATGGAACGCTCAACATCGACACAAGCGTCTTCATTTCTACTTTCCTCGGATGACATTCCTACTGGTGTCACATCTAAATGCCCGGCGGATTACAGGGTGAAATAACTTACGACACATATTACCAGCTGCCATTCTATATTTATTACTTTATTCAAACATCTTAGGACCATTGGTGTTGGATATTGGAGAAGTTTGTCTTTTGCCCAATTGAATCATTTTAATAATTTCTGCAATTTTTGACTGCTGTCGTTTCTAATAATTCTGTTACAAGTGATACAACGTTGCCACTACCTTGTAGGAAGATTTTCAGGTGTTTGTTAATGAGACTGTTTTAGTGTATAATTTTGTTGAATGGATATCGTTTGAGTAAAATAATCAGATTTAAAGAAATGTTTTTAAATTTCAGTGTTCATTGTTTTATTTCTCTTGAAATTCAAACAGTATTATTTTCCTTTTAGAAGTAATTAGCTTTAAATAATTTTACTTTCTACCTTTTGAAACCATAATTTTCGCTGTTTATAAGTTGCTTGTAAGTCAGTATCGAAGGTCCAATCTAAATTCTTGATTCATCTGGTAGTAACAGGATATCTCCAGAAGTCTTAGTGCATGAAATTTCGTCTTTAGTGACAATGATATTGTTGCATGGATAGTCACAAAATGGGGCTTGGTAATAGCTGAAATGAGCAAATTTGAAAACAAGAAGAAAATTCTTAATAATTTATTCTAAATGTGATTCAGAAATATAAAGATTACAGCAAACCAGTCTCTTGGCTTATAAACTTCAGAACACCATCGACTATTTCTGGATAGTTCCATTTCAGTGGCAGAGACATATTATTAAGTACTTTCTCTTTAGAGTAACAATGACGGTTTGCTAAATGGCATATACTTGGATCTGCAAAGTCAACAGTTATATAAAGATTTTTGAAACAATACATACTTAAGTTCTTAACTATATCTGTTTTCAAAGATTTGTGTAAAAGGGAATGAAGCTGAAGTGAATGAGGGCAGAAAACATGATATTCAGACCAAAACTGAGGTTTTGGAATGTGTTAAACCAGTGCTGAAGCATGTTGTGTGTGCAAACGAGTCCTCCCATTTTTCAGACCTGTCTAGTACAGGTGCTCTAAAGTGATGATTACTGGACTGGAACTCGGTTTTCTTTGGCCCATTTCTTCATCGTTCGAACAATGTATTCAACCTGAGGGTTGGCTGTACTGTGCAGCATCCGTATGATGTCTGTTAATGTTTCCCTAACAAAACAAATCTCCATGTTACGATTAAACAACCTACAGCATTACCTTATTATATTATTTTATCAACTGACAAGGTTGCAAGTGTCTGAGTAATAATAATTACATACCACTATTATACCTGGTAAGGTACTACCGGGTATATACAACCCAACAGCTATTAGCATATGGTTATTAGTTAGTGTCTTCACTTAATGGCTATTAAGAATTTATTCATAATGATATCGTAGTGACTTAGTCTAATGGTTATTAATTGTTTATTTATGATATGTAATCGTGAGGTCATAGCTTAAAGTTAACACTCTGAATTCTCAATAAGTGATATCATAGCTTAGTCATCCTTAAGTTAACATACTTTGGTTCATGTCCGGCGATGATCATCTGGAAGACGCCAACACAGGCGCCACGTTTTCCTTCCCAGTATTCAGGGTTTGGTTCAAGACGCTCGAGAACATCAAAAGCTTTGGCAGCATAGTAGAACAGCCCCATCTGAAAAATTTAACCAATTTAGAATACAAATGTAGAATGTGCTTTCCTTAACAAAGAATTGTGTGCAACTTTGATTATGACGATTGTATGCATGGATATAGTCTGCGATGTGCATAACACCTGGGTCTCGTCTTGGATACATTAATCTTGAGTTAATCTGGAGGCAGGATGTCTTGGGTCTTATCTTGGTCCTGCCTGTCGACGTTTTGTGGGCAAGCTCTGAGACCCTATGTTGGCAAGTTAGAAAATGCTCATGGATAGGCCTACTACCACACATATAATATGTATAGCCAGAAATAAGTTTCCAAGTGGGGTACTATCATGAGAATAGTTAATTCATCAGTTCGTAGTTCGTACCTGCAGTGCATTGTTGTGGATTTCCAAGGCTTAACAGATTGATAGCTGTTGACTGTCCAACTGCACATTATTAAGCTGTGAGCCCAAACAGCAGTTGGTCTGAAATAATTAATCATTATGTTCCTTTGGTTGTGTTTTGGTATAACATTCATAAATAAATACCTTGTAGCAATCGTTGGAAATGAGTTGTAAGAGACTGAATGAGTCCCCAGATGTCTCCATCTTAAGGTACAATTCCCATGCAAGGCGAGGCTTTCGGTTCATTATAACTGCAACAAAGAACATGACATGAATGCCATTTGTTTAGGTAAAACAGGACTGAGTTTATGTCAAATTTAACAACTATTGTCAAATGTTTATGTTCTATCACAACTGCTTTATGATATTGTAAGAGATACAGTTCATCCATGTTCTAATTTCTAGGTAACTTATTTGTCTCCCCACACAGCCAAAGATAAGGAGGTGAAAAGGTAGTTAGTAAATTACTGTGCAACAGTGGAAATGATGTAGGTATGCATGGATGTAGTCTGGTTGCCGCCCTTGGGGCAGATACTCGGGAGTCTGGATGCCCTCTGACAAGCCTCGTGATAATGACTGCATTAATTATAACAATACTACTACCAGAAGTAGTAATAATGACATTTATACATGTAATACTATTAAAATCAATCATTCCCAATAAGTCACTATAGGCAAGTTACAATAATTAAGAATAAACAAATTATAAAAAATGATGAAGGAAATTTTACTCACAACATCGAGCGAGCCAACTGAGATAAACATAATCATTCTTTATCTTCTCGCTCTGTATCAGCTGAAATGCCTGCAGAGACAAAAGAACAGTTTTACAGAGGCACAACATAATGCAACAAACTGGCAGTTCCAAACCACTTGTGGGAAAGCAACTATTTGTCTATAAACATAAGATGTGGCAAAATTTTGACATATTCAATGCTTGGCTAAAGTTTATGCAACCTGCCTACGCACCACAGTTAAGAATGTGAAGTTGGCTGGTAGTGTTTGTCAAATTAGGCCACAAGACCAAGTTAACACTTTAACGATGAGCGTGTATTAAAGTGCACTGAGATCGGAAACCAATGAGAGGCTCGTCATTAAAGTGTTAAAGAGTCGGCTTGCAGAAACTTAACATGTGCAACCAAGCAGTAGTAGTTTATCTCCCATTCTAGCAGATTATCATTGTTTCAAGAGTTCTATGACGTCATCAATCAAATTACTGTGTTACCTAGATGACATCTTCCATATTTTCTCCTGCAATAGTTTCACCTAGTCTAATCTAAAAAATTAATGCTGCTGTAAAAAGACACAGGTGTATGAGTGATAAGTGCTAAGCAAACTCGTGAATCAATGTTCTGTGAATCATCACTACCATCTGCTGAGATACTTATGAACTTGCTCAAACAAAAAGAAACATGACAGCAATATCAGATTCAAATCAATGCAGCAGTTACAAAACGTTCTGAGAAGAATGATCATACTTCTTCAGCCTCCTTGAATTTACCAATAGCTGCTTTCGCCTGGCCATAGTTAAAGTTGAAAGTGTCATCGTTGTAGAAGTAGCTCTGCAAAAGAAAACCAAACTCAGACTATAACATCATCTGTAACACATGTAATGTCATGCTTGACTCTTCAGCAGTACAAGATTACATCAAATGACTAAAAGTTTCATAGGTGATAGTGATGCATTTAGCATTTACCACGTTTCATAATGTCTTCAAATGAGCCAAGGAATTTCTAATGAATATAGATTCCTCAAGTTAACTGTACAGCTTAACTGAAGGCCTAAATAATTATAATGGTGTCAGTTCTGCATAGAATTACCTTGATAGAATCAAGGTAGATCAGTACATCTTGATATTGCTTCAAAATGTAGAAACAAGAAGCCATACATTGTCGACCGGGAATCGTATCTGAAATGTATAAAATATGTTTAAAAATAAAATGCAATCAATTTTGTACAATATTCTAAGCTTCAGAAATGTAAATGTAAAATCTTCAGATCTGCTAAAATTTCTATTATCAGCACCACTTTCACTTCAGTCATCATCATCAAAATCCATCTCTTTCCCACATCACTATTATAGCACTTTGAAGGGTTCCTAACAGGCACTTTATGCAAGTCTTATACATACATACATACATAGATAGATACATACTCTTACACTATCATCCATATTATGGAAGATTACCGGAGGTACCTACCACATTCACTGGCTGAGCCTCCAACCAACTGAAAGTATTGCTGAGCAATTTTCAAATGATCTTTCTGCAAAAAGCCAAATGAAAAACAATTTATTATTTGTTTGAGTTGATCTATCTTCATCCACTAATTCATTCATTCAGATCATCATTTACAAAGTTTTATCGCAGTCACTCATTTGTTATACCTATCAGAGGTGCAGAAAACCCTGGTGCCCCCACACCTTTTCCATGGGGTGCAACTAGAAATGGCACCGGTGCAATATCTCAAAATGGCACTGGTGGTGCAGTTTCTCAAAAGAGCACCGGTGGTGCAGTTTTACCGGCCGGTGCTACCTACTCACCACAGGGTATATCTTAAATTGGCACCGGTGCAGTTTTACCAGCAAGTGCTATATGTAAACCACATGACATATCCTATAATGGCACCGGTGCAGTTTGCAGCTCTCTCGGTGTCAATATCAACAGGTACAGAACAAGAAATCGCACCAATACAATTATCAAACATCGGTGCCCCATAGAGTGCCGAATCAGCCAGTCTACCTATAGCAGCTCAATAGGAGGTGACTTAAAATCGCACCACGGCGCCCCATAGAGTGCCCAGCCAATTACGAATTTCGCAACAGATTGTTGCCATAGTAGAAGTTGGATTGAAGAAAAATAACAATGCTACAATGGGTGAATAATTTTACGACACTAAACTACACGTTTACCGAAAATAAAAAAAAGATAGTCCAGTTTGGGAGTTCTATGTGTATGATGAAAATTCGGGTTAATCAATGTACACGGTGCAGGATAAAGTCACTAGTGCTGTTTGTGGGACAACGCTGACTGGCAAGAATTCCAGCAATTTGATTGAGCATCTGCAGCGGATTCATAAAGATGCCTATGAAAATAGTATGAATTATAGGCCTATCTATATAAAAACAGAAACTTAACAAATACATTTTAAGTTTAGTCTATGTAACAATCGAGAACTGACTAGCAGCTGAATGAAATGTGTTTTTGCACTGTGATTCGAGAGCTGAAATAGAAAAATACTTATTCAGAACTGGAATTAGAATGGAAATTAGAACGGATATTATTTTAGAACTTGAATTAGAACTGAAATTATTTCAGAACTTGAATTAGAACTGAAATAGGAATTATTTTCAGAACGAGAATAGAATTAGAACTGAAATTGGATCCTCCGAACTGAATTAGAATAAAAATTGGGAATTATTTTTAGAACTGAAATATCACTGATTCAGAGTTGGCATATATTTTGGTTTTTGTAGTGGCAAGTATTTCTGATCCATGTTCATAGCCTATGTTTGACTGACTGATTTGTCTTTGCTTGACTGCTTGTTTTATTCATAGATTGAGTCTCACATTCCTAAACCGACTGCTTTACTTGCTGGTCTATTGAATTGTTGAGTGGCATGTATATCAGGGATATGGGGTCATCTACGTACAGATCCTTGTTCATAGCCAACTGCTGCATTGACGACTCCTTTGAGAATGTATTCTTGGGGTGTAGATGGGTCCAGGTCTTTCATCAGTGCATTGGCAGCAGCAGTATCATCTGCAACAGGCAATGTAGTTAAGGTAAGGTAATGTAACGTAACAGCTCATTTATTATTTTCAATATTTACCAAATGACTGATGGGTCGTTGGTAAAACTACAAACAGCAATCTAATTGCTGGCCAACTAACCAATACAAACCGCATATCAAACCCTCTGACAAACCAGAAATCAAACTGTAGATGTGGTCTTTGATCAGTCATCAAACTAAAACACTGACTTTTCACTACTTACGCAAACCAGTGCATCATTAAGACATTAGAAATCGTCACTGGTCAGCCGCCATATTTCTAATCTAGTACCTAAATACATATTGCGTCTCACAACATCACCAAACATCAGAGTTTCAAGCAAATATTTACAAGTTGATAATAATACCAGTAAAATCATAAAGTAAGTGCTGCCCCTGCAAGAAATGCCTTTTTGACTAATCCAATTATCTATCCAATATCTACTGGTTTTATATGTATACCTACCTTGCTTCAGATGATAGATGACCAGATTTAATCGAGCTTCAGGAATTACATCAACTAATGGTGGCAAGATCTGAAGAGCTCCTTGTCCACCACGAAACACAATCTATAGAAGAAAGAAATCAAACAACACTGGAGAATAATACAGTTTCAATATAGTGTTGGACTAGCTGTACATCTGGCTGTCTTGATTCGTGAACTCAGTAACTCCTAGTGATATGGTTTAATTGGTTTTGCACGAAAACACAATCATTATCGCAGTTATAATCGTGAGATTTTTACAGCATCCAAAGCAGCTATAATTTGCAAGAACCAGCTTATTCACATAAGCTCAGTAAAAACAAAACTCGACTTGCAGGTAAAGTACAACTGATGAAACAAACTGATACACATACAACTGGATCAATGATCAGGTTGTACATGTATCAGTAAGACTAAAGGAAGAACAACTGACTTACTAGATTATGTTTAATCAGATCTCTCGCATAAACAAATGAAGGCGAGGCTACATCTTGCAGAGTCTTTAGTTCAGCCTAGAAACACAAAAACATATTTTGTCTATGTCTTCATCATCAGATTCATTGCTATCATCATCAAACTGTTTGTTGTTTTCATCATTGTTATCACATTTACTACCATTACCCATACCAAATTTCTTTCACCATTGTTGCTATTGTCAATCAATCATAGCATATCAAGTATTTAATTGCACGCAGGAAATAGAAATCAGCAAACTTCTGTTTTTTTAGTTGAATAAATTAAAGGCCCTCACAGGCTGTAAGAGTTGACAGACACGACATGCATAAATCTCTCTTCTGGCTATATTACTAGCGGTAGTAGAAGCACAGCAATTTCAAGCTAAATTTACCAAGTCAAGAACCTAAAAAGCTAATAACACATTGGCACACTTTCAATCTGAACAAGTTGAACAACTGTACAAATGACACCAGGAACCACTATTAAATACTCAAAATAACTATTGTCTTGTGCGTGTTTGCGTGCGTGTGTAAATGTGCCTCTCTACATCTATATGTAACATAGCCAACAAACAGAGAGAGATATATATAAATTACCTCTGCTGCTTTTCCATTGTACAGGCGGAAATGGTTGCAGGCTTTGAGATTGAGTGCTGTAGCACTGTCTGGATATTGGTTCAGATAAACAGCAAGGACTTCCTGTAAGAGAAAGACAGCAATTTTTACCATTCAGCAACAACTTACAGAGACGATACACATGTGACCTCAAAAGGACATAGGAAGATATGACTTTCATATAACACTGAAACAAATATATTGACCAAGAAGTATTTTACAAACTACTGTGCTTAAGTAAACAGAATAGACAAAATACTTTGTATTGTAGTTCATTGTTAAACTTGCACATGTTTATAGGAAGAACTAGTTAGAGGCACCCTGGCAAGTCTACTATTCATTCAGTGAGACTACTTTACAGCAATTTCTAAAACAAATCTAAGCTCAAAGCTTCTACAGCACAACTATTACCAGGCACAACAAACGTAAATTTACTTAAATCAAAGAGAATGTCAACATTTCACTGGATTGATCATGCAGCTCAAAATCCAAGATGTCAGTTAAACCAGAAAATTGGAAGGTGGCCTAGTCCTACAGTAGATAAACAATCTGGAATCTAAATGGCAACAGAAGTTAGATGGTATGATGCAAGCTGAAAGAACAGTTAATACATTCCTGTCATAAGCATTAATCTAAATAAAATTACTTTAATCATCCTAATACTCCAGTAACGAGGCCAAACATAGAAATTACATCACAGCATGCGATGTGTGTCATCAAAATTTTCCAGTGTTTCAGAATCTATGACCAATGTTCTTTGATTACTGCCTCCTCCTCCTCTTTCATCCTCCTCCTATCCTGATTCAACTCCTGCGCCACCACACGACCACCATCATCACCGATTGCCACCGTAGCACCATGCTGTCTCCTCGGCTTGACCTCCCGGATTTTGACCTGGCACCGAAACGAACAGAGGAGTTTGGTATGCGGACTTGATTTGATAAGCGCCGGTGAATAAGCTGGTCTCCCTGAGTGGTTTGTGGGCGCTATGACCAATGTTCTTTGATTACTGCCTCCTCCTCCTTCAAAAATAACAGATCATTGGACAAATAAACCCCAGATAAGAACAATATTGAGGTACCTGTGACACATCATAGTAATCCAGTTTGTAATAGCAGAGTGCAACATACACATTTAGAGCCAGGTAGTCCCTAAAAAATAAAATGTACAGCATATCTTATTAAAATTGTTACCATTATTTTTTAAATGTTCCAAAATTATGGAGTCTCACAACTCAAATATATGGACAACCAAATAGTCATTACAAAGTTCCCTAAATCTAACTGCCTTCTCTGACCTTTTGTCCACTGCAGGAGTATTCTTTTGTAGATGGCTTATACGTTAGCCAGATGTATCAACTGGTAAAATAACCATAACCATACATAGCTCTGAGAGGCTTCACAATCTCTTAAAATGAACAGAAGAAACGTGCTACTTATTATCTGTAACGCAGTGGCTGCAGCCTCCTCTAACCTGTTGTCCAGGAGTATTCTTTTGTAGATATCTATTGCTTCCTGGTAGTGACTGCGTAGATAGTGTATCGACGCTAGCGACAGTTGGTCTTCGATCACATCTTTGAGGTTGGAGTGATAGCCCATCAGTTTCTTCTCATCGCTGAATTTGTGCGACAAATGAAAGAGCAGTCGATTCTGCAGAGGTCCTTTTGCCGCTAAAAATAGCAAAATGCAAACAAAATATTTAAAAACAAAGACCAACACTGAACTGCATCATTTCTTGCAAAGCATGCCGGTCAGACTGAATCTCATCTTTTTTAAGAACAAATATGTGAACACGATATATACCACAAAACAATTTTACCGAGTCATTAACAAAAAAGCTACTCACCAAAGTGGCTCCTTTTAAAAGTTATGATAAAAACAGCCAACTGGCTTTGATAATTATTTGTTTTAATAATTTAATCTAAGACAAACAATTTTCAGAATTTCCACAAGACATACATGCAGTGAAATACGGATTCAGTCAACTTAAGGACTGCAAGGCTGCTACAAAGCATAGTGGCCTTCCTGACATGAAGCTCCTTCACACACCTTTTTATGGAATGGTAAGAGTCAGATAATACAGTAAATTACATGCAGGAGTTTGTTCTCAAAATTCAAACAAACACTGCAGCTTAAAACGACTGTTAAATTGCGAAATTCTCGCTTCAGATGAAAAAGAGAGTCACAACAGCACAACATGTACATGCACTACATTCAAAAACCTCTTCAGCAACTCTCAGAAATGAAACAAATCTTGTGGCCATCACATGTGTCAAAGGACAAACAGAACACTGAGAAACAGTTGCAGATCTACGAATCACACAATGGAATATGCCATACTCTTTGTTGGGTCAAGGTTAACCAATTGTGATGGATATGGGCATCTACAGTTAAGAATCATTTGCACGATTTCATGAAAACTCATTACATGTATAGGCAGATGAATGCTTTGGAATGTATTTAAAGGCATTGCCAGCTAGTTTTCTTGTAGTACTCCAATTTCATTACAGTAACAAAATGATTGCAGAGGTAATCTCCTACTTTACCAGTGCCTTCATCATTAAATCACAAGATTTACTGTAATTTTGCTCAACCAAATTCATAGTATCCACGTTATGTAACAATTTTCTTAGGGCTTCTAGTACCGGTATATTAGCAGCGCTACTGAGAGATGACAAACTATTGAACTCCGATTGGTCTGTTTAGGCTTTGGGAAAAGATGCTGCAGCAGATGTATAAAAAGCAATGTGTATATTTAAACAAAAGCAACACTCTGTAGGAGAAAAATGACGGCTCTTGTGTAATAAACTTTACAAATATTTACGAATTTTACGAATCTTTGAATTTCAAAGTTAACAACATAAAATCTCTTCACTGTTCGTAATTCTAAAATTCTGCATGCACTAGCCAACAACCATATCGCAAGGTAGTAACAGTGGCAGACTTTCAAATTGAATCTGCTCTTACCATTGCAAGAATATTTGAGCATAGCACGAAAACAGAAGAAGGAAGAACACTGTGATGCTGAATATATTAACACTCTAAACCTCAAATGATGTGATAAAAACTATGGTACTGAGGCAAGTGCTAGGTGCCTGCTACCAGCAACTCTTACCATCCTTAGGCTGATTGCCTAACAATTCTTCAGCTGAAAACAACACAATAGGCTTTACATTTTTAACCCAGGTAACTACAGTGTACCACTACTTCACCATATCAATTCCCCTTTCATCCAGGTATATATTTAATAGTACAGAACTTTCTCTCCCAAAGTCCATTTTCTATTCCATATCAGCATAGACAATGTATTTGCTTTGCTTTTTAATGAATTTATTTTCTACAGTGTCTGCATTGATAACTGGTTCTCGTCTGTTTTCATCAGCTATATATGACTCGTGTTTTCCACAACCATTAAAACTCCTTATATGCTTGTATAGCAATTCACATCATTTATGTACAACAAGAGTCTAATCTAGCAAACTGAACACTGCTCCATCATAATATCGCAGTTGTCTTAATGATGGTCACTTTACAAATCTGTTGCATATCAATAATGGCTTACAATAATAACTGTTCAAGAATGTAACAAAAGCCACATACAATAAAAAAATTAAATTTCACCAGTGGCGGTGCCAGCTATACAATTTCAGCAGGTTGCATCAGGGTCATGGGAGTTATTCAGCAGGTTGAAGAAATTAATGTTTGAGTCTGATGCATTATGCAACAGAGGCAAAGAATTACTTAAGCATTTCAACTTTAGAGTTTACAACATAGACTTCTATTAACATACCAGATAAAATGTAAAAAGTCGTTTAGATCTAATAATTGCAGTAGTGTTCTTATGGGACAGATGTTCCTGTTCTAAATGTAAAGAAGATATTAAAAATTCCAAAGAAGTTTACACAGCAGCAGGTAGTAAATACCCGGTAGGCAGGCCATAAGGCAGGTCAAGAGAAAAATAGGCAGGTCAAATGACCTATCGCGACCCATGGTAGCGCCATCGCCCAATTTCACAGACTTCTGCTACAGCCAACATTGCTAAAAACAAGAAATATTCTGATATTTGTTGAAAATCATCAACGACAGAATAAGATGCAGATGAAACGCAAACTCAGTTGCAACGTACCTCGCAATGCAACTTTCTCAGACTCTGGATACATTCCCAACATGAAGTAACAGCAGCCAAGATACGTCCAAACATCAGGATGACATCCATCCTTCTTGGTCAATTTCTCGTACTCCTGCAAAGTACACACATATGTAACAATTCTGCTTATGCTGTAATTTTGTTGTAACATGTAGTATCATCTGAAACTGAATCTGATTTTCTGCATGCAGTTATCCCACAGGTTTCCCTCAAAGTTATTCGTCGGCTGCATTCATGATATGCTTGAGATTTGGTTCAGATTCTTAATATTGCTGCCACCAGCATTGCCTCTATTACTGCTATTTATTCAAAAGTGCTACGGTCACTATTACTTTTGCTGTACTACTACCGGTACTAGTACAATACGTACTGTTTGTTTAACCCAAGGTATAAATAGCCCCTTAGGATTTCCAAACATATATGGAGATCTCCATATAGGATAATGATTTGCTGTCCTAATCTTCCAACCCATGAGAAAGGCTCCATTGCCTTTGTTTGTTTTTTGCTCCAGCATTTGAATAAGCTGGTTCCCGAGACTTTGCTTTTTTCGGCGTTGTATAAATTTCAAGATTACGTACGATTGATTAACTGGCACTGAATATAATTTATAATATAATAGAATATAATTAATCATTATTAATATGAGGAACTCCACTTTGTCAAACTAAACAATAATACTAAAATAATAATAATAATATCTTTTCTTTAATTTAGCGCGCCTGACAAACGCACTGCGCTGTACATTTACATGTTATGCAATTGAAACAATCTTAACTAGTTAACTACTAACAGAACAGACAGCTTGTAATACACGGCGCTAATAGCAGCCTACAAAGCAAATCCGCCCTAACGGGGCTCGAACTTGGTACCTCTCGCACTCTTCGCCAGATGTTATCCAACGCGCCACCGGACCCCCCTAGAATACATGTATACCTTTACACAATTTACAATTTAACCAGACTGCACACTATCACTAAAACTAAACCTAATAATATTTTACAAATACTTACTTGCAGTAGAGTTGTGTCAAACTATATGGCAACAGATAAGCAAGATGTATAATGACAAGCATTTTATAACATACAGAATTACAGATGTTTCAGGTTTTTACCTCCATGGCTTGTTTGTACTCTCCAAGATGAAAAGCACAATAGGCCGTCCATAGGCTGTTCTCTTCTCCTCCCTTGCTACTGTTGCGTTCAAACTGAAACAAAATCTTCAGATTTAAGTCTATTTATTAAACTATTTTCCATCAATTTCACACAAAAGAACACTTATAAAAATCATAGTATAGCACTAAGCATACAAAAAGGAGCAGTTTTACTCTGAAAACTACCTCGTTAACCAAATATCTGTCAGGTCGATTGTACATCGTGAAATTTCAGTGCTTGTGAATAAGCTGGTGCCCTACGCTTAACTTCAGAGTAGCGCTTTAGAAATTTGGAGTTTACGATTACAACTATACTCTTCTACGCTATTCAAAAGTAGTGTTCCTCATGGCTATATCCTAGGTTCCTCACTATTTCTCCTGTATTCTGCACCATTGCTTTCTCTCACATCATCACTTTTAGGCACACCAAACTCATGAACAAAATTAATATATTCATGCTGTCTAGTTCCCACTAGCTCAGCTAATGAACAAATGCATTGGTTTCTTACCTCTAGCAATGTCATAGCCCCTGTATAGTCTCTGGCTTGAAGAAAATCTTCAAGTTTTGGTACAGATTTCTTGTCTTTTTCTTTAGCTGTCTGATTTGCTGCATTGGGACCAGCAGCTGGCTTATTCCTTGAAAGAATCTACAAAAGACATCAAACCTCATGGGTACTGGAGAGGTGTTCAAATGTACATTTACCTTTAACGTAAAATGCTAGAGCAAAAGCTACGAGAACAGATATAACAGACATGACAGACAACATTTTATAAAAATGGTTCATTTGGCTTGGTGTCATTCTCCAGGTTCTGCACAATTAACATCAGGAAGTGTGTATATGCTTCAACCATCAAACAATGATTGGATATTACCTGTCAGTATTTACATGTTGACACCTCCTAATTTAATATCATTCAGATTCATGCAAATTAAGTCCAGTAAGACATATTTCTTCTAACATGATATTTTCATACATTCACAATTTTACACATGCATCTATACATAGATACATTTTCACTCACTGTGACTTACTTCAGACCTTTAGGCAATCTAATCTAATCAATGATCTGACTGTAATGCAGAACAACTTGAACTCTATGGGTACCATAAATATTCAGTTTGTAATTACAGCTATCTGGCTAACTAGTCCTCATTCCAATCATTTTCAGAAGATAATCCCCTGACTTATTTTCCGTATAAAAGTTTTAAATTTATATCCCATAATAAAAATGCTAGTAGTAGTTGCTTCAGAGGCTAATCATAAGCTTGGTTAGCAACGCCATAGAAACAACAGTTACCATTGGTAAACTACGTTCTGCAGACTTCCGTCAAATTCTGATCAACAGCGATTTAACAGTTTTATTCAATTCAACGTTACTACGGTAATTTCTTAAAATCAGGCGATTAAAACCTTCGAAGAAAATTATTTAATTTCTCTCCAATTTCTACAACTGAAGAATGCGCCTCATCCTGAAAATAACAGCCTCGTTATCATCGCATGCACCTACAGACAACGACCAATACTCATAGAGGTCTTGGTCTATAAGTAAGTCAGTCAGTCATTTAGTAAGTAGGTAAATCTTTTGCAGTCATACAGTGAATCTTTATTTATGAAGTATTTGTGAAAAGTAATCGTAATCGCAAACTAAAAACTTTCTGTAAGGCTTTCAATCGCATTTCAGCTATGCTACGACGCTGAATGGTATACTTCTAGCCTCAGGAATGCCACCGGAACGAATTTCGCCCGGAAATGTAGCCTTGTCGTCGTAAATAAAGCATTTCTTCTACTTCTGTCGCCGGCTATTAAAACGTTACAATTCCAGTTAAAATACCAAAGGAAGTTAACATTTTTTTGCCAGTTACTGTGAGAGACAACTCATGACAAACTGATCCAAAAACACCGCTCATGAATGAGAAAATTTCAAAGTTCTCTAACCATTATTTATTTCAACACGTGCTGTATCTATTTATAGGAACCAATGACGCCACCCAGAGCGTAGACTCCTGGCGACGAGTGCAGAATCAAAATACCGTATCAAAAATATGGCGGGCGTGGACGAAAAGGTTCGGAAAAATGTCATTTTATTTTCTATTAGTTCATTAGTAGTACGTCAACAAAGTTCCAACGTGTTTTAAGTTAGGTGTTAAATTTGTAGCATTGAACTGGAATTTTAAAATTACGTTTTTATCTCGTGTGTTATTGTTGTTATGATTTTTTGTTTGGAGATGAGTGAATGTGTTTGAACATGATTAGTGTGATTATCGGAAATTACATCCAATTGTAGTCGCCTCTTATTGAAAAAATTAAGTTACTTTAGTGACATTTTAAAAAAATTTTTGAGAGGTTTGACTTCTCTGATGGGTGTGCGGGAATGGAATGTACGTGATATGAAGCCTGGCTTCATATCAATTTCATTATAGGCCAAGACTTAAAGAGTAAGACTGCACAACAACCGGCTTTTCTCAGAATAGTAAGAATAGGATTGAGAAAATCCGTGGTAAGATTGCTTCAACTTAAAAAGAATAACTTCTACTGTCATTGTACAGTGTTACAACAGTGGATAATATAACTGCACATTTTAGTACTGCTTGAAAATGTCTTTGATATTGCAGCTCAGCGGTTGAAGACTGACCTGCTGACACTTTTTGGCTAGATGCAAACTCTAGAATCTAGGCTTGCATGTGAATTGTGTGGTAGTCAGTGGGCTTAACACAGTAATCACAGAATTGATTTTACACATAAGTGACCTTCATGATTTATTTTAATCTTGCTACAGACAGAAGCTGTTTAAGATATTTTTATCTGAATAATAGATACGAGTGGGAAACCAGTTAGCGCGCTATGAAGTATTGCACCTGTGGATCCTATGAATATAGTTTCAGTTATTTAAAAGTAAAATACTGCAGTGTGCAAATCATGTGACATATGGCTTTGGACCTAGTTCACATGCTACCAAGGAAACCGAAACTTTAGCCCTGGCCTCTTATACAAGTATTTAGACTAAAGATGCAAAGGCCTGAATACTTATTTAAAGAGTTAAAGTATTTAAACAGCATTTATAGACTAAAAATCCTATGTCAGTCGAAACTGACAAAATAAAATATGATTTAGATTAAATCTTAATTAGACCCCAAAGTAAGCATGAACTTCAGCGACTCACCATAGATAAACACTGCATGTAAGCGTTGTGTCTTTTAACACTGAGTAAATTAATATTGATTATTGAATTCCCACTTGGGCTCTGCTTTTTACTTGTGGTCCTCATGACAGGGTTTTACAAGTCACTCAAGTCTTTTTTAGCCATTGCTGGACTGGGAGTGCTCATGAGTAGTTTCTTGAAGAGGCACTATGTAAATGTAATGTAATGTAATAAAACATTTGTAAAGCGCCACTTAAGAGTCTCTCAGAAGCGCTCAACACGTGGCCATCAAACAGCTGAAAAAATGCGTCATTAAGAGTTTAGAGAAAACCATATAGCCGCGTGCAGCACGCACAGACGGCGGAAGAGCGTTCCAGATCCGTGGCGCCGCAATCGAGAAGTCCCGACGAGCACAGGTGGTGGTTCGAAACGACGGTATCATCAAGTCATTTCGCGAGGCAGACCGGAGAGCCCGCCGACCAGTTTGAGTGCCAACTGGAAGGCACAGTTCAGCAATGTAGTCCGGAGCAGTACCAGTCGTAGCCTTCCAAACCAGCGTAGCAATTTTGAATTGCACACGATCAGCAACTGGAAGCCAGTGCAGCTCACGTCGCATGTAGTCAGATATGTGTGAATATCTCGGTAGATCAGCCAGCAGTCTAGCTGCTGCATTCTGAACGAGCTGAAGTTGATGAAGACGGAACTCAGGGAACTCAGAATGAATGAATAACTGAATATTACGTGAAAGATGTCAACATCTCATAATTTGATATATGTTTTTTGTAGATGAATTATTTGGCGGCTCTTGAGTGCTTTCTTCAGGAGTATATATTTGAGAATGATAAAGCAGATATTCTTCTCAATCGGAAGTTTAATGCATTTGAGTTTCCAGGAACAGATTTTGTTTCTGCATTCCGAGTCAATGGAAATCCTATCCTTCCACCGTTGGTCAGTATCTGCATTGTTCTATTAACCCTTTGTAAGCCAGGTAGTGTTGTTCTGGCTCTAGGCAGATTTTTTGGTCAGTCCATTTCATCGCTTTAGGGTGAAATGTTATATCTCATGAACTACTGAAGATGGAATAAACATGAAATTAGTTTAGAATTTAATTTTGAGCAAGCTGCCTGAAGCGATATGCTTCGTGGTGAATGGGGCGGTGACTCTGGGGAGCACATCTAAAAGGGCGACAGAAGTGAAATTTTTGAAGACCTTTTCATGATTTGCACCCTAAATTTTAATAGTGCTAAATTTTAATAGTGATGATATAGAAGAGGGGCACCTTGGTCAAACAGAGCTAAAAATGTTGATCTGTCTCAGTTTGTCTGTGTCTGTCTGTCTCTGGCTCTCTGTTGGTGTGTCTTTTTGTCTGTCCTTTCTCTCTCTCTCTCTGTCTCTGTCTCTCTGTGTCTCAGTCATTCACATACACAGTAATTCTGAATAGGAGATGCATAGGAATGTTCAGCATTTAGCAGTGAATTCTTGTAAAAACGAGATTGTGTGAGGAAGTCAGCAGTGGCAATGTAGATTATAGTAAAAAGGAAATGAGTCATTGTACTGGGTGAGTTTCAATGTGAAATAGTGCATTGGTGCTTTGCTGATGTTGATGAGCGTGTTGTATGTTTCAGATGACGGAGAGTCGTCGTCAGGAGATGAGGACCTTTAAACGTCAGGCTGTCTTGAGGGAAGCTGCAAGACAAGAGAAGTTAAACTTCCAGGCTGCCACAAAAGACAAAGGGAGCGTAAGTAGCATCAATGTGTATTGTCAAGTCATAGATTTAAGTCCCAAATTTAGTTCGTCTTTCATGTTTGGAAAATGCCTCATTGTAGGAGAACTTACCTAATAAGGTGTTTCTTATTATTATTATGTTTGCTTTATTAATTAATTACTTAAATTTGTAATGCAGGCACGGTCACACCAAAATATGAATTTGAGGCACAGATAGTCATTCATCTTGGAATATGCAGTTATGGCTAACGAAGACAGTGCTATGACGGCTTCTTGTATACATGGAAGTCTTGATGTTCAGAAACAAATGTTTTTTGTATGACTTCTGAATGCAATGTCTGATATGATCTGAGTTCAATTTTGAGTAATCATTGATATGACTTTCATTATTACTGGCTTGACTTGCATTTTCAACTTAATTCTTATTTCTTTTAGGCAAAACATGCTGATTTCACGGCATTCCATGGACCTGGACAAGTGGAAGATGAAGAAAGGGAAGATCTTTCCAGAGGAATGGCAACTGAGAATGTCAGACAACATTTGGTCGATATGGATTTTCAAAATGCGAGTGGTTCAGACTTTAGTTCTTATCATCACAATATTAATCGTCCGACTTCTGATACAAAGTGCATAGTAAATGATGACAGAAGTTCAGCTGACCCCATGGTCGAGTTCAGAAAACATAAGATGTCACTTGGAAATTTGCAAACTTCAACAGAAGAGCCTAAGAGTAAAGAGTTTTATCTTCAAAATAAATCTGTGAAAAAAGACATGATAGAATTTGTCACATCAGATCAGCTTTCTGTTAACAATGTCGTTTACTGTGATTCTCAGACTTTCATGGATAGTGGAACACAGTCTACGTTTAGTTCGGCTGTTGACAAGTCGAATTCATCAAGTGTTACTGTAGTAATGAACAGATTTCGTCGGCCTGTTGAGTGCAGTCATCCAAAGTTTAGCGTCGACAGTGGCTTGTGTTCAAAGGATCTGACAACAATCACGTCACACTTGGCTGTTAACCATGACGGTTCAGAAACTCTTGATGAGTCGTATCTGACGTCCAATGAAGACCTCGACCGTTCTAATAACTCCATGTTTGAGGTTCAACCTTCGATAATTGTCAAGTCCAGCTCTGCTTCCAGTGAAAGGTCATTGCTTACTGGAGATGAGGACGAACCTTGTTCAGTTCTAGATACTGTGCCTGATGAGCAAAACGCCTTGACAGATGACTTAAATAGCAATGGCAGTCCTTTGGATGTGTGCAATGAAAGAAAGCTACATGGGCAAGTAACTATGGTAGAACAGGTGATATTTGACGAGTTTACGACATCAAAAGGCAGTACTACTAGCTCTGCTTTCAGTGGTGAAAGCAATGAAATGATCAGAACTGTCATTGACTGCCAAGACTGTAAAGTTCCATCAGGCAGTACTGCGGCTAAATTATGTGGGAAGAAAATGTCTGAATATGCCAGTAGCAATGACAGCAGCTGCGTTGAACGTGGTGAGCAGACAAATGAGCTGAACGAAGAAACGAGTAACAACACGACTGAAAGCTGTCTGACATCAGCTGATAACTCGGTTACAGAAAAACTTTCACAGCAATTAGATGAGGTTTGTCCAGGATTTATAAAGGGTTTTAATTTGCATGTAGAAAAAGACGAAGCTGAAGGTGAAGGTGATGAAAACTACGAAAAGGTAGAAGAGAAGAGAGGTGAAGAAGATGGCAATGCGAGAAGTGATGTAGAAGAAGAGAATGAAGTAGAAGCAGAGGAAAAAGAAAATGAAACTGAAGAAAAGGAACAGAAGAAACTAGAAGAAGCAGATGTCAGAATCTCTGAAAAATTGAATTCTGGAGAAATAACACACGTAGATAAATTTGAAGAAAAACTTCAAGCATCGGAAGGTTTTCTAGGGGATGAGTTGGATCTTAAGCAACAAATAAACCCTGAGACAGCTTTGAAACAAGGAAAAGAAGATAAACATGAGGTAGGTGAGGAACAGCCAGAAGAGAAAGAACTGCAGCAAGAAACGGCAGATGATCAGGAAAAGAAACTGCACTTAGAAATTACATGTGAAAGCAAGCTTGAGAACAGTGACAGTGTGAAACAAGTGATGGAACAAGGGAAAGAGTTCAGTGAAGATATGAAAGATAATACAGCACTGCAAGAACAGACTGCTGAAGAAGAAGAGAAAAAGAAGACGTCAAAAGAAGACAAGGAGGGACAGAGGAATGATCAAGTCAAAATTAACACTGATGTGTATGATGAGGTTTTGCCAAGTGATAAGACACAAGAAAACTTTGGTTCTTTGCTTGAAAGAACACCGACAAATGACTTGGAAGATGAACGTGAAGAGGCTGTCTCTCTCAAGCCTTTGCCCAGTCATATTAGTCTCGAAAAGAAGGTTGCTCAGGTGTTGTGCAAACTTGATAAATATCATGACAGCCAAACAGTTTGTAACGAATCAGATCCTCCTTCATTTACATCTGACCCCACTGTTGTATTGCCAACAACTGTAGTTGCAGACAGTTCAGTTTCGTCAGGACTTCTTAAAGATAGCCATGTGATGCCAAACTTGCTACCTACTTTCTCTACCAACACTGAGTTGGCGCCTTACCTGGTGAGCTTATTGACAGGTGATACAATAGAAAACTGTATGACAATGATTCTGGTAGATCATGACTCGAATCAGGTTCCTCTGGGCTATTTTGATCAGGAAAATAGCCAGAATCGTGAGTCTGAGAGTGGTAATGAGCAAGTCTTGCCTCCAGCTCGAATAAGAAGAAACTCGTATGTGATATCTTCTCCGGAGGTTTCACAAATGACGGAGAATGAATGTTCAACAAGTGATGGCATGCGTAAACTTAGAAGAGGCTCCTACACTTTGGAAAATCCATCAGAAACACTTCAGTCGGCTGAAGTCGGACTTCACACAGATCTAGAAAACTCTACCAAGACCACTGATGTTAATGGTAGCCTTCCATCAGCCAAAATGCCTACCAAGACTGGGGTAAATAGTCACCATCCTTCGTTAGTAGGTGAGGCTGAGCAGTCATCATCAGCAGTCACCCATCCTGAAAAGGATGCTTTGAATTCAGAGGCTGTTGCCATGGCAGCCAAAAGGGCACGTATCAGATCAGAGCAGGTTGGGAAGTTGGAGCACCTAAGACGTTATCTACAGCAGGTCAGTGATATGGGAACCATGGAGACTCCTCAAAATGGAAGCATCCAGCAAGACGAGCATGATGAAATGGATTACATGGTTAAAGGAACAGCCGGTAATGGAGTGCATCCTCACTTGGTTCAGGTGGCTCCAACTGGTGTCAATACAGCACACAGTCGCCCTAGAGGAATAAATTCCGAAGTGGTTAGCGTGGGAGACAGCGAACTGGCTGACCAATCATCATGTGACCTACCTGTTGACGTGAGCGAAGAAGATGTGCAGAGAGAATATAAACTTAAGATTGGCGAGATAAAGGAAAAGCACCGGCGTGACTTAGCTAGGCTCCTAGCTGAACAGCAGCTGGCGCTTCAACGGGAAATTCTGCAACATGAGCAGCAGCTTGGACAACGGAACTTCCGAGGCAAGAAAGCCAGGAGCTCCAAACAGTCGGGCAGTTCCTCCAGAAATGCGGTTGACTACCAGAGAAGTGATGCGAATGCAGACGTAATAGTTGCTGGTGATAGATCTCAGAGTGTAATGAATGTGGTGAACTGTGCAGGAGATGGCATTGACAGGCAGTGTGTTTACACCGATGACTCGCATCCACTGACTTGTAGGTCAGCCGTTGCGTCTGCTCTTGACTGTGGGGACAGTCACATGATTCAGGGCTCAGCCGATGCTCCTTTCTATTTCGAACAAAAGAGAATGGTGAGCCCTGCCGTCAGCCTATCGACTTTACAATCCGAAGACAATGAATCGGAATTTGCTTTTAAATCACCGGCTGTGCTACGACAATCAAAGAGCGTCCACAGCTCATGTAGCCCTAAAGCTCCAATGTATTCTAGTCCTGCTTTACGACACAGAACCAGTTTTACTGAAATGCCATCGAGTGGTGGAAATGCTCATAATTCACTTGCAGAACCTGGTGATGACAACGCCAAGGTTTGTATCGTGCCATTGTAACCTACTTCTGATTATGCATTTATTACACTGCTTGAAAACTGTGTTGTCACCAAGTGTTGCTGACGTGTGAGCATGACGACAATTTAACGCTGAAACAACCTGTAAACAATTTCACATGGTGACTTTGCCACACAGGATTTGTCTGCAAGAAATAAATGGCTCTTTGTTTAACCAAAAACAGAAAGTCTTCTTTAGAAAATCTCTTTTGCTAATGTGTGAATATATGTGTTTTGATATATATCAAAGATGGACACGATTAGTTAAATTGCTAATCACTTACAATTAGAATTGGCATAATCTTATAGCTAATCGATTAGAATTAGCAGCAGCTAATCAATTAGCAATTAGAATTAGATGAAGCGCCATGCAGTCGGTCCATAATCTGTTTTTTCAACTTGAACTTCATCTTAACGTGACTGACGAAGTTTGCTGGCTTCCAGCTACCATTTATAATTTTACTGCATCTTTTACACTTCCCTATTAATTTTGCTCTTCCTTCCGATACCACTTTTATCTCAAAACCATTGAAGAACATTTCAACATATTCAAGATAATTTTGTTATCACCAGTCGCCTGCACAGCAATTGTGATAGAACAGACTGACAAACCGCAGCGGGTTATTGATGTGCAAGACAATCCTTAAAAAGCATTGTTTGCTATTAATTTTTCTAATATTGCTGATGCTGAGTTTCAAAGGAATTGGTCAACTCGATATCCATTTCTTCCCCAACTGGTTATGGGTTTTCTTTCTTTCTAGGTTGCTTTTGATATCTGGAAGAAACTAGAAAGATTGCCAGCTCTTGTAAGAGGATATCTCACACGACGCCTCATGAAAACAGAAAGAGTTCAGTACATCATACAAACAATTCAGGTTGTTGCATTTTACATTTACACTGCTAATTTGTTATTTACTGTGTGCAATATTTGACATGTCAGTCAAAGGAACATCAAAATTTTGCCATCATTTCTGAACTGTACTTTGATCGTGGCATACAGTAGCCAATTGTGGGGTATGGTATCCGATTGGTTCAAGTGCTGGTCCTGTAAGGCGGAGAATATGAGTTTGTGCCTTCCATGCAATGGTTGCCGCATATAGACCTTGAGCTATTCGACCGAGAGTGTCATCAACTGCGTCGTCGAACCCGCTGTCTTGAACGACGTTTTCGTCGTTCTAGAGATCCAGCCGATCGTCTCGTCTGGATCAATCAACTGCGCTCCCTTCACCGTCTCTGTCGTCAGAAAGAGGCGGCGTATTGGGAAGATTTGGTGAACAGGAACTCAAAGAATCCAAAACGTCTCTGGTCCGCTATCTCCGGTCTATTGGGTCGATCTTCTAGTACATCCGCGAATCCTTCCTTCTCAGCGGACGATTTTCTACTGATGCTTACAACTAAACTGGATGGGCTCCGAAATTCCACAGCTGGTTCACCACCACCTTCCTACACTACCACTGAGTCGGTGTTCAAGGACTTTCGACCTATCCTTGAACCTGAACTGCGTCATCTGCTTTCTACATCTAATTTAAAATCATGTGAACTTGACCCCCTTCCCCCGTTTGTTATAGTAGATGTACTAGATGACATTGTTCCCTTCCTTCTCTACTTGTTTAATAGGTCTCTTTCAGAAGGTCACCTTCCAGCATCCCAGAAGCGTGCTATTGTGTTTCCCACTCTTAAGAAGCCCAACCTGGATTCTAGCATATGCCAAAACTATCGCCCTATTGCAAATCTCTCCTTTCTCTCAAAGACTTTAGAACGACTTGTTTCTCTGCAACTTCTTCCTTACCTTGAGCAGTCAGGCCTTCTACCGCCCAGACAATCTGGCTTTAGAGCTCACCACTCAACTGAAACTGCTCTTCTCTCTCTTCTCTCTGACATCTATTCTGCTATGGATAAATCCCACGTTACTCTCTTAGCACTTTTTGATGCATCTTCAGCATTTGATATGGTAGATCATGATATTCTATTACATCGCCTTGAAATTTCCTTTGGTCTTAGTGGCCTTCCTCTTCTTTGGTTTCGCTCCTATCTTACTGATCGTACTCAAATGGTTATTCTAGGAGACTCCCGCACCTCATGGGTACCTGTTAAAGTTGGAGTCCCACAAGGATCTGTGCTGGGTCCACTTCTTTATATCTTGTTTACAGCCGATATTCCTCTTCTCTTTGCTAAACACTCAGCCTCTGGTCACCTCTATGCTGATGATGTCCAGGCCTTTGTTCATGGCCCCTCTTCTCATCAGCTTGCTCTTTCCCAATCTATTGAATCTCTTTCTGCTGATCTCAATTGTTGGATGTCCTCTAATCGTCTTTCACTCAACTCTTCCAAGACTCAATTGATCTGGCTTGGCACTCGCCAACAGCTAATTAAACTTGATTATGATTTACTTGCCAAGCAGTTCCCTCAATTTACTTTCTCGACAAATGTCCGTAACCTGGGTTTTACTCTTGACAGTACTCTTTCTTTCTCTGCACATATCTCTAATCTCTCTCGGTCCAGTTTTTATCACTTGCGGCGTCTACGTGCCATTAGACGATCTGTCCCCTCGCCGATTTTTTCTTCCATGGTTCATGCCTTTGTCTGTTCTCGCATTGACTACTGTAACTCGTTACTTATGGGCCTACCAAAACTCCGCCTGGCTCCACTGCAATCAGTACTTAATTCTGCTGCTCGTTTAATTGCCCGCCTACCTCGTTTCTCCCATATTTCGACTTTCATGACTCAAGACCTTCATTGGCTTCCTCTAACTGCTCGAATTCAGTTTAAAATTCTGTTTCTTACGTGTAAAACGTTTTTAGGTCAAGCTCCACGCTACCTCTGTGATCTTATGAGACAGCCTATCTCAGCTACCTCTGGACGTCCTCTCCGCTCTTCTGACCATCATGACCTTCTAGTTCCGAGGTCTCGGACTGCCACAGCACAGCATCGTGCCTATGCCTCCGTTGGACCTTTGCTGTGGAATGACCTCCCTGCTTTAACTCGTGCTGTAATGTTATCTGGAGGTACCACTGTTTCTGCTCGTTCTCTTAAGACTTTTCTTTTTCGAGGGGCCCTTCGCACTGGAAGCGCTTCTGATTAGGTTGTACTGCGAGAGGCGCTTTATAAGTCCATAAATAGAATAGAATAGAATATTCCTTCGCTCACAATTGTTCAGCATCATAGATTGATGTTTAGTCAATAGATAGTAGCGCTTAGAAATCATATAATATGGATTCTCTTGTTATTTTTACCAGACCATATTGTAAGATCTGTTTGTTTTCTGTATCTGCTGCCATCAGGGTAAACATTGTTGGAGTAGGTTCAGTTTGTAATAAGGTAAAATAACCTTGTGGCTAACTCTTCTGTTATAGTGCCACTGTTTGGATTGTTTGGTACTAACACAGAATTGTTAGATAAGGTAGGAATTGGTTTTGAATTTGCAGGATACTGCTATGTTCGCACTGCACTTCCAACTGGAATCACCGATGAAAAAGGGATTCTACTCTATGCAGGATCGACTGCTTCACGAGCGTGTACTAGCACAGGTATCATACACTCTAACACATTGCTACAATGCATCTAAGTGAGTAAGTAAGTAGCTTTAATTTGCATTGACAGGTACATATGCTGTGCATTACATGGTATTTATAGAAGCATAACAAGTAAGAGGAACTGATGGTTTGTATTGCTGATGTTTTCTACTATCTGCTAACATAGTAGCGAATATTATAAGTAATAGTCTTCACCATCGTGAGAGATTCTTAAAAGTGACTGTAAATGTCCAGATACAGTATATTATGGTATGGTGTTTGGACAATGTACTGATGCTTGATAAATTTGAGATTTTGTCCAGCAGTTTGTGCTGCACTTCCTTTCTGGAATTTGTTATTTAACCCTAGCAGTGGAAGTTTGTTTCCATTTCATGTTGTGTTTCTGATTTGCTGTTAACATTTTGGGTTTCTTCTTTTGCTGGCAGGCAATTTAATGATAATTGTTTTATTAAGCAATATTATCAGTACTTGTGTTTTATTGTTGTTTCTGTAGCTAACAGCAGCGATGTATGAAATTCATGAAATCTTCTTTGAAATTTCTATAAAAGAACGCATGATCATTATTGGCCAGTCTCGTGCTTTGAGGAAAGAGAAACTTTTCAAGGTAATAACATTTTTCGGCAAAGTTTTTATCTAGCTTTGATGTCGAACGTTTAGATGCTTGAGTGACCAAGGAATAGTTCAGTCTGTGTAAACTTGCGTATTTCATATTTTGTTCAGCTTTTCGTAATGCTGTATCATTTTCTGCATTGTTGTTAATTTTTCATCAAATGCTTATAAGCTGTCTCAACAGCATTACTTCTGTAATTTGAACTCTTTTAGACATAAGTATTAAATGTTTTCTATTGCCTTGTTAAGATTTTTAGGGGATATGTACTCTTGTCGTCTGCTTCTTAGTGGCTCCCCATTGAGAAGTGCAAAGACCTTAGTGTAGGGCGAATACAATATTAATAAGGTGATTGAAACAAAGATATTGATGCTAAAATTCACAGTTGAAAATCTCCAGATTTTTTAAACTTGCCTTTTATAAGTATAATGCATATAATGTAAAAGTCAATTACTTCTATGAAACTATAGCGAAAGGTTTGCTGGTTTTCTAAATAGGAATCACGAAGTTCTGTTGACAAGAAGAAGCGCATGAGTGCGGCAACACTAAAGGCAATCGAGAGAAAACGTAAAGCAGTGTATCCTGTTTTGAAATGAGTCATGTTTAGTTAACCCTTTCGTTCCCAGTGACTCCATTTGGAGTCATTAGTGTAAATAATTTTTTTTCAAAATTATTTCAATTTCTGGTAACCAGGGTTAATTTGTGATCAACATTCATATAATACTGAATCTTTCCAGATAGGCTAGCATAATTTTGTCTACCTAGATGGCGCTGCAATAATATCTTTGCCGGTCTCTATTCACTAAACCTCTCCAAGCTTCAGTCCATCCTTAACGCCTCCGCCCGCCTTATCTGTGGTCTCCCAAAGTACTCTCACATATCTACCTTCATTCGGGAAACTCTTCACTGGCTTCCTGTGCCCCAGCGCATTCAATTCAAAATTCTTACACTTATGCGCAACTCTCTGCTCGGGGTAGCTCCTTCATACCTTCAGGCCTTATGCACATCGGTTTCTACACTTCCTGGTCACTCTGCTCTGCGCTCTGCCGCCAGAGGCCTTCTGGTTGTCCCCCCGCATGCGTGGTGCAACTGCTCAATCCAGAAGCTTTGCCTATGTCGGCCCCTCTACTTAGAACCATCTTCCGCATGAATTGCGTCTTGAGCTCCTCAGCCTTTCTCTTCCTCTGTTTCAGAAACGCCTGAAGACTATCTTATTTGTTAGAGCCCTGGGTCGGGAGCGCCTCTGAATCTCTGAGTGGCGCTATACAAATGTTCAATTACAATTACAATTACAATTACAACAGTCTCAACATTGGCCTTTAGAGACGAATTTTCTTCTTTGTTTAGCAGCCATTTTTCTTATGCAACAAAAGATATCCAAAAGTAAGAAAATTGTTATGTTGCTTTTTTGTATATCCTTTAGCAGCAAAAAGAGTTGTTATGTTATTTAATGAAATAATTACAGAGAAAAAGTGAGTTTTGAACATGACTCCATTTGGAGTCAATGGGCATCAAAGGTTGAAATATGCATAGCATTACATTTCTTGCTGTTTCTGTGTGACTTTTTTGACTCAACAGCAAATACTAAAACCGTTTCTCCAATTACTAAGAAATAACTTTTGATGCAATTTCTTCTAATTTTAATATTGCACAACTATTTCCAAAAGACCAATTAAGTAATTGTCTTTGCAGAAACAGCCTTCTTCACGCTCCGAGAAGAAATTCAGTCATACATTTCAATGGGGAAAACTGTCTCTTCCAAAGCCATGTGACAACCTTTGGAAACATAGGTTCAGTGAACCTCCAGACAATCAATCTCCACTGCAATACTTTCAACATTTCTTCCCACAAGCATTGATTGAGCATATTGTGGAGCAAAGCAACATGTATATTGTGTTCAGTGCATCCAGTTTCCAAACAGACTTAGTTGAGATAGAACATTATTTGGGAGTGCTCATGAGGATGGGTATAGTTCATATGCCAAGATGCCAAATGTACTGGTCAAGGCAACTTAGATTTCCTCCTGTTGTCCCCTAAACTCAAAGAAAGAGTTGAAGAAAGAAGGCCTAGGATCTGCTGACACAGCTGTTGATGCTAACTCTGGTTTAGCTGTGTTACGATGGCTTGATAACTTCTCAGTTCAGCTGTCATCAACCCGCACTGCAATGGAGCCAATGACCTCAATCAAGAGATGAGACAGGAAACAGCAAAAGTATGTCAGCATCCATGTCCAGCTATTGTCAAAGATTATAATGAGCACATGGGTGGTGTTGATCTCTTCGACATGCTGATGTCACTATAATTTATAAGGTTGACCATAAGAGTCCAAAGTGGTACAGGTGCATATTCTTGTGGGCGCTGAACTTAGCTGTGGTCAATGATTGGCTGTTATATCGTCTACACAGGAAGAACAGAAGAACCAAACAAATCGAGAATAGTTATATCTCGTTGAGTTCACAGCAATCATCAGTGAGGCACTTGTACAGGAAAACAAGCTGCCACCAACAGTCACTCGAAAGCGTGGACGTCCGTCATTGACCGCAACGGCAGAAGAGCTACTGTCATCCATTCCAACTTCAGGCGATGGATCAGGAAGACTAACTTGTCCCAAGAAAAGAGCTGTAATACCTGTTGCCAGTCATGTGGTGCGGTTTGACAGCATCGGACACTTTCCAGCTCATTCGGAACCAAAGCAAAGATACTTACTTACTTACACAGGTGGCAGTTAAGTAAGTAAGTATCACAAAGGATAAAACTGTTTTCTGACTTATCACACATGTTAATTACGATTCTACACTTAGTTACACACTTGTGTGTGTGTCAACTGAATGTTAAGTTTGTTTTCGAAGTTCAGCCATTGAGTCCCATAGACGCCAAATGGAGTCATTATAAAAAAATGTCAAAAATTTAATTTTTTATTAAAAATTCATTCTATTATGTTTCAGACTATGTTACTGGTTAAAAATAACTCAGCAAAATATTTTTTCATTAATCAAAATTAAATTGGGAATGAAAGGGTTAAGCAGTGACTGCTAGTCTTTTGTTACTAGTTACATTAAAAGAGAGCTCAATTATCTTGCTGTTCTTGGAATTATTGGATGTCCAGGAGGATTATGCTTCATGATAGCCATATGTTTAATCTCCCTGCTTGACAATGTAAAATTTATGGATTAGCACATATTGGTCGAACCCAAGCAACATGGCAGCCGACCCCTAGCACATGTGACTTAATTTAGGCAAATGCCAACAAGAGGTGTGAAAACTGTTAAAGATATGGTTGTGGACCTTAACATTGGTTCAGAGAGTTAGGAGCGTGTGCCAAGCAGCAGTCTGTGAAGTCTGGTTCTAAAGACAGCAGCCACAAATCAACACCTGACAGAATTACCAGGTATGTTTTAAAAGTTAATGTAAATTTACTTCTTATCAAGTCAGTTGTCTTGCTTTGTCCAGTCTTAAGCCAGCTATATTTGAATATTTGTCAACAAGTTCTCTTGTACATTTTGATTTCATGGAATGTATTGTTGAGGCTTCGCTTGTTTCATTTTATGCACATGTAGGATGAAACACGTTCATATGTCATCATCAGTTCTTGATTATAGTCTTGTTTCAAGCTCATCGTAAAAGAGAATTTTGACAAATTGGGAATTTCGTTGTTGTCTTTTGGCCTGCTTAGTTTATGCTCTTTTCACAGGAATCCACTTTGGTCTAATGCTCAACAGATTTCTTAGTTATAATTATGTCATAATTATTGGCTTTCTGATGATGAAAGAACTACATTGTGTCTTGTATTGTATTATGGGTTGTACAATACAGTCTGCCATTTCTTTATTATAATTACTGTTTCATATTTAGATAATTTTGTTCTCTTTTCTTAGACTGCATTTTGCATAATATTCAATAATGTTTATTATGAATTTGTTTGATAATACAATGTTTTGCTTAAAATAGTTATAGAGTTGAGCTATTTCATGTTTTCCTGAATGACTTTGTTATTTTGATTGACCAGTGTTGCCACAGCATGTCAGACAAAACCTCAAAATGACATCAGACCTGTTAGGTCACAATCTTCACCTCGAAATACTGGCAAAGAGAATGTCCACAGGTTTACCTGCATTCATTTTATTTATACTCTGTAGTATAGTATCTTGGCTTTTGTGGTAAAATGTAAATATAGCAGTGATGTATTTTTGTATTTTCAAAATACTTTTGAAAAGTATTTTGTTAAAGTATTTACAAAATAGTTTTAAAATTATTTTGGAGAATTCAAAATACTTTACTAAATACTTTACTAAAGCACTTTTCAAAAATAAATTTTGCAAACCATCTACCAAAATTATTATTTTAATGTTATAAAGCTTAAGACCTCGACTAGAATATGACGTTTCTAAAAATTTATAATCTTCTTGTCATGCCAGTTACATTTGAACTCTGAATTGTTAATTTCCCTTAGGGATCTAGATGTCAGGTTTAACTCCCTGGAATGTTAGCAGTTGGCCACCATGTCACAAATCAGGCATTAGTTATAAAAGTCTTACCTGTTGTGTGTTTGATAGAATTGTTTTGGTAATGACAAGATTTGTTTGTAGGATTCTTGGTAAAGAAAAGACCAGAGTGGTTTCCGCAAACACGTCAAACAAACCAAAAATGCAAGGATGCAATGGTAGGTGACCTAATAAATCAGTCTTCTGTACCAGGTATTGGCAATTTGGCATGAGGCAAGTTGATTGCTGAATGTACAGTAATTTAGTGTTATGAATTGTAACAACATCTCTGGTCAACTAGAATGCCCCATACCAACCATTGTCTGGTGTAGGATTTGGCCTCACAGAGCAAAGCTTCTGAGGTTTATCAGAAGCCTAGGTCAACTAAAGTCTACATCTTCAGCTTGTATTTAACAACTGATTAACCCCAGTAGCTACATAAAATCAAAGTTTCATGTATGGATGCTTGCCACTGTGACCAGTCTCCAGGGTGAGTGAACCTTGGTGTCTGATTACAATTAGCTTATCAGTTCCCGTTGCTCTTCAGTGCCAATGTGTATTCTGTATGCAAAGTCTCTTATTGTGTTAACAACACACTCCTCAATAGGCCGCTAATGAGACAGGTTCTCAGAAGAGAAGAGACGAGGGCTACGGAGAAAAGAGGCAGGAGATGGCGCTCCTGTAGAAAAGTGGATTAGAGTTGCAGCATGCCCACAATTTGCAAATGAGAAAGTATCACAGAATGTGTGTTTACCTTCGCATCTAAAAGGCAACAAACCTGCGTTTTGGACATGGCAAATTTTTTCGTATTATAAATGTACTGTAATTATGCATGTATTCGTGCGTTTCTGTTTGTTTACTGAAAACTGATCTCTGGTATTTGCAAGTTTAGATATAGTGTGTAGGTTTCTTAAATATATGATGCTGATTGTAATGGATGGCATTGAACAGGGTGAGGATATTTGTTGGTCTGGCTCGGCATATCTTATTAACTTGTGTTTGATGTTTTGCCAGTGAAAATTTCAAAGAAGACGACCAGCTTGGCTCCAGCACGAAAAGTGGCACGAATGGCAAATAAACAAACTGAAGATCGTGGAGCTGTTAAGCAGTTAAATTGCCACAACTATGACATTGCTCAGGCCAAAGTTAAGAATGTCCATGATAGAAAACATCTCAACCTTCATCAAAAAGAGACTGCGTCTAGCGAAGCCCTCTTGTCAAACAATCATCCTAAGTCGTCCCCAAACAGCAACCCCAATTACTGGCTCAACCCACAAGTGGGGGCTGTTTTGTATGATTCAGATAGCCACTCTTCACCAAATTCGTTGAACGAAAGCCAAGAAAATTTCTCCAGAATGATGGCTGCCTATCAGAGGCACACGGTAAGGTCATGTGCCGTACAAGAGAAGGACACAACCAGAAAGATTGCCGGTGTTCGTGTTCAGTCTCGTTTCAGTTGAATGCCTTTCCTCTTTTCTGTTCACTTTCTCTTTTGCTTCATGCTTCATAATGCCAGTTCAGGAACTAAGTTAATTGAAATGTCTATATATAGGAGGACGTTCAGCTGAACATGATAATGTCCACATGTATTGCCATTCAGGAAGTAAGTTACTTGCCATACCTCAGTACAAGTAAGTTCAACTGAAATGACTTGTATCGATATTAAAGTTCAGTGGGCTTTTAAGTATCTGTGTACACGTACAGTTAAAATTTCAGCTGTTGATTACCAGTTCTGCAATGACCACCCAGTCCATTTCAGGACCAGATGTTTTAAGCATCTACGAAATAGTACCAGATCAACAGCTATCTAATGGTTATACAAATGAATAACACCTTTAGTATAAATAGCACAGCATTTTCGGTTTATTCCATTTCTGTCATAGTAAGGCCGTTAATTATTAGTCACAATGTAAATTGTTCTACCAGTCATTAACTTTAATTGTCGTTCGCCAGCAGTTTAATTCCGCGTATTGTAAAATAAGCTGTTACTTCATCTCTAAGTCAGTCTGAAGTATTCTGTGTTGCCCATAATGATGCAGTTTGTTTCCTCCACTTTTATTGTTTATTTGAGTTGTGAAGGTTCGGCTGGAACCTCGTTCAAAATGTGTTACATAAACAAATGTGGAATTTATTCAGCTGAATTGTCAACTGCATGTACCAGGATGAAAGCCATTGATATAGAAAATGTAATTAAACTTGTTCCTGTGCATTAGCTAGATCATTAAGTTTTTGTCTTTTTCATTTGTAAGCTGATGCTTTTCTTTTGAAGACCTTTGTTTTTGCTAGAATGGCACTGTGCACAAATGATGCTGCTGTTGCCTTTCACGTTAATAGGTTGAATCCCGGTGCTTGTTGTAAGCTCAAGTCACCAAACTGTTTAAACCCCTAGGGAAAGTGTGGTGCACTGTTGGTTTGACAAGTCTACATTTTAGCCAAAACAGCGGAGGGCTGGGACAGAACTGTAGATGAAAATACACCCAAAAAATTTGCCTTTATTTTCTTTGGTTGAAGTGTTTTCCTGTGTAATTCCATGCTCAGGGTGGTTTATGGTGCACTTTCGACTGAAATATTGTCAGTTAGTTTACAATTTCACTTGTTCATTTCATTTTGATTTTAGCTTTTAAATACTTCTATATTTGTAGGTTGAACATGTAAGCTTTTTTTATTAATGTCGAATTGTGTGTAATAAACTCCATTTTGAAACACGATTGTTATATTGTTTAGTAATTGTTATAGACTTGAATGCAACAATTGTAATACGCTTGACTGGTCTTCTGTTAACTGACTTTTCAGGCCAGTTTTATCATCCATTATTTAACGTTTTTCTTGACTCAAGTTGGCACTTTTGAAATACACAGATTTCGATTTTATGGTTTTATTGAAAATGAGAGCTACGCGACGGAGTGTTTATGGTCTACGTGAAACCTTTCAAAACGCTGTTGCAGGTGGTGGGATTCGTGACCTCGGCTTTGCCTGGTGCCGTTCTGCAGGACTTCGGTAAACCTGAATCTGCCAGTATGTCGCCACGTTTTATTATTGGATGCTCTGTTATTAGGGGAGATACCGTGAAACTGAACAGATATGTATCTCTGATATATGTCATAATCATAAACTTCTCATTTGTTGAGCACCACAGAACTTCCTCATAGGAACCAGTTTATTGCACTTGTACAAAGCAAATTTTGTTAGCAGGGTCAGACTTAGTTCCAAGCCAAAGTCCAAAGGTGAGGCAAATAGACCTGGTACAGATGGCTACAGTAGATGGCATTTGGAACTGAAGCTACAAGAAAGACACAGAACTAAATATTTTTCTCAGATATTTCTTATCAAGATCTCAATACAAAACGGTTATAAAACGCACTGAACTTCAACAGTTTTTGCCACATGATGCTGTGTGGTTTCTGCGGAACATTACAGCGTGCCTTGGAAATAACGCTGCAAGAAGGCAATCACCTGTACACTGCACCAATACTCGCATTTATACATAAATGGTTTGTAGTATATAAGGATTCTGCATACACATCATGCTCTTCAAGATGCTGCTCATGCTCTTGTCTGTTCCGTTGTCTTATCATGAACTACAGTAATTCAATACTCGGATTTCTTCCTTATTGCCTTTTTGGTTCCTTACAATCAGTTCTGCATGCAGCTGCTCACCTATTTCTTTGGCTTCCTCCAAGGTCTCCAGTAGAGAGTGACGCGGGAGACAATCTCATTCCCATACCCGCAACAAGCAAATCTTCCCCATCCCTGCATGTTTTGTCCCCATCCAGGACTACATTGCATTCCCCACAAAATGTTTCCACAAATTAAAATAAAAAACTTTAGCCTGCAAAGCTATTTGTATTTCTCATCGAGTTAATAAAACGCACAAAAGACATTACCTTATCGAAAGTTTGCAATAGAGTACATACAGTGCTCATTACTGCGGTTTTATTGCCATCTCATTTGACATTACCGCAACAGTAAATCCCATTACCGCAGTAAAACTGAAATTGTTGTCCCATTACCACGTTATTTACCACTGGAAAAATTACCGTGTCACTCTCTAGTCTCCAGTTACCAACTTGAGTCTTCAAAATCACAAGCTCGTTATCTTTCAAGGTTCCATTTTATAGTTGCTGTTTTTGTATACACGACACTTTGTTTAGCACCGAGCCACCTTGTTGACTTGTGCATTCCACTCATGCTTCATCCGCCACGACTACAAATTTAAGATCAGCATCCTCCAACCGTTTAATCCAACTTAATAAAAAACAGACATGCGACTTCCATGCATTCTCACTCACTGGTCCTCATGCATGGAATTCATTAATATCAGGTTCAAGGGCCCTTTCTCTTATAATTTCTCATAATTTCTCAAACAATCAAAGGACTTCTCTTATCCAGCTATCTGTGCTTTTAGTTGAATTCATAAATTAGCACAGTATAGATTTCTGATTAATTATTACAAAACTTATGATCATCATAGACAGATAAACATACATATTTGTACTATAACCAGGGCTGCCGACAGAAATTCCGGGCCCCTAGGCAGAGCAGTCACGGGCCCCTAACTATCCTTAGACTTTATGAGAAATTTTTTCTAAACAAACTGAAATAATAATAGTGCCGGTACAATCCTACAAAATTATATTTATATATGCAACTATTGTAGTTAAGTGTCCGTAATATTATATTTATTATATACTACAGGCATAAATCATAAACTTTGTATAACTGATTAATGATTATAATATTTTTCATAAGTTGATTGCTGGGCCCAGCCCGGGCCCATAAAAGTTGCCGGGCCCCTGGGTTTTTGCCCCCTCTGCCCCCCCTCTCGGCGGGCCTGACTATAACAGCAACAGTGTATAAGAGTAAAATTAGTACACAGCTAGAACTCTACAGTAGCGGCTGCAACGAAATACAAACTAATATTTTTAAAAGTGGTGATTCCAACTAAAAGCCATTTGGGCAACTCCAGTGTTAGCAATCCCAAGAGAAAACACAGAAGAAACACTTTTACGAGGACTTGTGTGGAAGACAAACGTTTCAATGCTTCAGGCATTCATTTTACTCGAGCGAATTCACACGGCTATTGGTTGCACATCGCTCACACTCAAGCTCCCTCGCAAGTCGTCAGTGGAGTTGTAAGTGCTGATCTGATTCATGAGATTAAAAATTGTCCTTGTCAGATGCTCACAGCGTAGCTTCAGGTAGGAGATTGCATCCGACTGTTTTTCCAACAGTTCTTCAACAAGTGTTTGGCTTCTGAAAAACACAATGGCAAGTAAATAAGGCACTGAAGAATTTCCAATGCACACCACACTAAATGCACTGGGCAACTGTGAACAAATGGAGACACAACAGGAAACAAATCCAGGAGTTAAAGGTCAGCTAATCACACACTAAGAACAGCAGTCCCTTAAGATAGCAGCAAGAGTCCACCATGGGCATGAAGTGTTAACGACTTCATTTTTCTTAGCCTTGGCATACGAGGACGGGTAGCCAGTCCTCTCCCTCGCTCTCTGATCTTCCCACTGACAGCGTAGTCAGTGCTCTTTATTATTGAGTTGGTTAGAGCTAGAGGGTGCAAGTGAAGCTGAAAGCTCAAACAACTTTCTGCCATGGCGAGGATACGAATCCCGACCTCGAGACTGAAACTCCTGTTTGCTAATCACAAGACTATTGCAGGTATAACATAATTCGATGGTCGACTGGTTAAAGCGTTCCGCCTGTAACATGGCGAGTACGAATTTGAGCCTCACCCAAGGCAGTTACTGTGTATGGACCTAGCAAGTCCCTCACTCACAATTGCTCAGCGCCATCGATGTTCCATCACAAAGTCGTGTGCACCTCTGAACTTTAGAAGGAGGGCAATATCAAATAAAGTTGTATTGTATTACATTGTATTAAAATATACACAGGAAGTGAGGAGATGAGGTACCTGAAGCCAACATCCCTTCTGACGGGAAGAGTATCTTGGTCTAGTAGAGACTCTCGAAATATATCTGGTGTCTGGCGACATCTGTTGAACTGCAAACTGCGAACTGCCAATCAAGATAACAAAAGAGTAACTTATTACCATACTGTTGCTGTTACAATCACAAAATCATCACACTGAAATTAACGCAGAAAAAAATAAATTAAACACTGATATTTTATGTAAGTATGTATAGGTTGAGACACATAATAAGTAAGTATATGTTGAGACACTTAATAGAGTGCCCTGTAAGTACCTCAATGTCCTCTATGATCAAAGTTTTGAAACTTTGCTAAGAACAAACTTTGCTAAGAACAAACTTTATAAAATATATCTTAAAACTAAAACCACCAGAGCCCTTGAGAAGTATAAAAGATACAAAAACAAATTGACTAATATCCTACGTAAATGTGAAAAAGAATACTATACTAATCTACTCGACCTTCACAAATCTAACCTTAAAGAGACATGGAGGATTATTAAAGATATTTTACACCACCAAGGACCCAACCTAACTAATATACCCCTTGTAATCAATGGTATAATGATAGAGGACCCGGCTACTATTGCTAATGAATTTAATGGCTATTATGCTTCTGTTGGTCCCAAGATGGCAGCTAGTGTCCCTCCTTCCAGCCAACACTATTCATCCTACTTAAAAAAACCTACTTTGAGTTCTATGTTTATCTACCCTGTTACTAAGTGTGAAATCCTAGACATAATTTCTAATCTTAAAACTACAAAACCATATGACCTTTCTGAACTACCTGTCCCTATTCTAAAAAAAATCGCTAATAACGTATCGGAACCTATCATGCACCTAATTAATCAATCTTTTACCACTGGTATTGTTCCAAAGGCTATGAAAATTGCCAATATTTCACCCATCTTTAAATCTGGTGACTGTCATGAAATGGCCAATTATAGACCGATATCTAAACTAAGCTGTTTATCTAAAATTCTTGAAAGAGCCATGCATGATAGACTATATAATTTTTTGGAAACTAATAAATCCCTATACAATAAACAGTTTGGGTTCAGAAAAAACCATTCCACCACTTATGCCATTATGGAAGTAGTAGATAAGCTTACTGAAGCACTTGACCATCGCAAAATCACTATTGGTGTATTCTTAGATCTGTCCAAAGCATTCGATACCATTAAACATGACATCCTATTGGACAAATTGAACTACTACGGCATCAGAGGGATGGCTTTGGAATGGTTCAAATCTTATCTGACCGACAGACTTCAGCAAGTAAATTTTAAGAAAACTTTTTCTAACCTGGCTTCCATTCACTGTGGAGTTCCGCAAGGGTCTATCCTCGGTCCCCTTTTATTCCTGATCTATATCAATGATATTAATAATTGTACTAACAAGCTTCTGTTCTACTTATTTGCAGACGATACCACTGTTTTTGTCACTGCTGATAATGATCACGACTTATATGACACCATGAATTCTGAACTGCTTCACTTAACCAATTGGTTTCATGCTAACCTTCTGTCCCTCAATGTTAAAAAGACTAATTATATTATCTTCTCTAGCTCCAGAAGAAAGGTCCAGGATGATCCTAGCAAGACCATTAGTATTAATAACATCCCCATAAAGCGGGTAACTGAAGTCAAGTTTCTAGGTATAATCATGGATGAACACCTAAAATGGCATGCCCACATTAACTTAGTTAAAAATAAGATAGCCAAGTCTATAGGGGTTATCAGAAGACTTAAAACTACTCTTCCCCTAATACTCTCCGTACTTTATATAATACTTTCATTTTACCCTACCTTAATTATGGTGCTATAATATGGGCAGGTGGATATAAAACTCCACTCCAACCTATACATTTACTCCAAAAGAGGGTTGTAAGAATCATAGCTGGTGTACACTACTTGGCAAAGACCTCTAGTCTGTTTAAAAGTTTAAACTTATTAACTATCTTTGACCTACATAAACTCCAACTTGCTATCTTCATGTACCGACATCAGAGCCAAACCTTACCCAGTATATTTAATTGTTATTTCTCCACTAATGCTTCTGTCCACGGTTACAACACTAGATCTCGGTTTAATCTTCGCTCTGCAATCTGTAAAACTAATGTTAGACAATTTTCTGCTAGAATAACTGGGCCTAAACTATGGAACTCCATTGACCGTGGCATCCGTAATCAGAGGTCACTCAACTCCTTCAAACAGGCCTATAAAAACACTTAATTAACTGACGTTGATTTTACTGCTGCCATGCCTATTTCTCATTCTATCTTAATTGAACTGACACATGTTTCCTTTCTAGTTCTATCAATTTGCTCCATCATAATGGGGAAGACTAGATAAGCCCATTGGGCTTCTTCTCCCCATGAATCGATTTTTACTACTTAACCTGTTAGACTATAACCTCTTCAGTTTTTGTTTCTATTAATGGCGCTTACGAAATGTACAGTAAACTGTTAATAACTGTATTCACACGTGTACATTGTACTCACTGTTCATGGAATCGATTCGAATAAATTTGATTTGATTTGATTTGATCAAAAAAAAAAAAAAAAAAAAAAAAAAAACTTAAATTACTGAGTAGCAGACCATTTACTGGAAAATACAGCGAACTTACCTAAATAGATGAAAAGAAAAGGAAATGCCAGGAACACCTCGATGACAATCAGTAATTGTATCCAAGCAAACTTATCAGCTCCAAGTTTGCAAACATCACCCTTGTCCTTTTCATAACAACCAACATCATGGAGAATGTTTAGATACAAAAGTAACACAACACTGCCTACAAAAAATACATAAACCACTATCGTAAATACTGTGATTATTGAATTAGAATTAATACTAACAATATTATCAGTATTACAGAAGTAGCATTAATACTAACAATATTATCAGTAGGGCTGTCAAAATGTTGGAAAAACGGGGCCCGGGTACCCGAGCTCATTTTCAACGGGGGCCCGAAGGCCCGTCAGTCCGTCATTGGTAAAACGCTTGAGGAAAGCCAAAAATAGTTGAGTCACAGTATAACGAAGTTACAAAATTTGATTTAATTAATTACATTGAAAGACCTGTGGCGTGTGTCTAACGGCGATTTTCGGTACTAATACTTCGATCACGGTCCACTTAGTTCGTCGCCTCGTATCGCCGATCGACAGGAAAGCGTGGGATAGAAATTGTCGCTTCGATTACATCCGTCGTCCAAAAGCTACAAATAGCACGGTTTTCGTCTTTTTCTCACGCTTAAACTCGCCGGCGGTCTGTCGCCGATACAGGGTATACTGCAAAGGCGGCAGATTTGAAGAGGGGCACAAGGCTCTAGCAGCACATGATGCACAGGTCTGGTAATAGCAGTAATACCTCAACGCGCTGCAACGCTTGGCTGGTCTTAGTATAGCCAGCCGACAAGTAAACAGGTACGGGTGCCAAGTTGCCAACTACCCCGCGCCGATGACTAATACACCACTGTAGCTGGCCAACACATCTTCAAATCCACAGCGTTTTAGGCAACAGAAAGTCTGTATTTAAGCTTTTAAAATTTACTTAAAATAATATGCTAATTCGGACGGGTTTTCGGGCCTTGATTTAAGGGCCCGGGCCGGGCGCTTCGAACGGGGGCCCGGGGGCCCGTTGACAGCCCTAATTATCAGTATAATTGTTTTACCCGAGGAACACCTCTCAGGAAGAAGTCATTACAGAAGCAAGAAATGTAACTGGAACTAACAGTCCGCTTCCTTGATGAGGTCTGCAAATGAGCCTCTGAATGCAACAGCACTGTAATGCTGGCTGCACAATGATAATTAATTATTACTATTATAACTATAATGCACATCAGACATTTATTACCTGTACATATAATATAATTTATCAACTTCAAGAGCAAGACAGCAAGAAGAATGAATTTTTCTTAAGAAAATAAAATTCAAGCCATGACAGCAAACTAAACATTATGGTTTTATATCAACACTGTCATGATCCAAGAGCTCAGTGGTTGTTCAGTAACCAAAAGTCCACACAGAATGAGACATATTAGTGTCACTGCACTTCATTCCGTCACTCATTGCAATAATACAGTAATTTAAAACGGCAGATAGGAAGTCTCACAATGTAGAGGTCTGAAGCCAAAAAATTTGATATTAACTTCACAGTGTGAAACCAGCCACATTGTTTCATATATTGAAAACTAGTTTGAAATATTCAGTTGGGTTATAAACTGGTTTCAATTCTACTTCTACCCTGCAATTAATCTGCTCTTGCAAGCAGAATGATGTCAGGTAGCCATGCTGGGACTAGTGACACAATTAGGCAATAGGCATACATGTTTACACACACCAGTTACACAGGACATCATTCAGCAACAAAATACTTAAAGGTCTAAAGGTAACACTTCTGCTTACATGTATTTGCCTGTGCACCATGCCACCATTAATTTCTTTTTATAAACACCACAATTCAGAAAGCAAAACAGCATCAATATTGAATCGCCAGATACTTTACTTACTAACCCGTTGAAAAGACTAAGGCAGGGACGGTTGAGGTTGTTTTTGTTTTGTGGTAGAATGCTGCGTATCCATGTCGCCTAAGGTGGTCCCTTTGGTAGCGTACGTACCGATGAATAACCAGTGTGAACAGCCAAACGGCACTGTTTAAATACACAGCAATTGAAGAGGCAGGAATGGCACATCCATCTTCGTAACAATACCATCGAAGCTGAAGCACAACAGCGATGAGCAGGGCCTGTGCAACACACACACAAATACAGAAAATAAGCAAATTCATTCATTCATTCAGAACATTTATATAGCGCCTCTTCAAGAAACTACTCAGAAGCGCTCCCGGCCCAGCCACGACTAAAGAAAAAAGACTTGAGGGACTTGTAGAACCCTGCCGGTTGGCTCACAAGTAAAGAGCGGGCGGAAGAGCTGAAATGTTGCAGAGTAAGTAAGTATATTCTTTATTTAGAAACCTGACACACAAAATCTTCATTGAGACTTCCCAGTGAAATGCAATCTGTATCTTAGTCCTCTATCTGTTCTCACTCTGTGTCCGAACATTTGGATCTTTCTATATACAGATTCAGGTAATCCATTAACATTCTAAATGAAGAAAACTGAAAATGAAACAACTGAGAAGAAGTGCCAGAGCAATTATCTGCAGTAGGCAGTCATTCACTGCCTCGACTGATTCAACATTCTACAGTTTGACTTGTTTGCAGTTAGACGTTATACATTTGATACTAAAACCACAGAAGATAAAAGCTAAAATGAACATTTTAAAAGTGTGAAAAAATTCCCAAAACATCGATCCTAGTATAATGTAAAGTTAGTATAGACATTAGACACTTAGACAATAAAACAAAATTTAAAAAAAAAACGAACGAACAAAAAGAAAATAATACGTACACATTACGCTAAGACAGAAACACGACTTACCTCAACTGTTAGACTCATTATGGTTGCCCAGACAGTTCTGACCGTTTTGTATCGTTTGACTTCGTAGACATTAGGCAAATGTTCCTCACTTGTGCCACTCTGCAAATGACCCTATCATACATAAAATCTTGGGTAATCATACCTTCTTCTACAGAAACAATACTGTAATACAATCAGTTAGGATTATGCAGTATGCGTAAACACTAGTGCCTCATTACAAATACACGCAACGCACGCACGCATTATATTTATTTAGACATGTTCATCAATGTATATATAATTATACATGATATTCTCATATAGTTACAGAAACTGATTACCAGTAATAATCAATCAAACTAGTTTAAGATATTTAAACATTTTATTGAACTATGTGCCCTATTAAGCTTGTATGGCAAAATTTAATTCCGGCAGTGTAAATGCTGTCACAGAAATTTTTATGGTGTATCAAAAGCAAGATGACAAACATAGTAATTATCTCTTAACAAGACAAAGACCACAAAGGTTGGTCCCAAAGAGATCATAGATCCTGCTAGATAGGGATACCTAAGAAGTAATTACATTTGAAACAGCAGCAGCCAGGAAATACATTGACTCGGGTATTTTTCTAAAAATTACTATATAGCCCTTGAAAGTAAAAGAATCTGAACTAATTAGGGAACCAAGAAAAAGAAGAAAGACAGCACAACTAGAAGGAGTCCCGGAACCCACAATGACAATTACAGATAACTTTAGATGAAATAGGTGTGAAGCTTACATTTAAAAAGTATAAGGGTAGGTAACTGCCTGAGTACAGGAGGAATTTTATTCCCGATAGAAGCACCAGAAGATCTAATACAAAATAGTCTAATGTTCGTACAAGTATAGGTGCATCTGTATGTTTTTTAATATCTAGTAAAATAAATTTCACATGCAAGAAGATTAAAGAATCCCTTATATAGGCCTACAGGTGGTAACAGGCCATGATCAAAGTGGTACGTAAATTCTCCAATTTGCAACAATCTGATTTGCTCCACATTCAACTTCCCGGTTGAAGATGTTTCAGTTCAAATAAGCTCTAACTGATTGCGATAAATTGCATAGTTCATTTACAGGCAGGTATAATTCAATTTAACTGAGAGGGTAGAATAACCGGAGAAGAAACGCACGTTAAAGTGCGGCTCCCGAGAATAATTATTGAAGGCGGATGCACCGTCCCCTTCCTGTCCATGAGATTCGACCACGAGAATATGCTGGTCATCCATAGTTATTGCGACACACTTTAAAA
Source organism: Aporrectodea caliginosa (assembly GCA_020284085.1). NCBI lineage: Eukaryota > Metazoa > Annelida > Clitellata > Crassiclitellata > Lumbricidae > Aporrectodea > Aporrectodea caliginosa. The sequence continues at coordinate 348,445 of JACEVL010001052.1, forward strand.
ACTTAAAATTTTAATTAATTAATTAATTAGCTAAAAATTATTGTCATATGATCAAAATGTCAAATTCTAATGAAAGTGCCCAATATACGTCGATGGAAATAAACATACGGCATTAGATTTGGGATTCTACACTTCTTAATGACGTCACTTATCATCTGCTGGTTTGGTTTGATGAATCTTGCTTAAAATCTTTGGCTGGCTCCGCGCTTTAACCCTAAATGGTTCCTTGGGGTGCAATCAGGGCCGGTTTAACCACTAGGCGAACTAGGCGGCCGCCTAGGGCGGCACGCTTCTGGGGGCGGCAGAAAAGCTAAATAAAAATAATTAAATTTAATAATTTAATTTAATAATTTAATTTAATAATTTAATTTATTTTTTTAAAAACATTGCCGGCGTTTTGCCACCATTCATTAATAAATGAATACGAAAATAAGAAGCGGCTTCAAACAGACCACAGACATTTCGAAATCTTAACGTCAGTCATGTGGCACGTCACGCTTAATTATGCCCTTAACTATCGCAAGTTTGAAGTTGCTTACTAGCGACATATTTGAAATGAAACTGAGACCGATCATCAGCAATGTTACCACTCCTTCGGTTTCTCTAAGATCTTGGTTTTTAATCCGAACTTCTAAACTGGGGTTTTCTGGAGACCTTGTGTTTTCACTTGGGTTTTTCTTGTTTTACTGAAACCCTGTTTTCATTAAAAGTTTAATCAATTTTTGTTAAAACATAATTCAAGTCACAGAAAATCCAGTGCTAGTATAAACCAGACACTAAAGATAACGGTCTGGGTGATCGAGGTCAATAAATAACGCAATATGTGTGCAAGCATTGATATACTAGATTTAAAATATAGTTTTAAATAGTTACAAGACACCGCATATTTATTCGATTTGACGTCTTCTTGACACTTCCAGTTTTGTGGCTAATAATGAGAGAAGCTTCTCGAAGCTCAAAAGAAATATATTTTACGTAGGCCTGCGTCCATGCTGCAAGAACGATTTGTTGGACTGGGCCTATAGCTACATTGTCAATTGAACATGATAGGCCACTTGCTGGAGACATTGAACTGATAGAACTCTTCTACATCAGGCCTATGTGAAAGCGCGAAAAATAAATTTTGAAATTAAGCTTACATTATAATTATTTCCAGACTTCGTAGAAAGTTCTACGTAGGTAGGATTATGACTTAGTACACGTAGCCGTAGGATTTCTTATAATGTGTTCAAACGAAAAATGTGCACTGTCTCATTATTTAATAGGCCTGCATGTATTTACATTTTAAATTCCAATTAAACGTGTTACATCGTATACAGCATAGCTAATGCAGTTTCCAGACGGTTACTGTTATTAAGCTTATGGATAACTTTTAAATTAACTTAGTTATTTAATATTGTATTGTATTGTATTGTAATAATTAATAATAATTAATTAATAATATTAATTAGTTATCGCAGTTACCGGGGGCGCAGCGCCGCAGGTTCGCCTAGGGCGGCAAATACTCTGGCGCCGGCCCTGGGTGCAATCTGCACCCTCTGGCCGTTTCTTTGGCTACTCACCAGTAGTGTAGTCCTAAAAAATGAAGTGGGGGAACGCCTGTATATTGAAGTAAGCAAAAGTGCCATCTTGCAAGAATTTTGCATAGTGTGAGAAAAAAGTGGGGGAACGGCGTTCCCCACGTCCCCCCCCACTACACCACTGCTACTCACGTGTTATTATTAAAATGTCAGCAGTTATCTTCTAGGACATTGTAAGTGTACCATTTTTTCCTATAGTCATGCATAAAACGATAAAAAAAGAGTTGACGTCAATTTTTGCCAGCACAGGTTCATCGGGGGTGCAAATTGCACCCCCAAATTATGACGTTGATATGATAAACAAATTCAGGTAATTGGTGCTAATTACTGCAATAATTTGTTATGTTATTATATTTTAGAACACTTCGTGATATTAGTTTGACCTTATTAGAATTCATTTATTTTGTTTTGCTTACATTTCAAGTAGTAGAAAATAAATAACACCATGGCTAGGTATTCCACAGCTGAAGCTCTTCGACTGATTATGGAAGAGGATACAGAAGTTGATGAAGACAGTGTAGTCAAGATGGAGATTATATGCCTGAAGTTGGTACTGCCTCTGATAACGAAGATCATTGTGTCAGAAGAATTCGACGAATCAGAAGATGTCAGTGCGTCTGACGAAGAGCACTTGTAAGCCACTTATGAGAAAACGTTTGGACAAGCCAGCCCTGCTCAGAAGTCCGATCATGGATGCAATCCAACTTATAGAACTTGACTCTGGAGAATTCGAAGCAGGAACTGAGATACCAGCTAAAGAGAAGAGGACACAGGGACGTTGTCATCTGTGCCCGCGCGAGTTTGACAGGAAGACGCGCAAATTCTGCGACAAGTGCTGTAGGCCTGCTTCTCCGGCAGACTCTGTCAATATAGGCCTATCAAATGTACTGTGACAAATGTATGTAACTGAACGATTTAGATATGTCGTTTGGAAAAAACATTGAACAGTATGTTTATGTAAAGAAAACGGGGTTCTTCGTCTTCCGCTTCTCTCAGGATGGCGAGGGAAGGCGCGTGTCGCTCAGGATGGGAGCGTAAGTAGGACCTCCGTCGTCTTTCGAAGGGTTTCGCTTCTGCCAGCCGACTACCTAGTCAATGTCACCCTTCAGGGAAGTAATGCCAGACAGTTTCAAATAGCAATCTTTATTCAGCCAACACACCGAGAAATTAGTAACCAAGCCAACTTTATACAAAAATAAACCAAGCCAACTTTATACGTTTAAATTGCGACCGAGCCACCCGCAGTAAAGATCCGAGAAATTAAATTCGTTTATTTAACGACGCCGTCATATCGACGATGATTGGCGTGTATAACTTTATACGCAAGAGCGGTCCTCTTTATACAAGATATATACCCTCCCCGAGGCAGGGAAGAGGCTGAGCCTAGAGAGGCTGAGGCTACGAGGCTCGGCCTAGGAGAGGCTCGGCCTAGAGAGGCTGGCTGGCTACGAGGCTCGGCCTAGAGAGGCTCGGCCTAGAGAGAGGCTCGGCCTAGGCTGGGCCTATGAGACGAGGCTCGGGCTAGAGAGGCTGAGGCTACGAGGCTCGGCCTAGAGAGGCTGAGGCTAGAGAGGCTGGCTAGAGAGGCTGGGCCTGAGGCCTAGAGAGGCTGGGCCTAGAGGGGAGGCTCGGGCTAGAAAGGCTGAGGGCTACGAGGCTGAGCCTACGAAGCTCCCCCCGGCGGCGACATGCCAAGACCAACTGCCGAAAATGGCAGACACCCCAAAATTTGCCACATTTATATAAAATACATGGTATTCGAATACCGGTAGACAGAACGTATCCTTGATTTATATTCTCAAACAAATAGGGGGTGCAGTTTGAACCCCAGGGACCTGGAACGAAACTTCCTGACATGGACCCATTGAGGGTTAAAACATGCAGATAAAATCAGAGGTGCAAAAAACCAAACTTTTTTCAAAATGAAAAGTTTTTTTTCTTTGTTTTTTGTTTTTGAGATTTTCCTATTTCGGATCATAAAACTCATAAAAATGGCATATTACCGTTCAAATTAATCAGACGCACATAAATGAAATTAACTATAGGGCCTATAGAACAGTAGGGCCTAAACCGTAGAATGTCCTATAACTAAGTTAACAAAAACCATACAATTATTATTGCCAAGAGAGTTGAAGAGATGGCATTTTTGGCATTTATAATTTTTTAATTTGTAAAAAACCTAAAAAAACAAAATTTGCGTTTTTTTGTTTTAAACCAAAAACCAAGACTTTAACAGCCCTGGGTAAAATGTAAAGGACCAATTATTTTCCTTGGTAAATATTATATTTATTGTTCCTAGGACTAGGACTGCCTTGGCAAGGCTTGGCTCAACCCCGGGCATTTGCTGTGGTTGGTCCTTCTACGGGTGGGTCCAAGGACCCATAGTGTAGGCCTACTAAGTGTATAGTGGCAACATCACTGGAGTGAAGAGCAGTAGGAAGACGGGTGGAGAGGGGTAGAATAGGGATAGGGGATGGGAGGGAAACAGGAATGGGAGGTTATGGGACGGGAAGGGGAGAAGACAGAGGAAAGGGGTGGGGAGTGGAAGTGGAGGGGAAGTAGAGCATGGGAAAGGGAAGCAGAGAAAAGAGGGGAGCGCTGATTTCAAGTGGCCCGCCCGAGCACGCTAAACTTTGTCGTCTTAGACGGGACATCTAGTTAGGCAATCAACATCAATCAATCAATCAGTCAATCAATTCAATCAATCAATCAATCAATCAATCAATCAATCAATCAATCAATCAATCAATCAATCAATCAATCAATCAGCCGTTTATTGAATCAACAACAGCACAATTGATTAACAATCAGTCATTTAAAAAAAAATGTTAATCTGCTGCTGCCGTCAACAGGACAGCCCTAAAGGATAAAATAATCCGCTATTGCAGGGCTGCCCCTTTTCCATATTACATTTACTGATAAATTCAACTTAAATAACAATTTTAGGGCTAAATCATAGCCAAACAACTAAATAACAAAACATTGCAGTACAAGATTTAAAACAAACAAAATCAAAACAAAACAGATTATAATGTTCACAGTAGTACATTATAAACAATCTTAACTAAGGTACAATCTATCGAGTCGATGATTGTAGTCCAGAGTAGGCCTACTTGATTAGACCAAGGTCGTGTAAACACCATTGAGGTATAAACACCAACCAACTTTGTCAACAATGAACGTCTAAATTTAGACCACAGTGCTCAATACTGCAACATACTTCCGGTGCGGGAAGAAAGGCGAAATTTTGATACTCTGATTGTGTGCTAGTGTACAACAGAGCGATGGTGTAGGCTACAATATAATTATACCAACGTAACACTTAATTTCTCCTGCGTCTTCAAAATTTCATTGCACTGGGCCTTGACATCAAACAGAACTGCTTATCTTTTTTTATGATACACTATATTCTAGTCTCCACCGTCAGTCAACATCCACATCTATTGTATAGTCTGTAAGTCATGGGACTACCATGGAAAATTGTTTACATCGCACTGAGTGGAGTAAGCGGACCCAGGAACGCTGGATCCTTTTTTGTATATCAATCTTCTAATTCACCAAAACATTGGTAGCACGACACAAAACAAACATGAACAAACATAATTTTATGGACCTATTGTTTCAGATGACCTATACAATCCGCAAAGTTCTCACTGTTTTGACTGGATTGCGCATAAACTTCAGAAATGAAAACGAAGAAGATTAAAGAAAAGACCATGGCTTAAAATGTTGGTAAAACTTTGTATTAACGCAGGGGCCTATAGTTTTAAATAACCTTCCAAAACGACAGCCAATTAACATCTACTTTGCCCCTCCGACACTGCAAATCTCGGACTCAGACCTCCTTCGGACTACCCTTTTGGACAACCCCTCTGACTCGACGCAGCGCTCGTGAATAAGCTGGTGCTTTACGCTTGGCTTTCGAGTGGCGCTTTAGAAGTTTGGAGTTTACGATTAGGCTACGATTAGCTTTAAATCCTCGTCCTGCGAGCGCACTGAACCCGTTGACCTTTAGAGTGGAAGAGAATTAAGGAAGTAGAAGCGGTGAGAAGTTGTATTTTCCAAGTTATTGAGATATGATGATGATGATGATGATGATGATGATGATGATGATGATGATGATGATGATGATGATGATGATGATCGTCGACGACGATAGCCAAAGCTACATAATTACATTCTCGATCCCTAACTTTACTCCACCCGATGTAATTGTCTGTTTCACGTGCGCTAAATTTACCGTGGGGAGGCAGTCAGCGTGTTTTGCAATACAAGATGGCTGAGAAAGGTTTACAAGGTTTGCCGCAGGTTAAGATCGGCAATTATGTTCTCGGTGATACACTTGGATCGGGTACTTTTGGAAAAGTTAAAGGTAACGCTTTCGCAGATTTAGATGCTGTATAAGTCAGCGAATGTCATGCTATAGGTTGACTTTTTGGCCGATATTTACTTGCGTCTCATACACGCGACCATGCAGAAAGAAACTTGTCACGTACTCCATTGCAACTTCGTGTAAATGGCATTGTTTCGGTCAATGAGTGCACAGTTGTATTTGTTTATGAACTAGAATTAGGTGGAAAAACTATACTTTACTTAGAAATAATGAAATTCTGGGAGAATGGACGTATAAGTCATGTATTTCGTTCATATGATTACAAGGTCGTATTGCAAATGTCGGTTCATACATGTTCCAGATACATAATTATAGGATAAATCTTCTGCGGCGGAAAATTCCGCCGCAGAAGTAACATTTTCGACACAATTCTGCGGCGGAAGAGCTTTGCGCATGCGCAACCTTCGGCGCATGCGCATTGTTCAAAATGCGGTACTTCCTATAAATTGGCGTCGTGAGGGTCGGTTAGGGTCAGGTTTGGCCTCGTGAGTGTCGGTTAGGGTCAGGTTAAGCGCTGTGACGGTCGGTTAGGGTCAGTGTTAGGGTTAGAGTTGTTTTAGATAAAATGTCCAAAAAAATTCCGCCGCAGAAGTAAATTTTCGCGGGTTGCGTGGCGGCATTTTCCGCCGCAGAAGCACCACGCAATTTTATATTCCTTTTCTTTGTTGTCGCTTCCAGATCGCTATGCTGGATCTATGAAACAGTTTAATCGACTTGTTGAATATAGCCGTAAACGTGAAATTTGTGCAATTGCGAAATTTTGTAGTATCCATGTTCAGCTGTCACAATTTGATGTGTTGTTAGTTGATTGATGAAAGTCAGAATATTGGATAATTTAAGTGGTAATCGTTTGAGAATCCCTCATTATTCTCTGGAATGCCCCACACAGTAATCAAAAGTCTTAGAAATAATTATATATAAACTGCTATAAATGATGAATTATATAATATTTAAATAAATACATGCATTTATAAAGGCACGAGGAGGATGACATTCTCTGTTATCTCCTTATTAATTGCTACTGTTCCACTTTCTCATGCAGCCTCGCTTCTGTTTACCTCGTAATAAATTATAATGTACTATGTATTATAACCAGAATTGAGATTACTATGAGTGTTGTGATTTCAAGTAGGGGTACTTGTCGGTTAATTCACCCCATTTCATTTTCTCGTCTACCTTGTCGGTTAATTCACCCCATTTAAATCTTGCGTCTACCTTGCCTGTTCAATGTGTTCATGCACCGTCCTAGTGCAGCTGACGTCATATCCGTACAAGTCCATCCTTTTTGTAACTGTTTCATAAGACGCATTATGTCGTAGCCTTTATCTGTCTTCTAATGACGACACCAACCCTAACCCTGACCCTAACCGACCCTCACGACGTAAAGTTCTATAAGGGTCGGTTAGGGTCAGGGTTATGGTTAGTGTCGTCCATGTTTTCTAATTACCAAACTGTCATTGGTTGACCTGGAATATACACGGGCTAAAATATGCCGTGTATAAGGCGAATTGTCGACGTAAACTTACATATTATATATTTGAGTCCCCGATTCTATAAGCTTGCCTGCTATGCTACTGATGGAAAAAAGCAGTGACTGACTTAAAGAATGATTCGCAAGATCTGAATATTTTCCTAATTGTGTTAATTCAACAGTAGCCTACCCTGCAATATCGTGCTGTGTTTTCGACACCAGTTGAATGGGGTGAATTAATTTCACGTGGGGAAGTCATTACCATTGGAAAAATGAAATGGGGTGAATTAACCGACAAGTACCCAAGTAGGTATCTTAAGCTTGGAAAGTACCTTACTGGAGTTTACCGAGTAGGCACTGAGGTAGATGCAGCACTTCTAGATTTTGCAGGTGTTTTAAAACCCCAATGACTGGCAGAGATGCGTACTTTCCTGGGCATCTATCACTGGTGCATTAAGTTACATTTTGTTTTACTGCAATGTGAAGACACCTTTATTGAGATGAGTTTGTACTTTAAATCTACATAGATTGATGAGATATAATGTTTTTGCTCTTGAGAGGTAAATGGACCAAAGAAACCCAAGATGTCTGGGTAGGGCCAAAATAAGGGTTACAAATATCTGGCATGCATAATGTTATATTATTTCCTACAATACTTATACAGGCCGTTAAGTAATCTTTTAGCAAAGATTATCTCAAACAATTAATACTATTTCTTATCTATATACTAGGTGAGACAGTTTTAAAAATTATCTTAATGATGAATTTCGACCCATTCAGCCACTTGAATCACTCAAGAATGAACTATGGGAGACTGAGGATTATGGGATACTTAGGTATATTCAATTTCATGTCATCTAGTTAATAAAAATTCGTAGCTTTCTTGAACTCGAAATATTTCAGCAGGCATTGGGTGATATACTGACTTGAATAATCTGCTGAAGCATAGGTGATATCTTACTAGCCCACCATTGAGGAAAAATAATATGTTTTTTATATCACCACGTAAGGAAAAATTAATTAGAGGCTCTGCAAACCTTACAAAAAAGCACAGTCGAATAGAATGAGTTTCAAGCAGTTACAGTAATGAGATAAAGAAATACCAAGAAGTTCAAGTCACAGATTGCATGGCAGCTTATTCCAAGAAGATGGTCCAACAACAACAGGGCCAATGGAGTTGAGGTCGTCAGGGCAACCAAATCATCTTGCGAAGCAGAGTGAACAAATCTGCAACTAGTTGATATTCAACTTTTTTAATCCTGAAATTAACCAGACACCATTTTGCAATTTCTTTGTCCTTCACGTTTTGCAGATGTTTTTTCTTCTAGTTGAAAATGTCATCAGCTAATAAAAGTAAGTAAGAACAATAATATTAATTAAGGTTTCCTGTTATGCTCTGGTACACCATTATGGCTCAGTCTCCCATAAACAATTACTACAGGATAAATAAGTGGACGATAGCCCATCAGGCTTAAAGAAAACTGTATGGGGTAAAGACTGCTTGATTTCTTAATGCATTGTATGCCATTCCAGTTAGCATGTATAGCTACTATTCTGTTGATGCAAGACTTAATACGGCATTAAAAAATTGAGTTAAAATATTTTATTGTATTAAAATTTAACAAGTTAATCATGTTAATAATGTGTTATGTTATGTTACAGTTGGGGTTCATCAGTTGACGGGCCATAAAGTGGCCATCAAAGTGATGAACCGGCAGAAGATAAAGAGCCTCGATGTCGTGGGAAAGATACGCAGAGAAATACAAAACCTCAAGCTCTTCCGACATCCGCACATCATTAAACTGTTAGTTTAACCTATTATTCTGTGTGAAAAGTGATTAAGTAGACTATTTCATTAAGTGCACTACTGTGTGTAAGAAGCAAATTATGTACACCACTTGGTAGTGTATCCGTCAGTCGTAACTAGCCTAAAAATGTTACGTAATGTTGCTGTTACCCTAGTTTAGACTTCATCAGGAATGGGTTATACATAAATAGGATATAAATAAAGCACATGGTGAAAGATAGATTTGGCATGATTAGTGCTTTAACGACAAGCTGCATTGGTTTCCCAGTCACTTTAGTACACTCGCATCATTAAGTGTGGGAAGCAGTGAGTAAATTGTTTGTTGACAAATAATGCCAAATGCACTTAGCATGTAAGTAGTCTTTGTGATAGTACACATTGTGTGCAGTTATTTATTGCTAGTTTATTGGTAACTATAGAAGTGCTGCTTGTGAATTTTACTTTCCTAATTAGTGTTTTTTTGTACTTTTAGTTAGCGAGTTTGTTGTAATTTAGAGCAGTACTTTTTTTGGTTTTATAATGCAGTTACTGTAGTTATTTTTATGTAAATTCTTTAATTAGCTTTTAACTGTTGTATGAACTCATTGTTACACTTGTAGTTGAATTTCCGACTACCATAGTTAACCCACGTGTTAATTACATGTTAGCGTTTTGTCAGAGTTAGTGCTGATTGTGTTCTCAGTGCATTGTTACCACTGTTATTACTGGTGTTTTTCTATCAATTTTTATTATTGCCTTTATTAAAAAACTTTTTTATCAGCATGCTGTTGTAGTGCAGCTGAGTTCTTCGTGAATTTCTTTTATAGATAAATCTGCAAATTAATTAGGCTAAATTAACTAGTGATGAATGTAAACCATCTAGCAGCTTTGTTTCAAGCAGTAGAGAATATTGGTTATTCTTTTGTTTTTATTTCATATTTTTCTCTCACCTAAGTTTTGGTGCAGAAAGGGCAATGAAATATTTGAGTTAGGTGGAAAAATGATGCCTCTGGACTTTGAAACCTAATTTTTCCATTTTGTATTTAATTAGCAAATTAGCAGATTTATATTGTGTGGGGTGAATTCCTTGTTACATTTCAACCCATCACACGTAATGTTATGTCTGTATAGCAGTTCTTGTTTGTAACAGTTGCAAATGTGTGTAACAGTTATCAGGTGATCAGCACTCCGACAGACATTTTCATGGTCATGGAGTACGTCGGTGGAGGCGAACTTTTTGAATTCATTGTCAAAAATGGCAAGGTTGGACTATTAGAGTAGGCCTATCAGTTTTAGAGTTCTAGATAAATTATAAGTTCTAAATATTGTATTTAGGTTTTGCCCAAGTCAGACAAATTCATTAGATCAACTGGACAGCTATACAAATTGTGCATAACAATACTGTGTAAATATTGCACAAGGCTTTGACTTGGTTTATTCATTTTTGCAAGAGTAGGCATATGTACATGTACGAATGTGTGCTCATGTGTGTATTTTGTCTCAGAGGTACATGTGCAGAGGCAAACACATAATTTGCATGCAGGACGTAAAACACGAACTTGCCTGGGTTCTTATTTGTTCATTTTACGGTTCTTGCCCAGTTACCTAAATTTTGGTGCCCTGCCATGTTGATAGATCCAATAAACATAAGTCAAGTAGTACTTAAAACTGGGGCATGCTGAATGAATCCAGAATATGGTAATATTTAAATTTACAGATGACTGGCTACATTATGACATTTCATAGTGATGCATTAAATAAGTTTTCCCTAGATCTGGCTATTTAAGCTCTTCATTTTCCCCCTATGACTAATCCTCATTCTTCTTCCCCTATGGTCCCCTTGTAATGTAATAATGTAATGTAATAAAACATTTATAAAGCGCCACTTAAGAGTCTCTCAGAAGCGCTCAACACGTGGCCATCAAACAGCTGAAAAAATGCGTCTTTAAGAGTTTAGAGAAAACTATATAGCCGCGTGCAGCACGCACAGACGGCGGAAGAGCGTTCCAGATCCGTGGCGCCGCAATCGAGATATACAATAATTCTCTCATTCAATTGTTGGCTTGTATATGTAAATTTTGTTTGTTTGTTTGATTGTACTAATTTGCCATGTACAGTGCTGTGCGTTTGCTAGTGCTTCTCATTAAAAAATATATTTACTTACTTACTATCCTTTTGCTTTGCAGCTGAAGGAAAACGAGGCTCGAAGGTTTTTCCAGCAGATCATCTCTGGGGTCGACTATTGTCATCGTCATATGATTGTTCACCGTGACCTTAAACCGGAAAACCTACTGCTTGACAAACACCAGAATGTGAAAATTGCTGACTTTGGTAAATAGAATGGCTAAAACTATTTGTTTGTTTTCACAGAAAAGCAGTGCAAGCAGAAAATTTCCGTTTCTATGTAGCAGCTTTGATTTGTTTTGCAAAGGTTAACTTCTAGATGTAGTTACCATAAATCCAGGCTTAGTTTGTTCCTTTCCAGACATGTTCAGACATTCAAATTTCATGATGTTATGTGATGTAATAACCTTCTTGAACACGAATCAAGCAATTTTATTATTGCTAAATGCTAACTCTGTGAGAGTTTAATTTAATTTAATTTAATGATGCGGTAATTATCGCGTGTTGACGAGTTGTTTCGTGTGGTTATGTTTTGGTCTGCTTGTATTCATCATCATCTGTGGCAGCTCCTCTCTGGAGCGTTTCTGTTTCCTTGTTGTCTATGCCTGTATTTGGTCATTTATATAGCACTGTTATAGAACCTCTTAATTTACACAGAATTACACTGTTGTAGGTTTGTCTAACATGATGACTGACGGTGAATTTCTTCGGACGAGCTGCGGTTCTCCAAATTACGCAGCACCTGAAGTCATCTCGGGCAAGTGAGTATATTGTGCTCAAGATGTATTATATTGCAGGTGTTAATATAGCACCCTTAATGGCATTTCAGATTCAATTTTCATCCTTAACATCTCTAGGTGTTGCTTCTTTAAGTTTGTGAGTTAATGCTAAAACTCATTGAAAATTGACTACTTGATGCTATGTGCTTCAGTTTGGTTGGCTTAATTGGCTTTAAATGATGTTAGGTAGTATTTGCTCTGGGTGGTGTTATAGTCTAGTACTGCAGCACTGCCTACACAAAGACTGAGGGTTCAAACACCCTGGCAAGATAGAAATATATATAACGACCTCATGCACTGAGGTCAAGAAAATGAAGCAAGCAGAACTTGATGTTTCCACTGACTGTTTCAGCATTGCATGAAGGAACTGAACATGAACATCCTTCTAAAGAGATGTAGCAGGCAACTTTTTGACGTTTTATGTGTTTTCGACAAATCTTGTTGTAGCAGTTAGCTTTATCAGCAATGCATTTGAGTTCATTTTGATTTTGCCAATGCCAGGTTGTATGCTGGACCTGAAGTAGATGTTTGGAGTTGTGGTGTCATTCTATACGCTCTTCTGTGTGGTACGGTAAGTGTTCCATTAATAAAAGGACTATATTTAAGTTTATGACTGTGTTTTTATACATAATAAGTAGTTGTTTTGTAAATGATTTATTGTGCTCTTTTGTGATTTCTGTTTTCCCCGGTATTTGACTTATGGATTAATAATTTATGACGAAGGTCCAGGATTTGTGTAAGTGATACGAGGTTAAGGTATGAAAGTGAAATTAGAGTACATTTTAATTGACTGACATGAGCCAGTCAGAACATGAATATCTGTTAATTATTATTCATCATCGGCTGCAACTAGGCAGGACATGAGTCACTGAGTGACCCTGTTACTTCAACATGTCTCCTAGCCATTATAGTTCGGAAAGGACTCAAAAATGCCTTTGCTGCAAGTGAAACCTTGGTTTATGCAGACTTACGCTAGAAAGCAACTTGTACTCGAGTATATAGGTTATACATTTATTTAATTGAATACATTAAAACAATTTTTGGTTTTTAATAGAGTATTACATTATGGTAATTTTTTTAAATTTTTGTTTTGTTTTAATATGCAGTCATTGTTATCACCAAAACACCATTTTGCAGAAAATTTATTAAATATTCATGACAATTTCGATATTTTGAACTTCAAATATGTCGAACTGTTGATGATGGGCCATTGCACTTTAATATAGTAATGAAGTTTTTACTGTATAAGAATTTTACTTCTTTTTTAGCTGCCATTTGACGATGAACACGTGCCAACTCTTTTTAAGAAGATCAAGTGTATGAATATTCTCTTCTTTTTGAGATTATTTATCTGAATGGTTACAGTAACTCTTGGAACATTTGCTAATGTTCGGTCTGATATTTGTCATGTCTGTATGTATGTATGTATGTAAGGTACATGGCTGGATTTATTTTAGATGATCAATGTAACATAGCATTAAACTGTTTGCATGCAGTTCAGCTCTCTTTCGCATTCAGGATATTCACAGAATGAGATCTAACATACCTCAAACTGTCTTAGTCTCATCGCAACTGGTTTCTTGCTTTCTTGACTACTGCAACTCATTTCTAATTGGACTTGCTAAAAATACATTTGCATAAAGTACAAAATGATTCAAAATTCTATTACAAGAGCTGTAGGAAAAACCCCAAGTATCAACATATTACACCAATATTGCTCTCATTACGATAGCTGCCCATTGAGCAAAAATTCAGTTTAAAATCTTGTATTTTGGAAAACTTTGCACTCAAATCTCTCCTTGCATACCAATTATGCCTGCAGGTATTGAACTTAATCAATGGGTATTCTGGCTGTTGCTGTGCCTGGCACCAAAATAGTGTTTGGCTCTTGGTCGTTCTCAGCAGCTGGGCTTAAAACTATGCTTAAATGCAATGCTTTGGCATATATTCCATTCTTAGCTTGATGAGTAATGCCACTCAGAACCTGACTTGCTGCAATGTTACACAAACCATGACTCAATCCTTGACCCAATCAGAGAAATGAAATTACTTTGGAAGACTTATTGTTATTCAGTTACTTTGCTTAAAATATGCTTTTCTTTTGTCTACTTTAGTGATGTTATTGCTTATGTTTGCTTTAGCTGGTCATTACGTTACACCGGATTATGTGAGTCCTTTGGCAACACGTATCATCTCAAGAATGTTGGTGGTCGATCCAATTCAAAGGGCAACCATCAAAGAAGTCAGGTAAGCACAGCAGCCAACGCAGAACCATAGCAGAGCTTGCCAATAGCACCAACAACATAGTTATCAATTCTGCAAAATTCATATTTTTTATGCTGATCTTTAGGAAAGGTTAAGATATGGAGAGGTCCAATAAAGGTAGATCAGATAAGAAAATGGGTTTGTTTTTTAAAATTATGTTGAAATTCAATTTAAGTTGGCTGCAAGATTTGTACTAATGCTTATCCTGATTTCTGATTGCAAGAGTAAGGTTAAGTTAAGCACATTAAAGTATAGTTAGAAAAGGTTGGGAAGTTGAAAAATGGATTTGTTTATTTTAAATTAAATTATTATTGTTAATCAGTAACTTGTATCTTGCCATTGTCCAATGCATAAGGCATTAAAATAATGGCTCACCATAACTTAGCCATGATCAGGTTGAATGATTTAAATGTGAATGATTTAAATGAGGTAGATTGTTGTTTTGCAAAGCAGTTTGTGTTTTAACATTAATTAAGAAAGGCATTTAATGCTTAGCCAAGTGTGAAATTTCTAGGGAACAACCGGAAATCGCTTCGGTACCATTTGCCCCGGCCGGATATCGGTTTTTCAGAACTATTCGCCTCGGCAAATAATACCCACGCAAAGTACCTACAATTTTTGGAATTCGATCAATCTCAAGATTATAGTTACAATTTACAAATAAACATTCTATCTTTTTAGTTAAATTAATTTTATTTCCATTTTTATTTGAGTTTTGTAACTTTTGTTTCAGACTTGAAGCTTTCAATTTTTTTTATTGACACCAAAAGTCACAAAATACACTAATAGAGACTTACAGTCGCTGTCGTATTTGTATATATATCTAATTGGTTCATTATTACAGGTAAAAAACTCTATAATCAGTTTATGCTGAAGATTTTTTACTTTACATGTAAATCTCTTAACGGTACTCAGTTCGTATGAGGTCCAAAGGAAAATAGTACATCCAAATACTCGGATTTGCTACCCGGTAGCGCAATAAATGATTCTACCCGGTTGTTCCACATTAGAAATTTCTAAAGTGTTTTACAGAAGAACGCAGTTCTTATTTATTGTAAAGAATGCAGTTACGTTATTTAATTTCAAGTTCTGTTTGGTTCTTGCAGGGAACACGATTGGTTTAAGACGGATCTTGCTGGTTACTTGTTTCCACAAAGTTCGGATGTGGATGCGTCTATTATTGACACAGAAGTGATTCAGGAAGTTTGTGAGGTATACCATTGTACAGCGAATATTAAATGTATTTTCTCTTCTTTTGGCCTAGGAGAGGATTATGGGTATCCATTTCTTTATTGTTTAAAGGGAGTTATTCTAGGATCATGTTCTCGATTATTAATGTTATTATTATCATTTATTAAACACTACTATCTAAGGACTAAGTATCAATCGATAGTATTGAGCAGTTGTAACTGAAGGACTTGCTCAAGGATACATGGTAACTCTCAGCCTGGGAGACTCATTTTCATACCGCATTATGAGGCGAGCACTCTCACAAATCGGTTTCACAGTTTATGATGATTTACTTTAGACCTCTCATGTCTTGACATGTGTTTTTACCAAGCTTTGTTAATCAAGTTTCTGTTTGTGTTGCAGAAATGTCGGGTGAGCGAATCTGAGGTTCACCATGCTTTGCTGAGCGGTGATCAACAGGATCAACTTGTCATTGCCTACAACCTCATCATGG
Source organism: Aporrectodea caliginosa (assembly GCA_020284085.1). Lineage (NCBI taxonomy): Eukaryota > Metazoa > Annelida > Clitellata > Crassiclitellata > Lumbricidae > Aporrectodea > Aporrectodea caliginosa. The sequence goes on from JACEVL010001052.1 coordinate 364,527, forward strand.
ATAACAAACGCATTGCGGATGAAACGGAGAAACTTCAGATTCATGATTTCTTTGTTGCATCCAGTCCTCCAGTTGAATCCTTTATGCTGGTAGGTTGCCATCTACAGTGATTCAGTTAATTAGCCAGGGATTGAGAGCATTCACACGTAACCCAAGCTAATAAGTTTAATTTATGAAGCAATACAGTTTAATTATGAATATGTGAGTTATTGTTATGTAGAAAACTTTCCACAGTTTATTATGCACTTCTGCATTTGTTTGTAAACAGCTAGTTATATGAAGTTCACATTAGTCTGATTGTCCAGAATTAACTTAGAACGATTCAGATTATGAGCGAAGAATTTTGAGCATCTGCATGGAGTGTGTCACCAGGAAATCTTGAGTGACTAGTTTCTCTCCAAGCATTCTTAGAATTCTCTGTGAACTAATACTCAGCATTGCTAGTGTATGTGTTCCATTGTTTAATTTATGTTGCAACTCAGTTTTTTTATGAATATGTATTATGTAAGTTGTTGACATGTAAAAACATTTGCAAATGTTATACAATTGTAGAATTTGTTGTGAATTGATATTTATGTGAAGTTCACAGTGGTCTGATTTATCAGAAGTAATGAATAAATATTTGTCATGACATTTGTTACCATTATGAATAAGATCTGAAATGACGTGGTTAATTCTCATCTTCATTTGACAGATTTTCTCTTGTGAATATTTATATTTAGCTATGTGGGCTGTGTTTTATGTTGACAGAAGCTCCAGTCAGGTCATGTGCCTAACAGTCCGTATAAGCAACATCCTGAACGCATGCCAGGTAATCCCTAAATCTCTAATTAGATTACATTCCCTGATATTATCTGTTTAATTGGTAAATGTGATGAGCTGCCAGTTCTGTCCTTTCTTTGAAAAAAGAAAGGACAAAATAGATTCCTCACATTTCAGCTCTGCTAAGCTGATGAAGAGTAAATATTTAATTTAGCTTGAACTTGGCAGCAATCTATGCTGTCTTTATTCGGGAGATCTATAGTATGTTCTTGAGGATTTCATGACATTTCCTCATGCACTAATTTTATCCTGTGGGTTAAAAAAAGTGATGGTAAAATTGTACCTGATATTTTTGAGATCATAGATGTCCTGACTTGCAGATGGATATTTATGTACCAGTGTTTCCTGGATTGTTATTATTTTAGTTTGTTAAAAGATTGATAGATGATATTTTCTTTGTTTGATCGAACAGAGTTGAACACAACCGTTACTTTGGAGCCAATGATGGTAACTGATCATCGAACGCCAGGCATAAGGAAATCAAAGTGGCATCTCGGTTAGACTTGTTCAGTTCTCTGCGCTCTCTTAAAATAACTGTTCGTAGACTTCAGGGCACACTAGGGACAACAGTGATTATGTTTGATATGCGACTTTTTTGATATGTGACTTGTTTAATATGTGACTAGTTTGATATGGGATTTGTGAAGTACCACTTTAGAATGTCTCATGTTTTTTCAGTGTCATCTTTTATCATTGGAGTATAATCAGTTGTTTACTTGAATATTGTCGATTGTTGTCTTTTGTAATCAGTGTTGTTGTCATTTCCTTTTGTAGGAATTCGATCTCAGAGCAAACCCCTGGATATCATGCATGAGGTTTTCAAAGCGATGAAGTCACTTGGCTATGTAAGTTCTATTACATTGTTATGTTAAGATTACATTTAAGGTACTCTTTTATTTGAAGATCACTTGAAAGTAATCTCAGCATGGTGTGTAAATGTGTTACATTTGAAGCAGCGGACCTACCTTTGTAGGTAAGATAATGACATGCTCGTATCAGCAGGTATTGTACTCGTTCAATGGTCACCTTCATTCTTGTTGTGCCTCACACCAGGAAAGTGTTGAGCTCTCTGCCATTCGTGACTTCTGTAATACCATGCTTCTGCTTTGACCAGGATTGAGCATATTTAGAGACATAGTGTAAAAACGATATTTGATTAAACTGACGCTTGAATGATCATAATTCATTATTTCGGAGGCTCGTCTAGTTTTGGATTTTAAAGGTGAAGTGTAAAATATTGATTAGTTACTATCTCGACCTGTAGAAATTTCTAATCCAGGTACCACGCTGATCCTGGGAATAAGTGTAGTTGGGATTCCATTTTGCATGTCTTACCCACTGGCTTTGATGTATGTGAATGCTGTGTTGTTTCATTATTAGTAATTTTTGGTAATTTTCCACAACTTGGTAAATGAATAAGTTGGTTAACTCCGATTCTCTTAGTCAGCTACATTGTTGAATGCAGCATTCACAGGAACTGTGTTTGTTTGATCTGATCAACCAATAAGTAAACAGACCGTGCACTATGACTTTTAGTATTGTTTGGGCATTTTCATCCTATTCTAATCAGCATTGTTGCTTCTTTGCCACTGTAATTAGGAGTGGAAGATCATCAACAATTTTCATGTTGTTGTACGAAGAAAGAATCCAGTGACAGAAAAATATGTGAGTGAAAGCAAATGTTATGCGTGTTTTCAAGATAGTCTTTTATGGGTGATTTTGAATGCCAATTTCTTATAAATTTTCAATGTTTTGTGATTGAATTTTGTAATTGTTTGTTTGCCTTAGAAGAATAATGAACTACGTAAACTTTGGCGAGATAAAATGAATGAAGGTGTTTCGATATTAATCTGGACTTATCAGAGGTTTTTAGAGTGCAGTTTAAGAATCTGTTTAAAGCGATTCATGCCCAGAGTTTGTGTAAAAGCTACTTAGCTAGTTATAAGAATGTCTAAAATACTATGTTTTGTTATTTGAAACACCTATAGGGTGACTAGATAGGTCGAGAACGATTTTGAATGCAGACAAATATATGTTATACACAATATAATATGGAAAGTTGTATACTGGAGGATAGGTTGTTCAAATGAGAATGTTACGCAAAAAAATTAGATCACTAGCTCTCTTATTAAAAGTTTAGCGCCAATATCCGTGACGTCATCAAATTCGTGCCAAGCAAACGTAAACAAGTAGCATTATCATTGACTAGTGAATACGCCGATTAGGCAATGGCCCAGAGTTGTCAAGTTGTTGCCAGTCACCGGTTATAACCGGTTATTGCCATAGCTATAACCGTCCCGGCAACAACCTCTTGGCAACAATGGCAACAACCTCTTGGCAAAAATAGAAACTATTAATTATTGTGGTAATAAAATATGGAATCTTCACAGTTAGCTTCATTTTTTATTTCATATGGCTTGCTACTTTACAGAGTAGATTGATTAAAAATATCATGATTTAAATCAGTCAAGTTTTTCTAAATAAAATCACCTGATTCCAATAACCAGTATAATTTCTTCCTAATAAAAGTCATTTACAAGTTTTATATACGTACAGTCAATATCGAATGGTGTAATTATGAACTAGAAATTTTGCCAAACCATTGAACTCATAAATTATATACTACCAGGTAAGTATATTGAAAACGGCAATGTCCCTGTTGACCTGAATATTACTATTGCAGTGCAAATGGCAGTTTATTCTGGAATAGTTGAACTGTAGGTCAGAATTTTTTATCTTGATCTCATATAGTTGACTTCAACTGTATTTATACTACAAAGTAATATAGATTTACTACAGTAGTTTTAATTTCTCACAAGAAACATTTATTATGACTATGCAGTCTGTGCAGTGAAATAAGATTTTCATTTGTTTTGCCTTTACTTTGGAAAAAATGGGCCACAACTGGTTATAACCGGCAACAACTGGCAATAACCGGCAATAACCGGTTATTGCCACCGTCCCGGCAATAATAGGTTGTTGCCGGCATTAACCCAATGAATAAATGAATCGCAAATTAGGGCTCAAGCTATTACATTATTGGAAGAAAAGTACAGTTACAGTGTTATAGGAAAGAAATTGGGTCGTTCTAAATCGTGGATTAGCAAGTGGGCCAAACGCTACAAGCAGAGTCCAAACGAGACGCTGCGGAATCGATATCACGGTGGTCGAAAGTCCGTGCTGACTGCTGCCGCTCAAAAACTGATCAAACAGTCTAAATATAGGCGAGGACAGAGTTTGCGAAAATTAGAACGTCGGTTAAAAGACAAACGCCTTGCTGGAAGCAAAGAGACAATCAGGCGTTATATGCGGACGACGCTGAAATGGAAGAGTTTCAAGAGACAAAAAGTCCCAAAGTTAACTGATGCCTACAAAGTTCGCCGAGTAAACTTCGCGAAGAAGTTTAAGGATATTGATTGGTCGCGTGCTATGTTCAGTGATAATAATCTTCGTTTAATTTCAAACTGACACAACGCAGAATGATTACAGTGTACAATTATGCAATTCTTAACTAGTTAACTACTAACAGAACAGACAGCCTGCAATACAGTGATGAATCAGCCCTTCAAACTCTACCACGTACCTAACAGTAAGAACGACGTTGTGTGGGGATCACAAGAAAGTTCTGTTCCGTGCGCTCCACAGGTGAAGTTCAGTCCCTCAGTTCTGGTGTGGGGAGGCATGACATCTCTTGGATTAACAAAACTTCATATCATTCCAAATAAAACTTCAGTCACTTCGAGTTATTACATTAATGAGATACTGGAGAAAGAGGTCAAACCCGCATTCCAGCGAACTGCAGTCTGCGCTCAGTTAACAGCCACAAAAATGTTTCATAATAACGGCGAAGGATTATTTCAACAAGACGGTGCACATGCACACACACATCAAAAGCCTCAGTCGAATGGTTGAACAAAAATATCAATGGATACTTCTCACCGGGGGACTGGCCGCCTAATTCGCTGGATTTGTCACCAAATGTTTGGAGTATTATGGCGGCAACTGTTTATGCCGATCCCGAACCCCAGACACTGAACACCTTAAAACGTCGGCTTCGTAAGGCATGGACATCGATACCTCTGACAACTCTGAAAAATCTAATCGGCTCGATGCCTAATCGACTTGAGGCTGTAATAAAGAGTAAAGAAAACATGATTAAATACTAAATGATAATTTGTATTAATTAATTAATTATGTGTGGATTAACAATGATGGTCGTACAATAGGCTATTGTTTTCGGCCTAACTGGACGTTTGCTTGGCACGAATTTGATGACGTCACGGATATTGGCGCTAAAATTTTAATAAGTGAGCTAGTGATCTAATTTTTTTGCGTAACATTCTCATTTGAACAACCTATCCTCCAGTATACAACTTTCCATATTATATTGTGTATAACATAAATTTTTCTGCATTCAAAATCGTTCTCGACCTATCTAGTCACCCTATATTATCAGTATTAGTTTAGAGGTTGCCAGGGATGGGCAGTAATTGAAATTACATAATTGAATTTACTTCAAATTACATAATTTGCATTTTGTAATTCAATTACATTTGCCCATGTATTTTGTAATTTGAAATTTTCTTGTCCTAAATTAATTTGTAATTCAATTACATATTTCTGAGTAATTTGCCCATCTGGAGGTTGCTTAGCCTTTGGTGTCTAGTTTAGTGTGGAGAGTTTAATAAGACTAGCAAGGTAGCCTATTTATTGTGTTAGGTGCTTAGGTTCTGCACAGTTCGAAGGTTTATTTATGCAAAATTTCTGTCTCCATAACTTTGAAGTTTTAAATAAATTTGCTAAATTGGCTGCTATACAGCTCATGCTTTTGAGCTCCATCGTACCTTAGTGAGGTTCTATATACATATACGGATCTGTAACGCTCTTCCGCCGTCTGTGCGTGCTGCATGCAGCTATATGGTTTTCTCTAAACTCTTAAAGACACATTTTTCAGCTGTTTGATGGCCACGTGTTGAGCGCTTCTGAGAGACTCTTGAGTGGCGCTTTATAAATGTTTTGTTACATTACATTACATTACGTAAGCACTTACAAGTTACAATTCTTGATGCTGTATGCAGATGAGTGGGCGTTTCTTTTGTGATGGTAGCATGTGAACACGTTAACAGGTGAAGATGAGTCTGCAGCTGTATCAGGTGGATGCTAAGAGCTATCTGCTCGACTTCAAGAGCCTCAACACAACTGACCATCCAGATGCTGCAAAGGTCAAGCGCATGACGCGTGCCAGTATGTCGGCTTCATCTGCCGCCGAATTCGGTAATAATAAGGATATGCTGGTGATCACTTCTGTGCTATGAATGACCAAAAGCGATGTCTAGTTAAAGTTATATGCAATGCATCGACTTCAGGTGCATTACATTGAGTCCGACTCCTTGATGAAATAGTTATACACTGTTATGTAGAGCTGTGTCGTCTGTCAAATCTGGATGAGAAGCCGTATGGTTGGACTCGTGTGCATCATGCATGTGGCAGCCCTCCACTGGTTATTTCTCATTGAAAACTTAGTAACGTTGTGTTGTGATGACAGTTAACATTGCTATATAATTATGCTAATATAGGGAGTTTTTCTGACTAGTTTCACTTGAAGTGGCACTATATACCTAAAAACTACCAATTACATGTACAATTACAATGTGGCTGCTCCTTTTCTGAGGAGAATGCAGAAGCAGTTGGCTATAGGCAATTTCTGGAAGGTGATAACTTGAATGGTAGGTAACAAACACAACTTGTGTGTTGCTGGTAGTTGACATGATAAAAAACAGGATATAGGAAAACAATCAATTACATTTTTTGTTTAAAGATGCAATAATCTTGAAAGAGTGTAAAAGCCTGTGGAACAAGTGAAATCACTTGGCAACATTATCTGTCAAATGGTTTTCAGTAATCCAAGTAAATCTTTTAGATGGCTACATACTTACATAGGGATGATAGTGATAAATTATTGATGCTTGAAACGATGGTGGACTTAGTTGTGTTTATTTCTTATTAGTGGAACAGATGGAGGTTGAAGAAACGGATGAGGCTGGTGGATTCCACCAGATTCTGGAATTCTTTGAGACCTGTGCCAATCTCATCACAACGCTTGCCAGATGAATTGCTAGTTCAGTCTGGGTAGCGGCACGTGTTGCTTCTCTGTTTGATGACTGCTGCTATCACTTGTTTTTGTTCTTGTCCAATGAAACGTTGATGCAGAGCATTGAAGCAACAACAACTCCAACCAACTGGTTAATGTTATTTTGAATCTGTTTAATCTGCAGTGCTAACTTTGTGCAGTGCTCATGTTATCAGTCGTTGTCATCGTTTCTGTGGCGTTGGTTTCTGGAAGACACGATAACTGTTTGTGCATGCTTTGTGATCATTGCCAGTGGTGAGCGGCTGAAAGATGGTGATGAATCTAAGGTAAAATGGTTTCCAATGGACAGAGAATCATGGCTTGTGTAACAACCGAGTTTAGAATGAGGGGATTGTGCTCTGGAAACCAATTGAAATTTCTAATCAAACTGTTATGCACTCCTTGTCAGGATTCCATGGGATCAAGTTGAACCAGACCCTTGATTTCTACAAAGCAGTATTTAGTGTTAAAAAGCAGCTGAAATCTTTACTTTACACAAAATAAACTGTAGTTCTTTCAGTCTAAATTCTTGGTTATCAGCTGTGTGGAAGCTGTTCACCTGTTACAACCAACGTTGAACCAGCATGTGTGTGATTCTTCCATATTCAATTATAGCTGTGTATTACCGGAACAAAAGAGTCTGAATTTCTATGTTTATACGTAAATGATGCCAACACAGATTAGTCTTTTGTTTTTATATGCACGATTACTCTATTCTCTTTTGTGTTTTGACGTTTTGCGTATATACATGTATTACCGTAACTCTTTAAGATTTATGTCTTTCATAGACTTGTGGGTAAATTAGAGCAGTTTTCAACCTTTTTGGATAATTCCCAAGAATTTGGCAAGTTATTTCGAATGCAATCTCATTTAAATTTCACCTGTGGTTATCGTGTAATCCATGTGTGTGTGTGTAAATGATTGTTGTAGTTGTTACTAAGCGTAACGTAATACTTTCCTTTAAAAATGCATGTTTATGCAAGATCCAACTCTTCTGCTCTTCCAGTTGCTTAGAAAGTTTCTATTTGTTTCAGCACAATTTGAAGGTTCTTTAAATCTGGTGTATATGTTCGAATGCAACACAATTTCTCTGCTCGATGTAGCTCTCTGTGGGCAGATGTTCTCTTTATGGTGTATTATCGTGGCCATTTCTAATTTACGCTTTCTCTAGGCAACATTTGCCAATCCAGTTTGGGGCAACAGTGGCTTACCTCTTATGCAGAATCAAATTGGGTGCTATGGCCAGTTTGACCTTTCGCAGATCAACCATTGGACTGCATAGCTGTTGAAGAAGTGAGCAGTTTACTTCCACACTTGGCTTAGCACTTGACTTGTTTTGTAACTGCTGTAGTGTAACCAACTGTAAAAGCAATAGCATTGATGGATGGACTTCTTAAGAGGTCATGAATGCAAAAGTTTAGCACTACTCGTGTACACTCTGAAAGCGTAGAGGTCAAGATGAAACATCGTATTTTTTGATATTTTGCTATGTTGACTACTTTTGTTAATAGTTTAGAAGCAAGTTAAGTTCACTGTATGTATAGTCATAAGATGGCATTTGCTGTTTTGGAAAGATGTGCTTTGTCTTTTACTTTCGGACTGAGATTAACAGAACTTTCCAAAACACTAACAGGTTACTTCAGCCTAATGCAAACTGATTTTAAATGATGTGCTGAACTACAAACAAGAGGAGGAGGAAGAACAGGATTGAGTTTAGAGAAGTTGAATGGAGATCATTTGCATTTTGCAATTGTTTCATTATCAGCTCAACATTAACTGTGCAAATGTATGATTAGCTCAACTGTTGTTGTGCAAAGACAATTCATTTGTCAAATGTATCAATTTCTTGAGGCATTAACTAAGTGTCTGTGCAAGTGATATTCTCCAAGCATTCTAACAGATGATTATCTTGACAAACATTGAGCTGCACTGGTTTTCCAGTCACTTGTAGTACACTCTTGTCGTTAAAATGTTAAACCACAGTACTAAGTGAATGCTTGTGCTGCATTGTAAATTTGTTATAATGCTGATATAATTAAGACAGGTCTTATGCCTTGTGCTTCATTGTCTGAGTATGCAAGGGGCGCTATATAAATGCTCAGAATGAAAATGGCCTTATAAATATATCATGTATGCATACATTTGTGTTAACCTGCATCCTGTTTCAGTATACTTTACTTAACATGTTTCTGTCAAATTTCTGCTGTGTGACTCTTGTCCTAGCAGGTTCAGGAGATCGATCTTTTGTTGCCAAGAAATCGTTGATTTTCAACCAGCATAACCATGATAATAAGAATAATATAATAATACTCTGTTTAATTAATAAAGTGTTTGTGTATGAACAATGGCGGCGACATTGTTGTCGATGTTTTAAACTGTTTGATTTCCACATAAAACTTATCTGAAATTTCGTTCGATGACTAAAAAGTAGCTAAAAGTAGCGTTTGTGTTTTTGAACAATTGCAATTGAAAACTATTGTCACTGTGGATGCAGTTATATGGCGTGAAATATTTCTTGTATGAATTATTGTTTTATTTCTTCAGTTAGCTTGGAAATTCTGTCGATAATTTTGATTGGACGTTGTCTTTGTGACAATAACGTGGGTGGTTGTTACATCTGGCGGGAGAGCAAATTTGCAGCAGAGTAATTATGAATGTTTCCAAAATGTGAAATGTGTGCAAGGTATCATCTGTCTGTCATACAATCAGTAAACATTATCATAAACAGTTTACAGTATTTTGTGTAATCCATCGATTTCAAAGCACTCGAGTACTTGTGGCAACAGACTTACTGATGCTTTTAACTCTACTGTGTCCTTTCCCAAGTATGTCAAGCTCCTAATGCACAACCTCTTTCCGCTGTCTCTTGTTGCCCGGTCAAGGACTGCCATGGCCCAACACCATGCTTTTGCCATCGTGGGCCCTTCTTTATGGAATGACCTTTACCATCAAACCGCAGGAAGGTTTTGTTTGAGGTCATCCCTCCGCTGCTTGAAAACTTATTTTCTTGGGGTTGTAACGCTGAGAGCACTTCTGAATAACTGTAAGAGGCGGTTTATAAATTCTCCGGTACGATACAATATGTCAGTGGTATTCATAAATCATACATGCACAGTTGTGACTTGCACAGACGTAGGCGTCATGTCCCTACGTCTGCTGGGATATCTGGTAAATGCATTGGTCGCCAGTTACCTGAATTGCAGACGCTTCAGAGAGTTAAGAATTCCTTGGCTGGAGTCGTAACTAAGCACTTGTATCATCACATTGGATTCCATTTCAGCAAAGAATCTCTTTCAGACTTGAGCTCATGGTTATAAATGTTGAACTTAAATCAGTCCCTATCACTATTGGACAAGGTCATCTGATTGCCTTTCGTTGGTCATACCCAAAATTAGAATTGTGCTTCATCAATAAACTTCTTCGGTTGCTTGACCTAAATTGTGGAATTCTCTCTCGGTTCGTTCTGCTTCGACGATTATAAGTAAGTAAGTATATTCTTTATTGAACCGGTTGCAGAAGCTGAGGCATCTCAGGGCCATCAGCTGATTGGTCTCGCCTATCTTTACCACCATTGACCATGCATTTGTCTGCTCCTGCTGGGACTACTGCAACTCACTTCTCATGGACCTCCCAAAGCATCATCTCTCCCCCTTTCAATCGGTTTTAAACGCATCAGCTAGGCTTATAGCCCGACTCCCTCGCTTTGCTGATATCTCCACATAAGGGGCCGTCCATAAATGACGTCACGCTATTTTGGCCGATTTTTAACCCCCCTCCCCCTCGTCACACTTCGTCACAAAAAGTAAGACCCCCTCTGAAAATGACGTCACAAAGCTCTGACCCTCCCCTAAAACCAATTTCCATGGCGAAGCAAAATGCTCCTTCATGGAACAAATAGCGAAAACATGAATATTTTAAATCTAACGGTGACCAAATATCGAAATAATTAGAAATTATTAAGAATGGTGCCCGTATACATTAAAATAATTTAAAAAATAATGAAAATTTAATCCTTAAAATTAGTGCTGTTATTATTAAAATTAAATTGTTGTTAATTGTTAAATTTAATAACATAGACCTGGTGTGACGTCACACTTATCAGACCCCCACCCCCATGTCACACATCGTCACAAATTTCCGACCCCCCAGGTGCGTGACGTCATTTATGGACGGCCCCTAATGCTTTAAGTCTTGCACCGGTCCCTATTGCTGCATGCAGCCAGCATAAAATCCTCTTTCTGGTGTCCAAATCTCAGAAAGGCAGTGCCCTTAAATATGTCTTAAGACTATATGCGAAAGCCGTTATCTGCATCCTCATCTCGCTTGTTGCGCTCTTCAGATCGGTTTGATCTCTGTTCCTATAACTAGGACTGCTCTGGCCCAACACTGGGCATATGTTGTGGTGGGTCCCTCCATTTGGAATGACCTTGCCCCACTAAGGGCTATACTAATGACTGGTTTTTCCTTATCGGTCTCTGGCTGTTTAAAGGCGTTTCTTTTTCCCTGGGGCTTCCTTGCTGAGAGCACCTCTGAATAGTTATTCTGTGAGAGGCGCTTAATTATTAGATGCGATATGATTTGCACTCAGGTATACAAACATCAAGTAATACAAAATAAGAAATCAGTATGAATACAAGTTTCTCCCAATAAAATTTTTCCTCCTCATGTTATTGTCTAGTAGAGTGAGCACTCCATTGTGAGACCGAGGACGGAGACCACAGGATTTTGGTTTCTTGGGGAGCAATAATTTATGAAGTAGGCCTGCATGTCCAGGGTTGTTTAAAACCCCAGTAAAAAGGTCAACATTACGTCCTTTCTTTCTCAACTTCAAACATGTCTTCTTCGAAAGTGCATGTTAAAACGATGATTTCATTTACGCTACCTACGTAGGCTACTGTTCGTTAGCTATGCTTAATATATTCTGTGCACAACTCGTAAATCTGTCATTGTGTCAATATGTATTTTAATTCTGCTTCTGCCGATGTAGGCTTCCATCACTTGTAACAGGAGATTGTCATCTAATCTTCGATCCCCTTCACAGCCAAACGGTGAACCTAGTAAAGGTTCACCTAACAAAGACTGCATTGTCCTCAGATGTTAGTGCGTCACGGTTGTCGTTTGCTCAGTGCATGAATTGCAGCATTTCATGCACCACTGCACCAAACCTAGGTACGTTTTTTAATAAGCCGACGATAAAGTCACCTTCAGCGATTCCATAGCTGCCCTTAAACAACCCAGATTAGCCTCTGAATGCTGCTGAATAGAGGCATTCAGTGTGTTCTCGAGATGCTGGTTCAATATTTCCTGGAAGGAATCGCCTTCCGACGGCAGTGTACCATTTACTGCATCCTGGAAAATGGATTGGCGTCATTTCCGGAACGTTTCCGCCTTCCGTCAGTCCGACCGGATTCAGTGAAACCATCTGACATGTCTCAGTTTGCTTAACACTGATTAACTGTTAGCGGTTTTTCAGTGCGGACCAACAACTGCCGTGCTATGGTTAGTCATCAACCTAGCAAAGCAGTTCTCCGAAAACAAGACAGACAGACAGGTCTACACAGACAGACAGACAGACAGACACAGACAGACACAGACAGACCATTCATCCAGTAACGTGCGTCGATTTAATAGGTCGACTTTTATTGCACTTGGCTAAGGGCTGGGCTTCCGTTTCGCTAAATACTCGGCAGTCCTGGCTTTTCTGATTATGGTACTGATTATGTTATGTAGATCATATTTGCCTTCTCTGAATTTTTGTGCATGGGAACAGTTGACACCATTATGTTATTATGTTACAGAACAAGAAAACGCCGTGGGAAGAAGCAGGTATTGAGAGAAAAGACAGAGGGAGAGCAAAAGTCGTGAAAACCTAGTAGAACAAAGCCTGCTCACATCCATGGGTGTATTTAGGGGTGGTTTTACGGGTTCAAACCCTCCAAATAAGTTTCATAAAAAATTTATATACTTTTACATGCTATATACCAAAAAATCTTAATTTTTGCAAATATTTCCTCGTGTTATTGTCTAGTGGAGCACTCTATCATGAGCATGTGGTTAATCAGTGACTGGTGTGAGCAGGGGCATACCCATGAAAAATTTCGGAGGGGTTTTGAGATTTTGGGGTTTTCCATTGGAGATGGTTGCAAAAATTAAGATTTTTTGGTATTTAGCATGTAAAAGTATATAAATTTTTTTAGGAAACTTATTTGGGGGTTTGAACCCGTAAAACCACCCCAAATACGCCCATGGGTGTGAGCAGACATTGATATAGTACCACTGCAAGTTGATTCCTGACATAAGTACTACAGTATGTTCAAGCAGTATACTTGAATAATTTCTCTGCTCATGCCTCTAGGCCTAGAGCACTGATCCTTGTGGATTGATTGATTGATTGATTGATTGATAGGGAACTAAAACTGTTCAGCAGATTGACTGTCAGTAATCGTCACTGGTGAATTGGAATGAGTGCTACAGCAGAGGTGCAATGCAGTATTAATCACCTCTTATATAAAGTAGCAGTATTTGCAAAGCTGTTAAGTCTTCAGTTTAGATGGCTAAACAAATTAGCATATTAGCTATTTCAAAAGTCCTTAATAAGGCACAATGCAAATTATCAGATATGTGTACACACTAGGAATGTACATTGTACATTGTGCTTGTTCTCAAGTATGATTGCTACCAAAGTACTTGTGCTTTGAATAATCAAGAAAATGTAAGTTAATGTTTGAAGCACTTTATAAATTAAATATTTAGTGTACATGTTTTACCAAGCCTAGACAATGGTCCACAGGAAATAGGTGGCCATTGATTTTTAAACATGTGGTTTAACTGGTTTTCAATTTCAAACATGTGATGAATTACACATCAAGGACAGGGACAGTTTTGGGACAGAGTTGTTAACTGGAAGAATTAGACTTTGATAGGGCTTCAAAGTTCATGTTTGCAAGTCATCTAAAACGACGAACCCTGGAATACATCAGAAGAGCAACTGGTACATCTGACCCCTTCCTACTGCGCAATAAATTCTATCCCTATATAACCTTGAAATGCTTGAGACATTGCCTATATGGATATCCAGTTTCTATCCCATCAATCAAATGTAACCATCTCAGAGGAGGCTCAAACCTATATTCTCCACATTACAAGGCACAAGACTAACCATTCGGCCAAGGCATAATATAAATACACTAGTCCATATAAAGATTAGATCAAATAGGTGCATGGTCCCTTTCCATGATCTGCCCAGAAGTGGTTGTAACTGATCATCCAATAGTGTTTTTGTGTTGCTAGTGTCTGCTGTTGCGTTGTTATCCGAAGCAATTCTATGACACCAGGTGGGATGAGAAACTTGCAACTCTCAAGATAACTTTATCAGCAGTCACTTTGCCTCAGCCAGGATGGATTCCAACCCCAAACACTGCAATAAAATGCCACCACTTAAAGACCGGCAACTCAAAGGACCAATAGAAATTTTCCCAAGGCCCTTTATGTTTTGCTGGCTTCAATAATTTTCTAATTACATGTATATGGCTACTGTAAATAACAAGGCCAAGAGGAAATTGTTCAAAATAATTCTATTCCTATTTCTATTTCAGTTCTATTTAAATGATCCAGATGCCATTTACTAATACGTCTTTGATGCATACAAGTTTCATACTGCAGTCCTACGCATCTTGCTTGCATCTCAGATAATATGATAAGCAACAGAGTTAAATAAAGATGCTTTGTCACAACAGAAGATAGCCAACAATGAGGACATACCAAACACCACAGAGAACCAAAATAGCAAAATTCGTTGAAATAATTTTATTAGAATTACATATGGAAGTCGTTTGCTACAAAATAAGAAATGTCTTCTCAAAAAGTTTTTGCATGATGCTTGCTGTAGTCGGTTTTAACTAAGCTTCGAAGTCAGAATGAACGGAATAAACATCAGCAGTTTTACGAGCTTTTAAAGCAACTATTGTTTGCCTGAGCTGAAAAAGTCAACAACAAAAATCAAAGTTTTCTCGAGTGATTGCTTGAATGTTGGAAGTCATTCAATTTTTGCAAGTGTTCATTTTGTCGAGAATAAATGTTCCGTAGAAGTGTTTATTCCAAATGCTTTCGTAGCATTACAGCCAGTCATATTGTTGGTCTTCTGTTGCAGTCACCTGCAACTGGTTAGCCGATAACGACGCTACAATCGAGCGCAGATTTGCTTCCTCGCTGTTACTCCATTTCCTAAGGAATTGTTGACCTGATTCCTAGATGTCCTGTTGTTTATCGAGGACTGGTTTGAGCGATTCCTGGCAGCTATTTCTTGCGTAGCACTGGTCCCCGACCCTGTGTAGGTCGAGGTATCACGGACTGGACCTTGCAGTTGGAGTCATCCAGTCGAGGACGACGACCTGTTGCGGCGGCATTGCTGGACCGACTTGTTAACACTGGTTGAACCAAGTGTTGGTTATCAGATAAACCTGCAACGGCAAAGCACAGTCAACATTAGTTTCAAATCGACCAATGTTATTTCAAAATCTATAATAAAGGCCATAAGAAATTCAAAATTACAAGTATGACCTTCTCAGTACATGTGCAATAATAATTAATTAATAATAATGATACCAATTTATATGGTGCCATAACACAGCCGTACAGCTACAAGGGCATAAATGTCTAGAAATTAGATTTTACCCCTTCAAGTCTTACTAAAATCTGGCCTAATATGTTTTTAATTTAATCTGATTTGAGAGGCCAAAAATTAATGATCAAGTTTATTTCACGGAAATAAGTTTGTAAATAATTAACACAAACAATTAACCTAGCTCTGATTAATACTACAAAATATTCCAGCCACATATACTTTGTTTCCTTTAAGTCCAATTTCAAAAAGGTATTTGCAATTACCTGAAGTTTATTGAAGGTTATTCAGACTTCAAGCGGAATGACAGGCTGTGGAACAAGGTCACAAGTACTGCGGTGGAAGTCCAACAATTTCTCTTCAGCTGGAGAACACTTCCCAGTCGGATACTGAAACAACAGAAGCCAGACAACTGTAACTAACCATGGAACAAATAAAACAATAGAAATTAATGCATTTAAAAAGAACTCAAATAAACTTTGAAGTAAAGTAAAATTATGAATATAAAGCTGTCAAAAATCAGCCAAAGTTTTCTAAATCAGAAAACAACTTGTTCATAAGAACTTGGATTTACTAAACTTTGTGCAAGTAAAAGGCTTCATATGTTATGAGAGACTGCATCAAACTGTTAAAAGGCTCACCTCAATAAGCAAGCAGTTGTAGTCCACAGCCAGGTTGTCATTTTTGGACCATCTGGATCCTTGATTCTCAACCTCACTGGTTTCTTCTTCTGCCTCCTCCAACAGTTTGGCCATTTTTTCAACACTGTCCACCTGCACACACCAAAAGCATGTCAATTAAATAACCGATAAACACTGACAATTTTAGTTGCAGTAGAAATGCATTGCATAGTGCAAAAAAGTTAACTCTGTGTAATTTCAGAGTGGAGATATTTCTTAGTGCAATGTTTCCTCAAAACATGAATACTTTGAAAATTTTTGCAACTGTAAATCTGTGAAATTGTTAAACTGTTGGTTCTTTATTTTAACCTAGTTCAGCAGCAACTTCATACACTGTAAATAGAAGAACAGTGATTGAATAATTATTTACCTTAATGATTCTGATGTCGTTTTCCCAACAGAATGCCTCGATCAGTGTGAAATGAATGTGCAGCGTAATGTCATTCGCTGAATTCTCCGGAAGAACACAAAGCATGATTCCATCAGGATTCCTGAATCAAAAATGAATGGCAAATTAATTATCGTAATTTCACAGTTAGCTCAGAGCAATTGCAGTCTTCTCATTCACTACACATACAATCAGGCAATGTCCAATGAACATCAAAAAGACATCCTATAGCTTTATTGAACGAGAAGTGAGCATAAATGCAACAAGAAGCATCACAAGTTGATGCATAAGGGATGTTCAACATTTATTTAATACTCTCTGCTACTTCCTTCATCCATTCCTGAAGAGTAAATAATGAATGATGCCTGCAGTCTGTAGTTTATCTGCCTTCCTCCAATACTTCCTCAACTTAGAGCTCTCTAGAGAGCCATTTCTCGTGGTTTTGTCTCAACTTCCTCATTCTAGTTTAAGACTCCTCTACAAAATGATTTTAGCTCTGGGAAATTTGTTTAAATAAATTACAGTTTCACTTTTGATTTCCCTGTTATAGCTATGCATGGTAATATTCCAATACAAAGGAAAATCCCTAATAAATTTCATAATTTTTAATTTCACAATTGTTCTAAAAGAAAACCATAAAAGTTTCTTAATCTTTACTTTCAGAATCATTTTTAAAGTGACTTACATTTCCAGGAGTTTTCCCGACTCGTAGATGCCACAAGTGAGCCGATCTTGCTCCTGGGCTTCGATCAACATCTCCTTCAGATCATCGCTAAGACCACATTCATCACTGTAACACACAAGGAAAACCAATACTGAGTTTTGTTATCAATTAAAGTCTGACATATGAGCTACATGGTGTTATAAAGAGACTGGTTGCATTAGAATGTGTTTACAATTTCACTATATTGCAGAATTTTCCATCCATAAGAAACATGGACTGTACTTCCTCTTTATGAATTCCAACAACGCAAGTCACCATTCTTCTGTCAACAGCTTGCATAGCAGCTGTAAAGTGGGCCTCGTTGAAAAAGACAGTTGGAAGAAAGACATGATCGATATACAAGACCCAATTTAGAAAACACACACAGACTAGGCCTACTTCACTCTCAATGAAGACCGAATTTCAAAGTCACAATAAACAAGACCACCCAATAACTTCCTTTCACTCGTTGCAAACGGTCCCATTCACAATCACCCATGATCTATTGCTAAAGATTCTCGGAAACGTGAAAAACACGCTCCCCCTCCCACCGAACGGGACCAGATATCAGCCACACCGACCAGGAACCACAGTGCTTTAACGCCACCGACCCAATAACCAGGACAGAGTACACGCGTGGCAAGTGAGTCGTTAAATGGACCAGCGCTGCAGTCATCCGCCTCCGCTAGCCAAGCCACGTGAGGGCTAATGAACCTCGGCAGTCGAGTAAGTAAGCATGACACTGCATTTCTGCAATCCATTTCCATCTGCTGTCTAAATGTTTGGCAGCCACTGCTGGAATGCACGTTAAAGGTTATTTACCACCACATCCAACAACAACATGGATCTGAAAACTTCCAACGCCTAAGTCCCATCTCCCATGCTGCTCAAAGTGGCATGCACCCGCAATGCATCACGAACAACTACCAACCATAAAAATATTTAATCAAAGACCATTTCGAAATCTGGAACTACGTCAAAATGTGCAGGACACTAAACTGACGGATGCAAAAACCAGAGTGCACGAGTTTAGAACCCATGTCAAAACACGATCAAACGCAAACGCAAAGTAACAAACCTGTAGAATTTCTGCGATCGCTTCTGCGCAAGCGACACATCGAGACTGAACGACTTGGTAGGCTTCATCGTTAACTAGTCGTAAGTAATCTTCGTAAAATCCAGACAATGGAAACCGACAACTAATTGTAGTCGACGTTTACTGTTCGGCGTCTCAGAGTAGACTGAAGACAAATTTCCACTGAACGGCTTTTTAAACTTCGGTCAACGGATCTCCGCCAGCAGCAGGCCTATTTGTCCACGAAAACAAGCGTCGTGGAAAACAACGCTGTTATGATCACCGTCGTCGTCGCCCGCTCCAGCTGCGTAAACACGTCAACAGCAGCTAAACCCCGCACTATCCAAAAGCCAGAACAACGTTAGCCAGCAAATACACAATGCACACACGCGTCTCTGACGTTCGACAAGCGAATGCTGAGCCACGTGCCCAACCGGGCTTATATAGACGTCGAGTGGCCGCCACGACGCACGCAGCAGCCAGTACACGTCCTTCTTCTCCGATTCGATGGGTTCTCAGTCGCACTGGTTTTTCCGGAAAGCCAACGGCTACCGAGACAGCGGCGCCTACTGAGAAGCCGTAAAGGCTGAACCTGGACCGCAGTAGGCAGAGCGGCGGCCGCCTGCCCGCCCGCCCGCCAGCTGAGAAGGCCGCGGCAACAATTACGAAGAATCTGTTCAGAACGTTACGACCATAGGCGTAGCTACATGAAGGCAGGAGGAGGCAATTGCCTCCTCTTGGTTTTTCCATATAGTGGAGTTTCAATTGATCAACGACGCAAATGACCAGGATTTTGGCAAGTTGCCTCCTCTTGAATTGAAGTGTCGTGTCTCGCCTGTGTTCGAGGGCAAGTAAGTGGAAGGAAAAAAAAGTGAAATGACTAACTAAAAAAAAAAAAAAAGTCATCGGAGTTGTTGAAGAAAGCCTAAAAAAAGGCAAATGAAAGATAGAGAAAGTGTGAAATCTAGTAAAGTTAGGGATATTTCCGGCAGGATTTACTGTGAATACTGTCTTGGAAAACTCGCGTTACTACCCCCCTCGACAATTCTTGGAAAACTTCCGTTACTACCCCCCTCGAAAATCCTCGGAAAAGTCCCGTTAGTAGTCCCGCCCTCGAAAATTGTTGTTAAGGCTTGTTCTTGGAAACACTCGTTACTACCCCCCCGGTCGTCAACTCCCTCCCCGGTCGTCAACTTTTTTGCCCCCGCGGTCGTCAACTTTTAAATAAGCTGTATACCAGAACCCTCGATTCCCCCCCGACAGCAAGGGGACTAGATTCTGTGAAGTTGCCTCCTCTTGAATTTAAGTCTGGCTACGCCACTGGTTACGACGTGCTACTTAGAAGCAATTAAGGCCCCTACCAGCGCGCCCGGGCACGCCTGGCGCCTTCTAGCGGGAGTCCTCAGACTCAGAGGTACGTTCGGGTTAAGGCGTCCTCTTAAGGTCACCGTGGAAAGGCAGAGCGTCAAGGGCAAAAGCACAGTAACCACACATCTTGTGACGGAAGGGGGCTGCACATCATGGGTCTCAAACACAAATGAACCCGAGGGCTAAACATGAGCTCCAACACCGGTTTGAAAGACTTATAACAAAATGTCAGAAAACATGCAAATTAAATGAAAATATGGGAGAAAATGAGTAACTTATGAAAATTAATCAGAGATTGAGGTTTTAGGCCCTACTGTCTGAAGAGATCAGATATATTGAAAATGAGCAAAACTTTCATAACCACATTTTTCAAATAAGCTCAGCTTATCTGCAACAGCTTGAATTTGATAAGACATTCGTGCAACACCCTGCCTTCTGTTCAATAAATTCATGCTAAGGGTGTCAAGTGCACTTATACCTGTCAGTAAGGCAATACTACTTTTAAATATAGGATTACAGAGCTCATGAACAGCCTTGATTTTCAATTCCATAAAAGCATCAGTCTCTTCCAGGACCCATAGTCTGTAAACCCATTTTAACACAAGGCCACACCTTAGCTACCAGCTGTTTCGCTTTGCAAGGTCACGTAAACACGGCAGAATACACATGTATGATAACACAGGCCTATACTGAAACATAAACACGGCAGAATACACATGATAACAAAGGCCTATACTGAACTTGCATAGTGCAAAATGTTACATCATATTATTTAGTGCATAAAAAGGTGAAACAATTCTGCACAAATTTGTCAGTAAACATAACAAATTTTGAAGTATTAATTTAGTTAAAAATTATGAAAAATCGGAAATGATTTTTAAAACCATTTCAGGCCACAAAACTGGTCGTGGAATAAATGATGTCCCTCAGGCCAAGAGTTTGAGACCACTTCTGTTGGTCAACCACCATGGTCATTACAAGGATCATGCAATCAGTGCCATGCATGCATTTGGAATGTCCATGACAGCCACTTTCTCTGCAACTAGACGGCATCACCTTGCATGTCGTTCAAATCCCAAACACCTGGATTCGTCGGAATTCAAGCAGCTTCTCAGTCTCTCACATGCACACCCACATCCACACAAACACACACACAGACCCTCACATGGCATTCAGTTTCAGATCCAGGTCACAAAGAAATGTCTGGAGAATAATCTCTGTTCAAGTTCCATGCAGCCTCTCTCCAAGGCTCTCAACCAAATTCCACAACTGACCGACTGGTATGCCAGTACAATGTGTTAACATTTGCCACACGCTAACTAGGTCAGCAGGTGAGGTTAACTGAAGAATGCTACAGTTATCTTCAACAGTAATCAGATAATTAACCTTACCAAGTAATAACTGGTTACAATGGCAGCCAAGCCTGACAAAGAACAGGATATGACAATGGTTCTTTGTCTGGTGTTGTGTCTTGTGACCACCTGTTCTTGGCAAAATTCCTAGCACATCACCACTTATCCATCCATCCCACTCATTAACGCCTGTGGTCTTACATGCTAAGCTCGAGTCTTTCTTGGAACTCACTAATTGAGATAAGCCTGCAAGGCACGGCCTTAAGTACTAATTAATCACTTGAATTCGTTTTCTGCTAATTCCTAGAGGCTGCATGCACTTAACTGGTGAATACAGAAACCAGTGCCAACTGATACATGTATGAACCTGCAGATATGCATGTATACACAAACATACATTTCACTTGTAGTGATCAGATGACTCTTGTGTTAGCGGAACAAAGCCTATGGTTTGTGCTCAGAAGGATATATATGTATATACATATATATACACATACATATCGTATATATATATATATATAACCATTTCCTCCTAAGCTGAGGAATTTGTTTATGCTATTCAGCCAATGTCTGGAATTGCTCGGAGGCTACCTCTACAGGTGTCACAGCGGTCAAGTGGTTGTTCATTGCACAGTGCATTCGGAAATGTCATTCAGGACCTACACCTCGCAGTTTCCAGTTATGTAGTTGCTTTTTGTTATTTGTGGGCCAAATTATTCTCCATGTAATCTCCTTCACACGACTAGCTTTGAACTGTAAAAGACCAACACTGTTGCCCTCTTACAAAGGAAGCCTTTGCATGCTTAATCAGGATCGCTGATGTAAACATTCTATGCTTCATCGCTCAGGAATATACACAATACAAATTTATCCCAGCGTTCACATTTAAAGTCATTGTTTGCGTATTTGGTCAAATACACTGGTCCATTAAAACCACCGAAAGCCGCTTCTTCCTGCTTAAGATCCTCAAAATATTTACCCGAAAACGAGAGAAACGACGAAAATATTTTGCCCAAATAAT
Source organism: Aporrectodea caliginosa (assembly GCA_020284085.1). Taxonomy (NCBI): domain Eukaryota; kingdom Metazoa; phylum Annelida; class Clitellata; order Crassiclitellata; family Lumbricidae; genus Aporrectodea; species Aporrectodea caliginosa. The sequence goes on from JACEVL010001052.1 coordinate 386,686, forward strand.
TACATGGATGATCCTATTTGCGCCGAAATGGCGCAATAAAATAACCAGAGCAGAGTAAGCAAGTCTTCGTCAATACCGTATTGTGGGTATGTAGACAGGCAGACAAGCAGAGTAACCCAGAAAAAACTGATGACAAGCTAAATTTAACTTTTTCATGTATATATTTGTGTACCGATATTGCAAAACTAGATACACAGTTCAAGATCAATTTGCATCTTTTTAGGAAGCAAATTAGTAGAGAACTATGTTTTTGGCGGTAGCGCACTAATAAATCACCGCTTTTTCGATCCCAGGTGTGTACAGCAAGCCAGTATTTGCTGTACTCTCCTGGGATCGGCGAATATGTTGCAGCAAAAATTGAGATCGTTTGCGTAATTTACAATCAGTTTAAATATTTTTATATGTATACATAACGTCCATAATTCTACAATGGGAATTATAGGTCACATGTGACTAAATAACATAAAAGAACCAATGAAATTTCATCCTCAAACAAACGTGAATAATAATGAAGACTAAAGCGGCAAAGCCATAATAATGTGACGGTCGTGGCTGCCCCCTGCTCTTGCCTCTGCTCAGTCTGCTCAGCCTCCCACTCTGCTCAGGTCTTGCTCAGTCTGCTCAGCCTCTCCCTCTGCTCAGGTCTTGCTCAGTCTGCTCAGCCTCCCCCTCTGCTCAGTTCTTGCTCAGTCTCCCCCTCTGCTCAGGTCTTGCTCAGTCTTTGCTCAGTCTGCTCAGCCTCCCCCTCTGCTCAGTTCTTGCTCAGTCTCCCCCTCTGCTCAGGTCAAGCGATTATGAAAAAATAATACAATATATATCTTTGAACAAGACTCATGGAATGTAGGCCTAGTTACTCTTATCTTTGTTAGGGAGGGTGAAGTTGTGCTTTCTAGGACATAAGTCATATTTGTCTTGTCGTGTCGTGTCGGTGGGAAGATTCCCCAGAGGACATGGCATGGTTCCCTACATATGGCCACAAACAGGCCAGCATCGGTGGCCTCAGCCAGATCCACCACGCCTTGGGTAGTGCATAAGAGGAAGCCTCTCCGCTTCATCCGGTTTAACATACATTGCAATTTATCCCTTTCATTCTCACTGGCATACCCCTCCAGGCAGAGGAGGCATACATAAGGTGTTTGACACACGCTCTCGCTGCAGACAGTTGACACACGCTCTTGCCATGGATATCATCACAGTACTTGAGTATATACATTCTCTAAACACTGAACCCAACCTGAACCATCCAACCAGTTGCTAGAATTTTGAGAGCAACCATTTCAATATGCAAATCACCCATCATGGATGGTTTGCATATTGAAATGGCTGCTCTCAAGATGCTAGGCAAGATGATAACTAAGTGCTCTTGTCCATATATTTCAGGCCAGTGCCACTCTATTTGCTTTGTTAGTGCATGCAGTAGCTGGTCAACAATTACCAGTAGAACTGTGACACTTGCAACTGATAACATTTAGGATATCTGGTGGTGCAGCTTTGAGATCAGTGGGTACTGGCATACACATACCACCCTTGATCTTCCAACCCCAATTCTCTGGATCCAAATAAGTGGCCATCAATGACTTCCACTGCACAATTAAATGCATGTATGTTAAATAGCACAAGTGATTCAAAATGTGTCTCCTTGTTTTGCACTATATATGCAACACAGATAAACAAACTTAAGCGCGAGACATCTGCAAGTGATGCTGTTTCTGATCTCAGGGTTACTGGAAAAGCAAGGGTATCTGGACAATCAACAATCTTTTTTGAAAGCATTTGATTTTCTGATACCAGAGTGCAGAAGTTGTATCACAACCGCTCTAAGTCCACTAGGATTTGAAGCAGAACATGGCACAATGCCTGGTAAGGGAATGAAATCTAGGAAGAACACGGTTATGTGAGCATGGGAGCAGGTCACGACCAGTACAATTGACAGAGGGAGAAGGTCATGGAGGGTGTGGCTAGTATTTGTTAAGATGTTTTAAAAGAGGTCTATGTCAGCTATTTTACAAAGCGGACCAGCGCGCTCAAAGAGTCAAGTTCCTGCTTACTGGCGAAGCCCCACCATACTTGGGAACAGTATAGCATGCGGTTGATAGTGGTAGCCCTGACCACATCATGAAGCCTGACCCCCGAAAGCCCATGTGAGATCAAAATACGATGGGCATGGATAGATTGATTGGTCCGAATGCAAAGTCTTTGAACATGGGGGAAAACCAAACTTTTCGGTAATCTCGATGCCTAGTATATTCAATGACATCACCCTTTTAACAGGGCTGCACATTTACCGACAGCTCAACCCACCAGTTTGATCCACCATCTTCTGTCGTCTGCATCTCTGTTTTTCGAAGGGAAAGTAAACTGTCTGAACGGCGGTTCGCATAATTATGCAGTGAGCAGTAGGCCTACCAAATTGAACATTACACAGAACTGCTCTTCCGCAGTTTTAGTCGGTATTCGCCGTTCCTACAACTTATTAAAACAAAATGAGCTGGCATATCACAAAATTAAAATTTCAATCGATTGACTTTCAGTGTTACCACTTTGTAAACACGACCCGCATGTTGCATGTTTACAATAATAATAGCATCGACCTAGCACAATTAAGTGACCCGACCCACTGCGCATGCGCACACGACTTCGATTCCGCTTATTATTCGTAAAACGGTGATTTATTAGTGCGCTACAGCCAAAAACATAGTCCTCTGCTAATTTGCTTCCTAAAAAGATGCAAATTGATCTTGAACTGTGTATCTAGTTTTGCAATATCTATACACAAATATGTACATGAAAAAATAAAATTTAGCTTGTCATAGGTTTTTTCTAGGGTTTACAGTGAAAATGTAGTTACCGCTCGGACTAATGCAAGACTCACAGGGCATAGCGATCCAGGGTCATGAAATTGCACGCAGAAGCAGAAGGGCGTACAGTCCTGTACACACGCAGGCAAGCAGGAAGGCAAGCAGGCATGCAGACACGCACCGAGGCTGTGCTAGATTGCCTCGATGCAGCTCAAACCATTTGCGATAACCCGGGATCCTTTAAAACGCGCGTTAGAACAAAGAGCAAGGTTTTTGCGAGGCCGGACCAAGGAGCCAGAGGCAGACGGACAGCGAGACAGATAACCAGACAGACAGCCAGACAGACAGCCAGACAGACAACCATACAGGTGCAGCATTAGCGCGCAGAGTACAAAATCTGACGAACGAACGTTTTCGGGGTCGCTGCTTCAAAGTAGACCTCAGCACAGCTGCAGTCATTTCTGCAGTCAGATATATTATTACGCACGTAAGCGTTTTTTGCATGGCATTGCACAAGGCCACGTTGACACTGAACAGCCTTAGATGTCAATGTGTCACTACAGCATACAAATAAATTAATAGCAACCTCCACTGAAGGCAGTGCGCTCTTTAGATTAATAATGGCCTCCAACCTATGCAAAGCACTGCAGGACAACCACCTCAAGATTAGTAATTGACCTCCCTCCAGTAGGCAATGGACTTTTCGATGACCTTTCAAAACGAATTATGCATAAATCTACTGCACGGCGTTTTCATTGTCATTAGGTCAATATGCATGCATCTCATTTACACTCATGATATAACTAATTGTCCCTTTTCTCACAATACTGTATATTCGTGCAAACTATATATTGACACAATAATTAGAGTGGCAATCAAAAGAAAAGGTCATTATAAATCGGTCGTTGACTGCGCAGTTTAGGAGCGTCGACTCTTAACAAGCGAACCTCCTCCTCGTATTGTGCAGGGGCAACTGACGCAAGCCAAGGAACGAGCGAGGCACGAGTCCAGGTCAAACAACGACTA